>JAABKJ010007545.1:173496184-173653055 GCA_011634705.1 Andricus grossulariae
TAATTTTCAGTCGAATAAAATTAATTGTTGACCAAATAATTAAAACAGATGAACTTTCTGACGAGAAGATTAAACTGATATAAAAAGAAGATCAATTTTTGGCAAAACATATACATTTTCAAAGAGATTTTGCATTTTCAAAGGAATTTTCAACCTAATAGTTAAATCAACAACAAAAAAATGTGTTTTAAATCATAAAGAGAAAATTTCAACCAACAAGATTTTTTTTCTACTTCATTATTCTATACTTTATTATTCTATTATTATTTTTTGTTGAATAGTTGAATGAAACTTGAGAACTTTGAAAATCCTCCAAAAACAGAGAGATCCTTGCAAATTTGATAAAATTTCTTGTAATCTTTTAAAATATTATGAAATAATAAATTAATAAAAAAAATTGCATATTAAATACCTCAGAATTGATTAAAGCTCATAGGAATTCCTTTGGTTTGTAAAAATCCCTGAAATATTCCCCATTCTTTGAGTTGATTGATAATTTCTTGGAATCTTGTAAGATATCCGAAAATATTTCAAATTCTTTGAAATCTTTAATATTACCTTGAAATATTTGAAAATATTTTTCAAATCATACGAAATCCATGAATTCTTGTGAATAAACTCTTAGAAATCTATTGAAATATTTCAATATCCCTGAAAATTACATGAAATCTGATGATACTACATGAAATCCTGGAAAATTTATCAAAATACCTAGTGAGCTTTCAAAATTCCTCGAAATTATTGAAATCCACGGAAATCTTATAAAATCACTTGAGATTTTTCAAGATATCATAGTAAGCCCTACAAAATCGTGCCATATTTTCAAAAATTCCAGAAAACTTTTTAATAGCCCCATGCAAATTTTTCAAATACCTTAAAATCAGGCAAATCCTTGGCAATTCCTAGAAATTTTTTTTAATCTTTCCAAAGAGCTCTTTTGAAACTCCCTGAAATATTTATAATCGTTTTCGTTATAATTTGAAATCGACATGGAATATTCTTTCATATTAATAATTCCATGCAAAAAGGGCATGAAATACATTCGCAAATACAAAATTAGATTTCCAAACTATCTCCTATTCGGCTCATCAGAGACAGGTGAATAACAAAGGGGAAAAAAAAAGAAAAAATTGAATCACTTAAAAATACCTGAAATCTTCCAAAAATACCCTAAGATATTTCAACAACTTTGAAATCTATTGGAATGCCTTACAATTTGTAAAGCTCTTGAAAGTGCCTCCGAATCTTCTGAAATACCCTGAAATATTTTACATCATTTCAAATCCTATCAGGTTACTGAAATCAATTGAAAATTCCTTGGAATAATTTAATATACCCTAAAACCTGGCATAGCTCCTATAAAATTGATCTATATTTTCGAAATTTTAGGAAACTCTTTGATTCAATACCCCATGCAAATTTTTTCAAATCTCATGAAAATTTTTTTATATCTTTTCGAATACTCTAAAATAATTAAAATCTTCTAAAACCAATTAAATATTCCTTATAATCTTTCGAAATACTCTGATCGTTTTCAAATCCGTTAAAATCAATTAAAACATTTCAAAGCTCTTGAAAATGCCTTAGAATCTTTTAAAACCATAAAATAATTCAAATCCTGTAAGTGACATTAAATTACTAAAATCAATTAAAAAAGGCTTAGGATCTTTCTGATAAAGTTAGATATTTAAAATCTTGAAACATTTTTTGAAATTCCTTTAATTTATGGAAATCTCTAGGAGTCTTTTCAAATTATTAAAATATTTATTTGAAATATTTTAAAATTACTTGGAATTTGAAACTCTTAAAAGCTTACGAAAATGCCATGAAATCTTCAAAAATACTATAAAATATTACAAATCTTATGAAATCAATTAAATTACTGAAATCAGTTGAAAACTCCTTGTAATCTTTAAGAATAACTTAAAAACTTATCTTAAAGTCCTTGAAACTTGAAATTTTTTTTAAATGCCTCGAATTTTTTGTAAATACTCATAAATATTGAAAATCCTCTGAAATCAGTTACTGAAATCAATTGAAAATTCCTTGAATTATATTAAAATATCCTTAAATATTTCAAATCCTTTAAAATCTTTTTACAGCCATCAAAATTATTGAAATCTCTTTTAAATGCCTTAGATTCTTTTTATATGCCCAGTCCTTTCAAATACATTCAAATTATTAAAATAGATGACAAATTTTCTAGAATCTTCTGAAATTCCTTTTAATATTATTTTACAATATATATCAATTTAAAATCTTTTAAAATCAATTGAAATTTTTAGAGTCCTCTGAAATCCTATGAAATTAGTGAAATTAATTAAAAACTCCTTAAAATCTTTTATAATACCTCAAAACATGTCAAATTCTTTGAAATCTTTTGGATTTCCTAGCAAAAACGTTCTAAAAAGTTTTAAAATGAAATCTGTTGAAATTCTTTATATTTAAAAAAGCATGAAGAAAAAAATGAGAATAATACAAAAGGCCTTCAATATTGCGTATTAGCGAAAATCATGTTTAGCATTTTAATTTTGAATTCCTTTTCATATTATCATTTAAACTGCTAAAGAAAAACAGAAAATTTTTCAAAATTTTATCAATGAATTAGCAAACAAATAAATATTCTTTCAGTAAAAACTTTGAACCTTTCGAAAAGTAATTGTTAAATAATGAAAGTCATGAAGATTAAATATATCTTTTTTCCTTTGATAGAAAATCAAACTTATCAATTTGTGAAAAAAAATTTGTATAATTCTAGAATTGGCAAATGTCTGCGAAACTTATATCTTATCAAAAATATGTAGCAGTTTAATCAAAAGTTATTCCCATAACAATTCAAAATAGATAACAGTAGAAGAGCACTTACTGCTACATACCCCATATAAATCGTCTATGACCAACTATTGCATTTCATTTAGAAAATACGATTTTTTTTACATGCTTCAAAAAAAAATTTAATTGTAATTAAAATTTATTTAAACAATCAAAAATTGTTCAAAAGCTCATAAGAGATGTTTCAATTGTCCGTATCAAGATTCCCTTTTAACAAATGACTCGAAACTTTTGTTTTTAGAAAGATATTATCTTATTGTAAAAATATTTATATTACTAATACAATAGAAATAAAATAATCATTTGAGCTGCATACGTTCATAAAAATCCGCTTTTTTCTGTAAAAAATAAATTTGTTACGACTTTACAAATAATAAATTAGAAACTAATACACATTGCCTCCGACAAATATATTTTTAAAATCAAGACTCATTTTTACACATTATATTGACACTTTTGTTTTTTGAAAGATGTTATAATATTGTAAAAATATTTGACTCAAATTTGAAATATATGGATTGGAATTGAAAATTTTAAATTGTATTTTTCGTTAATTTCTTAGAGGTAAAATGTTATTATATATAGTTTTGAGTTGTATTTAAAAAATCCAAAGAAGGTCAAGAGATTTCGTTTTAAAAATTTTCAGAACTCCTAATATTCGAAAATTTGTATAGGTATTTTCGAATAGTTGTCAAAAAGAAAAATACGAATTTCCACAAAATATAAAAATTTGTAACCAAATATAAATTTTACACTATATGATTCAATTTTAGAACCCAAAGTACGAATTTTACACAAAACGGAGGAATTTTCAACAAAGATTTTAATTTTTTAATTATGTTTACATTTCCAGGTGAAAA
Source organism: Andricus grossulariae (assembly GCA_011634705.1). Taxonomy (NCBI): domain Eukaryota; kingdom Metazoa; phylum Arthropoda; class Insecta; order Hymenoptera; family Cynipidae; genus Andricus; species Andricus grossulariae. Next base: position 173,499,877 of record JAABKJ010007545.1, read on the forward strand.
AATAAATTTTTAGCAAAAAAAGTAAACGAATTTTGAACTAAGATCATCAATGTACCAAGAAGCTGAGCTTTTAAGAAAGATAGTTCAAATTTCAATAGAGGACCTTAATTTTCAAACTAAAAAGATGAATTTTCAACGATAAGTGCAATAGATGATATTTCAAGAACAACAAAAGGGGTTATAATTAGAAATTATAACCAACAAAAACGAATTTTCAACAAAATAATCGAATTTTCTATCAAATTGTTAAATTTTGGAACTGAAAATATGAATTGTCTAGAGATCAAATAAATTTTCAACTGGAAAATTAATTTACTACCAAAAAAGATTAGATTTGACCAGAAGGTTGCAATTTTCGCTACAAACGCTGTAATTAATACAGTAAGAGATGATATTCTCAACCAAAAAGGTAAATGTTCAACAAAACAGTTGATTTTTTAATTTAATAGAATCGTCAGTCAAGAAAAATGAATTTCAATAAATTATTGGAATTTTCTAGTAAAAAAGACGAATTATCAAGAAAACAGTTGAATTTTCAACCAAAAAGTATGAGTTTTGAACAAAATGTTGAATTTCCAAGATAATAATTTAGGTTTGAACAAAACAATAAAATTTTTCAATGAAAATACTATTTATACCATTTTTGGTCTTTGAAGTGAGTCAGAGGTCTGCAGATCAATTAATTTCGACACCAAAACGACCTTCATTCAAATTTTGCATAACGCTTTTTGAAATCTACCCACTCGAAATTTAAGTATCTATAGTAGTTAAAAACAATAATTTTTGAAGGCCCTCTCCCCACCCGCGGCTTTTTAGTTACTACCCACTCGGACATCAGGATCATATTCATTCAAGTTTAAGGAATGTACGAAATGTATCCGTTCAAGCCTTAATCACCGACCTCAAGTATACTATCAATTTAGGAATTTCCGAATTTACCCCACATATCCGGAAAGCCTTCGTTTAATAACAACAGTTTGAAAGCTTAGCACATTACAAGCATTTTTTTCACAGTCTTTATTTTTGACTCAGATCCTAAATCATTTTTAAATTCATGAAGTTCAAGAACTTCTTCATATCGTATACCTACATTTATATTCACCTTCATTTTGAATTATCATGCAATTTCGGCACATCGCAGTGTCAATGGGAAGTAAAGTTAATGTTTGGAGAAGTTGTTCTCGATTTGCCTGAGGAAATCTAAGTAAACTCAGCAGGCTTAGTATATATAGCGGTTTATTTATTTTAAGTGTTCCAACCGCAGTTGTTGAAACCTATCTAGAAGAAATGAATATCGCGACCTGCATTATAATTGTTACCTTTGCAGTTCTCTTGAAATATGGTGGTAAGTGTATTTACTTAACCATCAGCCACGATACTAGAAAAAATTCTCTTTTTGAGGCCTACGACTTTTTTCTTCAAGAGTGTTTGACCTTGTCCGTGATTTTTGGAATAGAATATTTTATTTCTTTTAGAGAAAAATAACAATGAGTCTGAGTGAAATTTGTTTTTTTCAAGCATATTGATAATCTGAGAATATTTCTATAATTTTGTGTTTTAGTGATTATCATTTTTCATTTATCTACACCCGGAGACACAAGTTTTTAATGTCTTATAACTGCGTTTCAATTTTTCCTGTGCAGTGTTTTGGTCTTGGGACCAAGGTGTCATTGAGCTCACTGAAGCCTCGGCAGAGATAACGCTGAATCAATAAAAATATTTGCATTCAAATCTACGCTTGTAGTGTGACGAGTAATTTCTGTCAAAGGATTTCCTGTTTGATACGGAATTGAATATTAAAAAAATTATTTCATATGAAAAATTATATGAAAAATTGACATATGCTCATAGTTTGAATAGAGATTTCAAGAAAGCAGAGCTGTGTTGATCCAACGTTAACTTATTTAATACTTTAATGTTGAACAAAGTTTGGAATTGTTGAATTTTTAAAGCTTGATTTTCAAATTTATTAATTAGTCAAAAGCTCCGAATTTCAAATATATGATTTTGATTGTTATTGAAGTGATTAATGTTTGAGGGTTTACGATTTGAATACTTACATTTCAAAGGGTCAAAATGGTACTTATTCTTTTCAATACAGAAAAATCATTTTTTACTTTTTTCAAATAAAATTAGAATAATAAATTGAAATAATGAATTCGGTATTCACTAAATAAACGTAGAACCTCTTCGTGGCAGAATGACGAATCTACCTTAATTAAAGTGGTTAAAGTGTTAAGCTTGATGTAAGCCCCGTTTTGTTATTGGTGGAGAGGGAAAATCATCAACGAGTGTGGAGAGCTGGATGAGTGTGGTTCCAGCTGTGACTCGTTATTCAGCCTAGTGAGCCAGGTTTCTGTCCGGGTTGCGGTAAGGTTGGTAGTCCGTGAGACAAGACCAGAACATGGCCTGCTATCTCGTCAGAGAGGGGAGGTGTCGGTGAGCCTGCAGTCCGTCCGGTTAGCGACGGCCGGTATAAAGGCGGGCGCTGGACGCGCAGACGAGCCGCGTTCCGATACGAGACGTGTTCGTCTCTTGCTCGTACGGTGGGACCGTGCCGAGACTGTTTGTTTGTGTTAGTGGGCCACCGATCCGAAAGGCGGAGGGGCACCACGTGCTGGGTCGGCCATGAAAGCACCACAGCATAGAGAGAGAGAAGAGAGAGAGTGTTGGGGCACCAATAACACTACAATACAAGAGAGAGAGAGAGAGGGTGTTCGGGCCACGAAAGCAATACAACAGAGAGAGAGAGAAGAGAGGCGGTGTTGGGGCCACGAAAGCACCACAACACAAGAAAGAGAGAAAGTAGGAGACAAAGGGTTTTAGGGCCACAAAAGGACGGCAGCACGGGAGAAGAGAGAGAGCATGAGAGAGAGGGGGTGTCGGGATACGAAAGCCCACATCACAGAGAGAGAGAGAGGAAAAACAAAGCGAGAGTGTACCGGGACCACGAAAGCCCACAATACGAGAAAGAAAGAAAGAGTGAGAGAGAAGGAGTATTTGGATGAGAAGGAGTAAGAGAGAGAAAAAGAGAGAAAAAGAGAGAGATAATGCAGGAAGGATTGCTCGGGTAAAAGGTTTATTCTTGATTTCTGTACAAGGAAGAAATCCTTCGATGGATGCGGAGCTCAGAGCACCACACACTCACAGTCACTCACGTCATTGTACAAAGCGCAAGTGCCGAGTTATGCTCGAGCACCGGTATTTATGTGCGAAAGAAGCGAGAGCCTGAGTGAAGAAGGGAGCGGCTGCTCGCCCGCTGATTGGCCGAGACTCCCGAAACTGGAGTCGCAACGGAGCGGTGGGGATACCGTACTGCGTGCTTCCTTCCGTCGAACCCGCGCGTCTTGCGCCATTTACAGTAATTTTACAATTTTTACATCGACATCAAAAATACTTGAAATTATTATTTCTGAACAATATTTTGTGAAAAGAATCTTATGGTCCTAAATTTTAACCCTACGTTGGCAAAATCCTGATATTTTAAAATGGAAAGAAAAATAGAAAATATCATTATTGCTTGTTAATATTTGACATAGCAATATGATAACATTGATTCTAATCCTAAATGACATGTCTGAGAAAAATAATTTGCAAAGAAACTATGTTTTGAATATATTTTGAAAGTATTTAAATCACGAAGGCAACGACACTTACGTGGAAAAATTCATAAATAATTTATTTAGGTACTTACTAATTTCAGAGAATTTTCGGCGTAATTGAAATATTGCATTTTCAAATATCGTGTATTCAAAGAGAAAAGGGGAAAAAGGGGAAGTTTTTTGAGAATAGGGTGAAAAACGGGAAAATTTATCAATTCCATTATTGCTTTAAAATCATTTTTTTTTTAGTTGAAAATTCATGTATTTTGTTGAGCATTCATTTTTTCGATAGAGAATTAAACTTCTTCGTTGAAAATTCATGTTTCTGGTTGAAAATTCAACTATTCAGTAAAAATTTGAACTACTTAGTAGAAAATTCAATAATTTTGTTAAAAGTAATTTTTTTGTTGAAAACTCAACTTCTTTGTTTAAAATTCGTCTTTTTGGATTAAAACTCGAACTATTTTAATAGAAAATTAATTTTTTTGGTTAAAGATTTAAGCATATTTTTGAAAATTAATTTTTTTAACTGAAAATTTAACTGCTACATTTTTAGTTGAAACTGTATCTTTTTTAGTTTAAAAATTTAACTACTTTGTTGAAAATTCATTTTTCTGGTTGAATATTATTGATTTCAGTTGAAAATGGTTTGGTTGAATATTTAACTATTTTGCTTAAAACTAGTTTCTTTTTGTTTGTTAAAATTTCTTGCTTTAAAAGTCATCTTATTGGTTTAAATCATTTTTTTTCGTGAAAAACAAATTTTTTAATGAAAAATATAATTATTCCATTTACGGTTAAAAATGCATGTTTTGTAGTTGAAATATGAACTATATGGATGAAAATTTATCTTCGTTGGTTAAAAATTCAACTACTTGCTTGAAAATTCATGTATTTTGTTTAAAATGAAACGTCTTTCCTGGCAGAAAATTTATCTGCTTGGTTGAAAATTAATTTGTTATTTTTGAAAATTTATCTCCTTGGCTGAAAATTAAACTATTTCGTTGAAAATCCATTTTTTTGTGAGAAATTTTTACTTTTTTAAATTGAAAATGTAACTGTTTTTAAAAATTGAAAATTCAACTATCTGGTAGAAAATTCATGTATTTCGTTAAAAATTCGTACTTTTTTGGTAGAAAATTTATATTCTCGGTTTAAAATTAATGTTTTTCGTTGAAAATTAATCTACTTTGTTGAAAATTAAACAATTATGTTAAAAAGTATCATTTTTGGTTCAAATATCAAGTATTACATTTTTCGTTGAGAATTAATCTCATTTGGTTGACGATTCTTTATTTTAGTTGATAATTAATCTCTTTGGTTGAAAATGTAACTATTGCGTTGGAAAATCCTTGCTTTTTTATTGAAAATTTATTTTTTAATTGAAATTTTAACTAAGCCAGTTGTAGGATTATGATTTTAGTTGAAAATTCATCTTTTTGGTTGAAAATTTAACTATCTTCTTGAAAGTTCGTTTTTTTGGTTGCAAATTATTTTTTTAGCCGAAGATGTTTTTTTCAACTGTCTGGTTAAAAATTTATCTTTTTTCGTGCGAATTCAACTAATGGGTCGAAAATTCATATATTTTTTTTTTAATTAATCTCTTTGGTTGAAAATTAACCTATGTAGTTGAAAAGTCGTTGTTTCTTTGTTAAAAATTTAGTTTTTAATTGGAAATTTCACTATTCCAGATCCAGTTGAAGATTCATCATTTCAGTTGAACATTTCTATGGTTGAAAATATAACTATTTTGTTGAACATTATTTTTGATTGTTTGAAAATTAATTTTTATCTAAAAAATTTAATTATTCCATTTTTGGTTGAATATTTGATTATATTTTTTGCTCAAAAGCAACTTTTTTCTGAAAGCAATTTTTCTAACAAAAAAATTCTAAAATCGAGTAAGAATTTTTCTAATCGATGCAGAAAATTATAAGAAAACAAAATATTTATATTTAAAAAAAAATGCTCTCGAGCGAAAAATGGAATAACAAATTTCTTTTAAATTTTGTTAAGCTCCTTTTTGAATGTTGTTTTTGAATGGAAATAAAAATACCTGTAAATTATACACTACATCTGCAAAAATCAATAAAATTCAATTAGCGGTTTGGGAGATGTGGAGTTTTGAAAAAAGTCGATTCTCAAAATTCAAAATCCTCTAACACCGGGAATTTTGAAAATTTTGGAAAACCATTTTAACCATTATCATCAATCATCCAACACTAAAGTTTTATCTCTCTTGATATTCAGGAAATGGATAGACCCATTTCTAATAAGGGAGACTTAAACGATACACAATTTGTAAATGTATCGAATTAAGAGCCAGCGGCCCAAATTCAATCGAAATAAATTCACTATACAATATTTTAGAATATCGTTGAAAATGAAGAAGCAAAGAAAAGAGGAAATTAATAATCTACAAGATGAGTTAAGTGGTTGAACACAGGATTAGATTTAAAATTGAAAATTCCACACCAATAAAATACAAAGTTTAAGAAAAGAATTTGTTGCTTGTTTACGCCTCGGACTCATTTGAGAAATTAAAAATAGTGGTAATTGTACAATAACATTTTTAAAATAGTAGGAAAATAGTGGCATGCCATTTTTTAAATATTACTGGCATACAATATATATCTATCATAAAGCCGCGTGAAAACCTTCCGAATCCTTTTAAACTGCCTTAAAATCATTGAAAATCTTTTTAAAAACCCCTGGAATCCGTTGGGATTCTCTAAGATTTCTGAAAAATTCGTCAATATTATTAAATCTCTGAAATCCTTTGGAATCCCTAAAAGTCCCTTGAAATTTTATTTTATTCATTACTTAAAGTTCTCTAAAAATCTGTTGAAATCCCTTAAATTTTTTTTTAATATTCTGGATACCTTTTTGAAACACTTTGAAATTTTATGAAATCCTAAGAAATCTCTCGAAAACTCTTTAAAAAATTGTACCCTCAATAAATCCCTCAGGATTTTTTGAAATACATTAAACTCCTTAAAATCCACATTTTTAAATCCTTTGAAACCTATATAATTTCCCTATCACCTTATGGAATCTTTTAATTTATTTTGAAATTCTATGAATTCCTCAAATATTGTAAAATTCCCTAATATCTTTGAAATTTTCTGTAATATCCTTGAAATTTCTTATATTCGAATTCTGTTGAAATACTTGGAAAACTCCCTAACATTTTTAGATCCCTTTAAATCTAAATAATTTCCTTACATAGTCTTATGGAGTCTGAAATCTTACGAAATCTCATTAAGTTCTTTGGAATCTTTTAAAATACACTATAGTGTAAACTATGGAAATCTTTTGAAATCCCGGAAAACATCTTGAAATCTTGAATATCTTTTAAAATTCCTTTAAAAAAGTTTAAATATTTGACATCCTCTAAGACCCCATAAAAAATAAGACCCCATTGAAAACTCTAGGAATCCGTCCGTTAAAATCAGTTAAAAATAAAAAATTTCATTCCATTACAGTTACTCCCTAAAGTTCTTCAGAAGTTCATTCAAACCCCTTAAAATCAAAATGAACACTTAAAAACCCTTAAAATTTTGAAAGTCTTGACATTTTTTGGAATGTTGTAAAATATCCTAAAAAATTAAAATTCCTTAAAAATTACTGTTCGAAGATTTTGAACACTTTGAAATCCCCTGCAATCCAAAGAAACTTCTTAAAATCTTTTAAAATCACTTGAAATATTTAAAATTTTCTGATATCCCCAGGAATCTTTTAAAATACTCTTGAACCTTTGAAACCCTATAGACCAAATAATCCATTCAAAAAAATGTTGTTTTTTTTTTTAGATGAAATTTGTCGATACATATTTTCCCCATTTACAAACAAAAATTTCTACGAAGTACGAATTTCGATTATGTGCTTCGTTTGAAAAGAAAATTTCAAACCTCTATAACTGTTTATCTAATTGACATACTTACCGTTTTCTTTTTTGATTCTGATAGTCTTCTTACGAAATTCACCGAAAAAGAAAATGTTCAAAATTGAGCCACCGTTTTGTTAATATTGAACCCTTTTAACAATTTTCCAGCGAATTTCGAAAGAAAACGAAAAATGCTATCAGAATCAGACAAAAAATCGATATATATCTCAAATAAGTCAGAAGTTGTAAAGGTTTAAAGAAAATATTTGGTGTTTTTTTGTTTGAAAAACAAAGCACAAAATTCAAATACGCATAACTTCGTAGATAATTTTTTTTTGCAAAACGAAAAAACACGTATCGCCCATCTTATCGTAGAACCGGTTTAATTTGAAATGGATTCGGTCTATGAAACCCTTTCACATCCTTGAATTCAGTTAAAATCCTTTAAAACCTTTTGGAATTTGTTGAAAGCAAGTGAAATTTTTAGAAATCTCTTTAAATGTTTTGAAATCTTTAAAATGTTTTGAAATTTAAAAAATCTTGAAATATTTTGAAATTTGGATTTTGAAATGGCGAATATATCATTTTAGCCAATCAGCAAAGAAGTCTGAAAATATGTTAGAAGCAAAGTGAAAATATACTTGCATTGGTAAGCAATAGTATAAAAAAGTAACATTACTATTTTTTCAAAACAGCAGTAAAATAGTAGCATTGTTAGGAAAAAAAATATCAAAAAGTGCCGTGAGTCCGAGGTCAAGAAGTTGAAGGGTATCATGGCATAACCATGCAAGTGCAACACTTTTTATTGGTTTGAAAAATTTCTTAAATTCCGCAGCACATTGTGGCGAAAAACGTTAGATTTTTTTTTTTTAATTGTTTCAATATTCGATATACGGAAAAACTAATAGCACTATTCGATTATATAGTAAAAATTACATAAAATCCACGAATTGGACAATGTTTTGCTCCATTAAATTTGTTATATTGTATAGTACGAATAAAAATTCTATACCATGTAATTGTTTATTTATTCTACGTGACCAATTAAGTTCATAAAAAATGGCGAAACACATATACTTTATGTAATTGGCGCTATTACTTTTTCCGTATCTCGCATTTTTAAAACAAATTGTTTAAACAATTTGAAAAATGTTCTTAAAATATCATCTGTTAGTTTCTGCGCCATTAGTTTTCCAAATATTGCACCACTAATTAAGTCTTTGTTTAAAAAATAATTTTAATTTTAAGAACGTTTTTTCCAAGGTTTTGCTCTACTGAAATTTTCTTTTCTTATCACTTACATGGTTCTGTCGTGACACCCTTCTGTAATTAATCTATACGAAATTAGGTTAAACAGTTGACTCAATTCAAAATTATTTGCTAATCTAAACAAAAATGGCAACAAATTGATTTCTTGAGAAAATAAAGAAAAAGACTTACTTTGATGGTGGGTTCAAAACTAGCTTTGGACTTCTCGAAATTGAGGTTCTCTTTGTTCTCCAGCTTGAGTTTGTCTTGGCTTTTGCGTCTAGGAGGCACAGGAGGTGAAGTTGGAAGATCCGGTTCTTCGGAAAATGGTTTCGAGTCCAGAGTTTCTTCCGAGCCCCTCTCAAAATTTTTGTAGAAGATACCAGTGGTGTCTCCGGAAGATTCATTTTGATTACGAGGAGCAGGTGAGGTAGGATTGCTAACTGGGCTCAAAGGTGCTGGAGGTGGTGGGCGATAAGGTGGAGGTTCCCGAAGAGGAGAAACAGGAGTCGCAAGGTCAGGAGTTCTCACAGGTGAACTGGGTGAGGCCGAGAAACTGAAAACTGGAGAGGTAAGGTCTAATGAAGTTTGACGATATTTCTTCTTCAGAACCAGAAACTTTTCACCCTAAAAAAATTAATCATTCGCTTGGTTTACGATAAAAAGGTTCATGATTAACAGGAGCAACTTGTTACATGTTTGCATTGAATAGACGGTATATAAATAATAAACAATCAATAATATTTAAGGAGATTGTTAATCAGGGTGGCCACAAAAATTCTTTTTCAAAATTCCCCGACCAATTTTTCATTTTCCATAACCATTAACATTCAAAGACCAGCATTTTAATCTTCTAACATTTTTAACATAGAATCTATTTAGAAACGGAATAAAACAATTTTAGACTAAAATTTTTTTATTTCAAATTTATTTATGTATTTCAAATAAAAAAGATTACTTTTCTACCTTAAAAGATTAATCTTCAATCCAAAAGGACGACTTTTTAACAAAGAAGTTGAGTTTTCGACAAAAACTATCACTTTTTAACAAAATAGTTGTATTTTTAATCAAATAGTTAAATGTTCAACCTACGAAGATAAATTTTCAACCAAATAACCGAATTTTTAATTTAAAAAAAGACAAATTTTTCAGAAGACAGATTTTCAACAAAACGGTGAATTGTCCACGAAAAATGTAATAGTTGATATTTCAAACAAAACAAAATAGTTAAATTTTCAACGAAATAGTGGAATTTTCAAAAAAATAATTAATTTTTCAACCAAATAGTTATATTTTTTAACTAAATATTTTAGTTTTAAACAAAAAAAAATAATTTTTAACCAAATAGTTGAATTTACAAACTAAATATTTGAACTTTAAAGCAAACCAGAAGAATTTTCAACAAAATAGTTGAACTTTTAACTAAATAATTGAATTTTCAATCTACGAAGATGAATTTTCAACCAATAATGGAATTTTTAAATTTAAAAAAGATCAATTTTTCAGAAGACAATTAGATTTTCAACTCAAAAAATTGTAAACTTAAAACCAAGAATATTAGTTTTCTACCAAAAAGACGAATTCTCAACTAAAAAATATCAATTTCCAACAAAAAATAGAAGTTGCATTTTCAATTAAATAATAATTTTGAACTAAAAAAATGAATTTTGAATAAACTAGTCAAATTTTCAATCAGAAATCAATTTTCAACTAAAATCATGAATTTGCCAACCAAAAAGGCGAACTTTTAACAAAGACTTTTTGGTCACGAAAGAAGAAAAATATAATTCAAAATGTTGAACTTTTAATCTAAGAGACGAATTTTCTGTAAAACAGTGGAATTTTCAAGCCGAAAATATGAATTTTCAACAAAAAAGGTAAATCTCAACCAAATAGTTTCATTTTTAACCAAAAAAAGGGGAAATTTCCAACCAAGAAGATTAGTTTTCTACCAAAAAAAAGAAGATTTAACTAAAAAATACCAAATTTCAATAAAAAATAGAAAAGCTACATTTTCAGATTAAAAAATGATTTTAAACAATAGAACAAAAAGAATTTTCAACAAAATAGTTCAATTTTTAACCAAAGAGATGAACCTTCAACCAGAAAAAGTATTGTTTAACAAATTAGTACAACTTGAACCCAAGTAGTTGAATTTTTGATTGAAAAAGTTCAATTTTCTACAAAATAGTTCAAATTTCTACCAGAGATGAATTTTAAACAAAAAGTTCATTTTCTACCCAAATAGTTGAATATTCAATCCAAAAAGGATGACTTTTAAACAAAATTGTTGAATTGTTAACCAAGTAATAAAATTGTTAACTAAAAATATAATCGTCAGGAGAAGTCAACTGCAAAAAAAAAAGAAATAGAAATTCAAGGCAAATAAATTATTAACAAGAATATTTTAGTATAAAATAATATATCTCTGGTATTATCAGGGTGACCACAAAACATTATTTTCAAAATTCCCTAATTTTCCCTGACCAATTTTTCATTTTTCCTGACCATTAATATTGAAAGACTAGAATCCTAATGTTGTAACATTTTTAAGATAAAATCTTTTATATACGGAATTTATAATACAATTTCAAAAACAAAACTTTAAATGCATTATCCTTGAAAGTTATTCAAAGTGCCTCTTACAGAAATTTCTTAACTTTTGCAAGATTTTTTTCAAAATCCCTGACTTTCACTAGCCTATAAAATTCCCGGATTTTTTCCTGATTTCCAAATTTTCACTGATCTAAGATTACCCTTTAATTAATTATTGATTATAAATAGCATTAATTTAGATATGCTAACTTAATGTACTTTTCGTACGTGGTCTCGTTATTTTAATAAATAAATTAATGAATCATAAAGAGATTTTAAGTTAGAATTTCTTTCATGCAACTCTCAGGAATCACAGCGCAAAATGAGCTCAAAAAAGGGGAAATAGGGTAATTTTCTCACGAAATATAATTAATACTTTCAATGTAAATTTAAAACCACACTCTTCAGTAGAGCGGAGTAAAAATGCTAAAATTAATCGAATCGTTTGAGCTGAAGGGATAGCAATTCGTGGGTCGACATCCAAAACAAGCAAAGAAAAAAATTTTGAAATCGGTTAATATCTTCTGTACTCTTTTTAAAACTTACAATTAAAATTGGTTTAAATTCAAAAATAAATTTTGCCTTATTTAGAATTTTTTTGAAAATGTACAAAAACACTTTTTATTCATGAGAAACATTTTTTTGTGTTTATAACGTCAGTCACAAAAAAAAAATGAAATCCCAAAAATCCTAAATCACGACAAAAGTTTTTTCCGAAAAAGCAAAATAATAAAATGCTTCTTTGATTCAAGCTGAATAAATTTCAGGTTCGACATATTCAACTTTTTTTTAAATGTGTCCATATGACTCAATAAAAAAAAAAACATCTTTTTGCACTTTTCAAAAAATTGTTACTGAGCAAAAAATGTATGTTTAAATTTTGTAGTTTTTTTATTATTGTTCACTAGTAAAAGCTGTAAATATAACAAATTCGTCATAATTTTTTAACCAATAGGCAAGATTAATAAATAATTGATTTAAGTGCTATAATTGCTTTAATTATTATTCAATAATGGGTAAAGTTACTAATTTCAGATAATTTTACGCGTAATTCAAATATTGTATTTTCAAATATCGTATATTTAAAGAAAAAAGGGGAAGTTTTTTGAGAATAGGGGAAAAGGGAGAATTTCAAGAAAAAAGGGGAAACTAAGAAAAAAGGGGAAGACTGTGCCCTGGAATATGTATACAATTTTGCGAGTTTATTATAAATAAGGTTTTTTTATTATTTTCTAGGGATTCAATTAATATGTTTAATTTAGAAAGCTTTGACAAATTATATTACAAGATATTCTTAAATATATTAACACCGTCAATTAATCAAATAATGCTAAAACAAAATTAATCATTTCTTGAATTTGTCCCTAAAGTCCATGAATTTCACAAGAATTCAAACAAACTTTTATTTTATCTTCTAATACTTAAAATTCAGTGCATATTTAGGTAAAATTAATATGGCCACTATATTAAATTCAATTTAAAGAGCTTCAAATTCCTAACATTTCAAGTAAAGATATTGCATTTTCAACAAGATAGATGTATTTATTTTCAACCAAATAGTTAAATTCTCAATTAATCAATTAATTGAATTTTTAACTAAAAAATATTAATTTCATCCAAAAAGTTGAATTTCGAACTAAAACGAGATCAGTTTTCAACCAAAAATGGAATATTTAAGTTCTCAGTTAAAAAAATTAATTTTCAAACAAAAAAAGAAAAAACAAAAAATTGTTTTATAAGGACGAATTTTCAACAAAATTTATGAATATTTAACTGGAATACTTGAATTTTCAACAGAGAAAATTAATTTTCTACAAAAAAGACTATTTTTCAACCAAATTTATGAATTCTCAATCAAACATTTCAATTTTCAACCAAACAAAAGATCAATTTTCAACCAAATAGTTGAATCTTGATCTAAAAAAGATCAGTTCAACGGATTAATTTTCTACTAAAATTATGAATCTTCAACTGAAATAGTAGATTTTTCAACCAAAAAGGTCCATTTTCAGCCAAGAAAAAGAATTTCTACCAAAAAAGAGGAATTTTCAACAACAAAAATAGTTGCATTTTCAAACAAAGTGATTTATTTTTAACTAAAATGATAAATCTTCACCTGGAATATCTGAATTTTAAACCAAAAAGAAAAATTTTCAACTAAAATGATGAATCTTTAACTGCCATAATTGACTTTCAAACCAAAAAAAATTAATTTTTACCAAAAAATACAAAATATGCAACTGAAAAAGATTCAGTCAAAAATTGAACAGAATTTTTATTTGGAAAAATTAATGTTCCAACCAAAGAGATGAATTTTTAACTAAAATAATGGAATTGTCAACTGGAATAGTTACATTTCCAGTTGAAGAAAAAATAAATTGTCAACAAACTACTCAAAGTTTCAACTGAAATAGTTAAATTTTCAGTAAAAAAATTAATTCTCAGCCAAACAAAAAACTGACTTTAAAAAAAAATTCCTGACATTTCCAGGTTTTGCAGGTACATAAAAGTTCTCTGTTTACAAAAAAGTACAGAAAACTAAAAATATTTTTACAGGAATCTACAAATAAATGCAATAAATTACAACCAAAATTACAGGAAAGTGCAACTTTTCTCTGTTATTCAGACGAATGTTGTACTTTTTTTGTCAATAATTTTTTTTTTTTCTTTTGAAGTTATAAAAACTGAACTGCAAATTAGAGCACTCCAAGTGAAATACTTTTGAATTTCAACTTTCAAAATTAAAGCTTAAAATTTGTTTATTTCAAAGTTTAATTGAAATTTGAAAAATTAAAAACAGTTAAACTGCAACATTTAAAATTTTAACTTTTATACATTTCACAGTTAAAAGATTTAAACAAAAATTTATACATTTTCAAAATTATATCATTTTAAGCAATTTTAAGCCAGAAACATTAATTTATACGTTAAAATTTGTTTTTAAATCTTTTTAAATATTCTCTTTAAAAATTGGTTTAAAAAAATCATTTGGAAATTTTCCAGGAATCCAATAATAAATTTATTATCTTAAAACTCGAATTTTTCCTATTTTTTTTTTTTGTGAAAATCCTGCAAAAGTAAAAAAAGTTACCTTTAAATCATCCAGATTCTCTTTTGCAAATTTTGGAAATCTTAATAAATAATCTTTTTAAATCAATTTTTCAAACAAAAAATTATTGTTAGTTTTTCGAAGAATTTTGATACCAATTTTTCATTTATTTAGAATCTTTCAAAACGCTTAAAAAGCTTATAAATTTGGTGTTTAAAATCTTCAAGAATTTACATTGATTTCAATGTTTTGAAATCTTTTCACGTTTTAAATTATTTTGGAATCTTTTCAAAACTTCTAAATATATTTTAAACTTACTCAATTATTTTGCACATAATTTGAAGTATAGTTTCCCAATATTTCAACTTTTTTTAAATCTTGTATTTTTTTGTAAGAATTTGTAATTTTCTACAATAATTTACGTAGAATTCAGTTTTTTTATGAAGTCAAACACCGAAATTAAAAAATGTAAAATCCTGTAGTTTTCTGTAAAAACTTGTAGATTTTTACAACGTAAAAAAAATATTATTAAAAAGTTGTAGAAATTTTTGAATTGTAGAAACTTATACTTTATTGTTATTTTTTTTTTTACTTTTGTACAAGAAAATACAAAAAAATAGCTATTTGTATTTAACCATTTTTTTTAAATTTTATGGATCTTTTAAAAATACATGTTTTAACGAATTTCAAATAAAAATTATGACTTTTACTAAAAATTGTTGAATTTGCAAGAAAATAATAAAATTCTTAATTAAAAGTAAAATTGTCAGGACGAAGCAACTGAAAAAAGAAAGAAATAAAAATACAAGGCAAATAAATTATTAACAATAACATTGTATCAGGGTAGCCCCAAATTTCATTTTCAAAATTCTCTAACTTTACTCTGACCAATATTTCATTTGCCCTCGCCATTAATTAATATTCCAATACCGGAATCTTAATCTTGTAAAATTTTTAACATACAATCTTTCATACACGGAATAAAAACAATTTCAAATTAAAATAAAAAAAATTTATAATTTATTATCCTTGATATTTAAAGTGACTGACTCTTTACCTGACTTTTTCAACATTTTTTTTTTTTCAAAAATCCTGATTGCAGCTTCGTGATTTTCCCCGTGATAAAATGAATAATCTATCTCTTTAATAAAAAGGTAGTCTTTTTTCGTTCAGCAAAGAACAAGTTTAAAACCCCATTTTTTCTCTAAACAAATAAAAATTCCAGGACCACGATCAAAATTCAAGGACTATCCCAAGCGTTTTCCAGTTAAAAAATAATTCAAGGACTTTTTTAGATTTTCCAGGGCGTTAGACATCCTGCCATTAATATTTCTGAACTTAAATAAAGTTTCAAATTTTTAAAAACAAATTTTGATTTCAGATAACTCACCATAAGTAGGCGGGGCCGCTCAAACGCCGTAAACATTATGCAGCCGCTCGAGAAGCTGCGGTGGGAATTGTTCACAAAATCGAGTCCAATTTTCTGTGCCGACTTGTTGTTTAAATCCATGTAATATCTACAAACATACAGAACAAAAAAAAACGATAAATCAACAGAAATTAGAAGAATTGAACAAATAAAAGAAGCAATAAAAAGTAAGAATCTCCTGGTATTTATTTATACTTTCATTGCCTAATTATCAAATTAAAATATAGCATACAATTTTAATTAAATTTGAATTTCCTTTCAGTAATCTGTAACTTTCATTTAAATATTTAAAATTAAAAATTCGCCAACTTGTTTCGTTTACAATTGAAAACTTTTCAGTGTATAAATAATAATTCTTATATTTCAATGACGTTGGGAATCCAGTCTTTTTAATTCTAAATTTTTCAAACTGAAGGAATTTCGAATGTAAGGCATCAAGTTTACAGAATTTCTTATTGTAAAACTTAAAACTTGCACAAATTATAATTTTAAATTGTTGACAATAAAAAAATTCTTGAATTTTGAAGATTTACAATTCAAAGTTCTAAAATTCTGAAGAGTTAAAATTGCAAACTCTTAAATTTTGAAGATGTATAAATTAAAATTCTTAAATTTTGATATTTTCGAAGATTAAAAGTCAAGTTTTCAAATTCTAAATCTTTCAAATTATAGACATTTCTAATGCTAATCATCAAAATTACCGAATTTTTAATAATAACACTTAAAATATACATAATTAAATTTTCAAGATTTATATTTTAAAGGAATCTAATTTTGAATTTTTTTATTCAAATAGTTCAATTGAACTATGAATTGAAATTAATTGAAACATGATTTTAGGTAGAAAGTTAATCTTCGTTGGAAATTAATCTTTTTGGTTGGAAACTCATGTTGAAAATTCAACAGCAAAATTTTCCGGAAATGAATTCGCTACAAAATTCAACAGCTAAATTTTCCGAAAATGAATTCGCTACAAAATTCAACTGTTGAATTTTCAACTATATAACGCATTTAAGATTATTCAATTTTACGAATTTAGAGTCGACCATTTCCAAATTTATAAAGTTTCGAATTGCAATTTGTTTAATTTCAATTGAAGAAAAAAGATCAAATTTCACATTTATAACTTTTAAAATTAAACATTCATATCTTTCAAATATTAAAAAATAAAAAATAATTGAAAAATTTCAAAAAAGCATTATTAACTGAATATTTTTAAATTAGCTTTCTATTTTAATTTGAAATTGTTTTATTCCGATTATAAAAGATTCTAGGTTAAAAATGTTACAAGTTTAAGATTATGGTCTTTGAATATTAATGGTTAGGGAAAATGAAAAATTGTTCAGGGAAAAATGAGGGCATTTTTAAAATGAAGTTTCGCGGTAACCCTGATATAATATTCTTCTTAGTAATTTATTTACCTTGTATTTTTTTTGCAGTTGCTTCCTCCTGTAGGTTATCTTTTTATTTATGAATTTTATTATTTGTTTGAAAATTCAACAATTTTGTTAAAAAATAATCCTTTTTGGTTGAAAAATCGTCTTTTTGGGTTGAAAATTAAACTATTTTTGTATAAAACTTACTTCTTATTTAAAACTCATATTTCGATGTTGAAAAGTCAAACTGAAATCTTTTTTGGATACAAATTAAACTATTCTTTTGAAAATTTGTGTTTTTAATTTGAAAATTCTTCTATTGTAGTAAAAATTGCATCTTTCTTGGATCAAAATTCAACTCTTTGGTTGAAAATTCAACAACTTTATTGAAAAGTCATCCTTTTTGGTTGAAAATTCAACAGATTTGTTTAAAATTCGTCTTTTTGGGTTGAAAATTTAAATCTAGTTTTTTTAATTTGTCTTTTCAATTAAAAAATTCAACTATTTCGTGGAAAATTTACTTTTTGTTGAAAATTCATATTTCGATGTTGAACAGTCAAACTGAAATCCTTTTTAGATAAAAATTAAACTATTCGTTTGAAAAGTTGTGTTTTTAATTTAAAAATTATTCTATTGCAGTAGAAATTGCATCTTTCTTGGATAAAAATGCAACAGTTTGGTTGAAAATTCGTCTTTTTGAGTTAAAAATTTAAATAGCTTCGTACAAAATTTACTCCTTGTTTAAAACTCATATTTTGATATTGAAAAGTCAAACTAAAATGTTTTTTGGATGAAAATTCGAATATTTTTTTTTAATTTGTTTTTTTTTTTTTAATTTAAAAATTCATTTCTTTCAGTAGAAATTGCATCGTTCTTGGATAAAAATCCAACTGTTTCGTAGAAAATGTAGTTTTTGTTTAAAATTCATATTTCGATGTTGAAAAGTCAAACTGAAATATATATTAATATTTTTTTAAATAAAAATTCAACTGTTTGGTTAAAAATTCAACAATTTTGTTAAGTCATACTTTTTGTTTGAAAATTCAACTTTTTTGTCGAAAATTCGTCTTTTTGGGATGAAAATTCAAGTATCTTTGTTCAAAATTTACTTCTTGTTGGAAACTCATATTTGTCTAACTTAAAAATTCATTTATTTTAGTAAAAATTGTATCGTTCTTAGATAAAAATGCAACTGTTTAGTTGAAAATCTAACAATTTTATTAAATTTTGTTAAAAGGTATCGAAATTTGGTTGAAAATTCAACTATTTCGTAGAAAATTTACTTTTTGTTAAAAATTCATATTTCGATGTTGAACAGTCAAACTGAAATCCTTTTTAGATAAAAATTAAACTATTCGTTTGAAAAGTTAATCTACTTATCTAGCAAAGTAGACTCCAAAATTTTCTATTTTCTTTCCGATTTTCAGGTTACACTGTTACAAATAATCAAACTTTAGCATTTTAAATTTTGTTTCGTTTAATTGAATTAGATAAGATTTTTTCAAGGTCTTCTGATAGAATTTGATTCGTCAAGTCTGTTTGATTCAATTTTATAGGATTTCTATCAACTGTGCTTATAGAATTTTATTTAAATTCCACTTCTTGATAGATTTTAATTGAATTTTCCCTAAATGTATAGAATTTAATTTAATTTAATATTTTCTCTGGATAGAGGGTCTATCAATTTCTATAATTTTCCATACTTTTTTCCAGCAGTGTTTCGACATAAAATTATTCAAAAATATAATAATATAATACAAAGATAGGCTAATGAAACAGAATGATAATGAGATTCATTTTTTGTATCGAGGGTGCTTAGTACACTGTTCTTAAATGCATCCTCGTGTTTCAGCTGTGAAAGAAAAAAAGAAAGGCATTTCACTGAGATTAGGCTGATCAAGCCGGTCAATGGCGGTCGCTTTAATTCAATTCCTCTGAATCGATAACCAGAGAACAGTCGAAAAAGCATCGATTAGCTTACGCACTCATAAATCGTTGCGAAAGACTTCTAATGGATTTCTGATCGTAGGTGAATGAGTTATCAGGTGAAGTGATTAATCTATGGTCATTTGAGCGTAACATTTTTATCAGAGGAAGATAAGTAATTACACTGACATGATATGAATATATGAATCATCAACATATATTTATCTTAAAAAAAGAAACTGATTTTAAAATGTCCCAATTTTTGATATAGCTTATTTCTAAATAATAGAACTCGGGCTCATTTGAAGAATTTAAAATAGTGTCAATAGTAGTATATATTTTGAAAAATTAAACGAAATCGGATGAAATAATTTTGAATCTTTTAAAATACCTTAGAAGCTTTGAAATCTGTTGAGATCCTCTGAAAATTCCTGGAAATCTCGTCAATGTTTTTAAATCGCTTGAAATTTTTAAAATCCCTTGAAATGTTATAACTTCGCTTGAAATCCTATAAATTCTATAAATAAGAAGAAACATCTTGAAATCTCTGAAATCCCTGAAATACACAGAAAGCCTTTGGAATCTTTTAAAATACCCTGAAACCTTTGAAATGAATTGAAATCATTTGGAAACCTCAAAATCTTATAATTTCTTTTGAAATCCTATAAATCCCGTAAATACGGCGAAATCTCCTAAAATCTCTGAAATCTCTCAAATATTTAGAAATTTTTACAAAGCCTTTCGAATCTTTGAATATACCCCAAAAGTTATGAAATCCGTTGAAATCCTTTAGAATCCCTAAAATCTGTTAAGATCCTCTGAAAATTCTTGGGAAACTTGTCAATGTTTTTAAATGAAATGAAATCTTTAAAATCTCTTGAAATCTTATAATTTCTTACGAAATCCTATGAATCATATGAATACGGCGAAATCTCTTGAAATCTCTGAAGTCCCTGAAATCCGTAGAAATCCTTAGGAAACTTTTTGAATCTTTCAAAATACCCCAAAAGCTTTGAAGTCCGTAAAAATCCTTCAGAACCTCTGAAATCTGTTGAGATCCTCTAAAAATGTCTGCAAAAATTCGTGAATGTTTTTAAATCCCATGATACCTTTGAAATCCCTTGAAATATTATAACTTTTTTTGAAATTCCATAAATACGACGAAGTATCTTAAAATCTCTGAAATCCCTGGAATCCATACAAATCCTTAGAAAGCTTTTCGAATCTTTTAAGATACCCTAAAATTTTTGAAATCCGTAGAAATACTTTAGAACCCCTGTAATCTGTTAAGATCCTCTGAAAATTCCAGGAAAACTCGTTAATGTTTTTAAATCTCATGAAATCTTTAAAATTCCTTGAAATCTTATCATTTCTTTTGAAATCCTATGAATCCCATAAATACGGCGAAATCACTTGAAATATCTAAAATCCCTGAATCCATAGAAATCCTTAGAAATCTTTAGAAATCCCTAGAAATCCCTTGATATTTTATTTCTTTTCATTTATTTCCTAAAGGTAACTTGAAATTCATTGAAATCATTTACAATATTTTAAATTTCATTGATATTCTGGGTACCTTTTCGCAATTTTCCAAAATTTTGTGAAATTCTAAGAAATTCTATAAAACCCCTTAAAAATTCCGAATTCTCCTCGAATGCCTTTCAAACTTTTAAAATACCCTACACTCTTTAAAATCCTTTTAAATCCGTGCAAATTATAAATTCCCTTTGATCTTGTAAAATCCCTAGTTACCCCATAAAATCTTGTAAAATACCTTGAAAGCTTTAAAATTCTTTGAAATCTTTGTAATCTGTTGGAATCCACTAAAATCTATTAAAACCCCTTGAATTCTGTTGAAAGTCTCCGAAATCTGTGGGAAAATCTCCATTTTTAAAATCCCTTCAATTCCATAGAAATTTCTTACAATCGTATGGAACCTTTCAATTTCGTCAAAAATCCTATATAAAACCCTCAAATATTGTGAAATTTCTTGAAATTTTTTAAATGCCGAAAAAATTCCTTGAAATCTTGGAAATCTTATAAAATCATTTTCAATTCCTTAGAAATTTTGAAATCTCTTGAAATTTTCTATAATCTTCTTGGAATCTTTAATATATTGTAAAATCCCTTTCGAAATGTTTAAATCTTGGAAATCCAGATAACCCCATAAAATCTCATGAAATCCGTAGAAATTCCTAAAAGTGAGCCCCTTAAAATTGTATTCCGTTTCATTCACTCCCTAAAGTTCTTTAGAAATTCTTTAAAATTTTGTGAAATCCCTTTAAATTCTTTAATTTCTACAAAATCTTTAAATTTCCATTTCCATTTTATAAATATTTAAAGTCCTTGGAGATCCTATTAAATCGCGTAGGTCTGGTAAAATCCCTACAAATTCCATGAAATACTTTGAAGTACCGCAAATGATCTTAAAATTGGTAATATCTCTTAAAATATCTTCCAAATGTTTGAAAACTTTGAAATCAGATGAAACTTCTTGAAATCTCTTAGAATCTCTTGAAATCTTCAAAATCCCTTGAAATCTTTTTAAATACTCGAAAAGCTTTGAAACCCTATTAAATCTTTCAAAATTCCTGAAATCAGTTAAAATTCCTTAAAATCTCTTTGGATCTGTCATAATCTTTGAAATCTTGTGGAATTTACAGGAATCCCTTGTAATAAAAAAAAATTAATATTTGAAATCACTCAATATCTTTTGAAATTTTCAAAATCTTGAAATCTTTTGAAATTTAGATTCTCGAGATGGTGGATATTATTATAAAGCCATTCTAGCAAAGAGGATTAAACATATGTTTAAAGAAAAAGTGAAAAAAAAGTCTCATTACCGAGAAATTTGAGAAAATAGTAGCATTATTCTCATTTTTCTCAAAATATTAGCAAAATAGTGTCATCCTTAGAAAAAAAGGTCAAATAGTGTGAATAGTGGAATGAGCCAGAGCCCTGAAATAAGAAAAGGCAATTTGGAATCAATATAAGACTTTTCGTCGTTTCAGATGGAAATAAGATAGGTAGATGTGAGCATTAAAGGGATTGTCGATTGGTACTTGGCTCTTTAAATTGGTTCGAAATAGGCTTCTCGATCTCCCTGCCACGTAATAATGTTGCGGAATGGCCTCTCTTCCTATCTTATTATGGAGTCACGTGCACTTTGAACAACCTCGGTAAAACACCATGACACGAACCAAGGTCTACAGGTCTCTGTTCATGGGGGTGGGAAGCCCCTGCAGATATAATTGATTAAATACCACACCATCTCTTGCATGCTTCTCCTTGTTCTATTCCGAAGGTTGGAAAGGCAATTCTAATTATTCCTCTATTCCCTTGTAGAAAATTTCAACCACACTACTCTTCTGCTTATCATTTTAAGCCTACCAAATAACTATAGTCAAGAAATGTGGTCTTCTTCCCAGGAAATCACTTACAATATTTTTAAATCTCTCGAAATGCATAGGCGCGGATCTACAGGGTGGTGAAGCCGGCGATCGCCCCCCCTCCCCTTTTTTGACTTACATTTACTTTTTAGGGTTTCGTAGCACCAGGCAGAAACCCATATAGTTTCGGTCGGGTGTCCATCCGTCTGTCCGTCGTACTTTTTTCCAAGAAGAGGAAGTGAGAAGATCTCCTAACTCACAACTCACTTCTCACAACTTACAACTCACAATTCACAACTTATAACTCACAAGTCAAGGACACTGGGAACTCAGGGAAGTGAGGGGACACGTGTGGGGAAGTGTGGAGAGGGGGAATTAGATGAGGAAAAAGATAGTAGGGGAGGGAAAGTATGAGAGGGAGAGGTTTGAACGACTTATTTAGGCCTTAATAGGCTAAGAAACCCTTTTTTGTAGGCGCAAGACGCCTAATTTAACTAATTTGTTCTTTTTCATAGGGATATAGAGTAAAATAAAAAATGTTAATATTTAGAAGATCAGACGTCAAATTTGACAGAAGTAATATGAAGTTTCTCCGCTTGCATGCAAATGCTTTATAAGGTAAATGCACTAGTAATCGTCACCTTAAGCCAAATTGGAAATTAAAAATGCTGATAATTGTATTTAAAACACAATTCTTATTTTCACAAAGGGCTTAACCGATTAAAGCAGATATAGACAAACTCAACTTTGATCACTTCACATGATATTTGATTGGAGTCAATTTTTATTTACGATTAAAATTCAAATTCTGCAAATGCGTTAGTAATCGTCAGGCATGTAACAATGTATTAACACGAGAAAAATATACTAATTTGATGAACGGATATTCAAACTTACCTAAAATCACATTTTTTATCACACCCAGCAAGAGCGAGTCTTGTTATACAAAAAAGATTGGGCCATCTGACGATGACTAATGCAGTGACGATTACCAGTGCATTTACCTTAATACATGAAAATATTATTCAACAAAAATTTTTCGCCCAAATTATATCACGCGTATTTTTTGTGTTCATCGTAAAAAATAACATTGAAAATAAAGAAAATTAATTATTGGAAAAACGATACAAAATGTGATAAAAAAATTGTTTTTGTTTTCAATATGATGCGCACTTTTTAAGATCATAAGAACAAGACAATCAAAATACGTCTACTTCAATGACAAGGAATATATTCTAATTGTAATAATATATATAAATTTATTGAAATAATAAATAGTTCATGGTAGCTGAGAATAAGCAGTAATGAAAAATCAAGGAAAAATATTAAAGTAATGATGGAAAAATAACATTTTTATTCTATTTTGCAATATCTGAATAAGCTGTCCCGAACCGAGGTACAGAAAGAAATATAAAATACATATAAAATGTAGAAAATTTTGCATTTTGGACAAAATCGAGTACCAAGCACGTGATACGTTATGAGAATGTGTTCGTTGAAGTAGAAGGAGCTTTAACAGAAGAGAATTCACATTTACCAAATTGAAGTTATCGGTGCTTTGAATCTTGATTAAGGAAGGTCTGTCCACAAATGTGGGATAGGTATAAAGACCAAGCGCACAGCGCGAGGCAAATACATTATCGAGCGCGAAGTGCGAGATTCAAAATACAGGCGCCCTAGGCGCTCGCACATCGCGGGATAGGAAGGTGCCCGCGCGGAGGGCAGATTTTGCTTACAAGTAAAGATTCACAAAGTAAATTGCATATAGTTACCATACAGTACAGATGACGACTATGGGACTATCATACTTATCCGATTCCTTCTTCACCCACATTTTTTCCTGCAACAGCTTACTTAAATTTGGAAGATTTATGGATTTTTTTTGCATTTGAAGAAACCCAGCCTTGATAAACCAATTCGTGTGGGCGTGAGTGGTTGCAAAAAAATGTCTGTAAGGTAGGAGTAGGGTAAGTGTGACATGGCCTTAAGTTCTTGATATCCTAATTATACAGGAATTAACAGGTAAGTAAAACATATATCTCATGAGTAAATTTATTTCGTGATAGAAGAAATCACGGGGTAAGATAGTGGAAAGTCGCTCTGCTTCCGTATAACATGAAAATATATTTATCATAAGATTGAAATTTAAAATTGTTGAAGGATGTTATTTTCCTAGCTGAATTGAATGAAGCAGTAATTTCTCTAGAAATCAGCATCTGACCTGACTTATTTACATTTGAATAATAATCAGATAATTTGAATAATTCTTCTTCAAATGTATAGATAACTTCTCAATTCAATGATTAGTTGAGTTTAAACAATCGTTTGTGAAGTTTAGTGATAATAATTATCAGTAGAATGGAATACGTGAACCGTTATCAAAAATAATAATTCAAATAACTTTTGAGTCTACAAACATAACTTAAAAGTTTTTACCTAATTCAGTAAGTTACGTTTGACTCACATTCAGTTAAATATTCAAAAATAAAACCAGTGAATGCCATTTCCTTTCGATTTTGAGAATTATATTCATAGAATTTCAGTGCACCTTGTGCTCGTTGGTAAGTTACTCATTTCAGGAAATGACTACAATAGTTAGACCGACAGTCAAAATCAGATGCAGAAGAAAAAATAATGTAATATTGCAATACCTATAAAAGGAAGTTTTTCAGGTTTCAGGATAGTATTCATGACATAATTGAGGTGAATTTGTTTATTTCTAACGTATCGTATCACGTATGACTGTCTTGTCAAAAGCTTACGTGAGAAGAAACTTGACATAAATTAAAAGTTGTAATAATTTCGAGTCTATTGAAGGTACAAGAACTGCGGTTTGAAGTTTAAAATCTATTCTTAGTGAATGAAAATTAGTAATTTATTTTTTTACAAATGAAACAAAATTAGAGTGGTGCAAAATAATAAGTCTGGAAGTTTTCGGGTCACCTTATTGCGTACGCAAAACATAGAGTTTTGTGAGATCTGATAAAATTCACAACGAAAGGAGAGTGATCTTCATCGTGAAAATTATTTATTCAGAAAGAAAAATATTTTTGAAAATGTATTATGAATATGCGCTCACACATATAATCTTCAGAAATAACTATTATCCTTCATTACGAACTCGTGCTACTAACATAAAAGTTGTAACTGCTTCGTTTTAGCCGAGGTATTAGTCTTTCAATCATATCGGAAGTTATGAGTCAACGCTCAGAAATAAAATTGTGTTTCTAATTTAAAACAGCATTTATTTTACTTTGCATTCCTTCAAATTAAAGTGAAAGTACCTTCAATAGAAATAAGCTCCTAGATGAAAAAACTATACATAGTGGATGAAATGATACATAATTTTTTCCATTATGCATAATTTTTCCGTCAGTTACTGACATATTCAGTTATAATTTAACTATTTTCTAATCAAAAGGCATTAATGTTCGAATCAATTTGGTAGACTCATTCCAAAGGCATCTTTAGATATTGCAGGGTAATCATATGCGAGATTAGTTTATTTGAGAAATCTTCATACTATCTTAGAAAGATCGTGATAAAAAGTAATTAATAATTATACAACCGTCATTTCATTTCTCATTAGTATATCATTGTAATATGAGATATTAGGCGAGGTTGTAAGTGTATAAAGTAAGGAATACTTAGTCAGGAGGGGGGGAGGGCTTGTCAACCCTAGCTAAGTCACATTGCAGCAAGTTGGACAAACTGGTAAAGATGCGGCATGATATATTGCAGCATCTCTCATTTTTAGGCAACTTATTTCATCCCGAAGAATACAGTTGATGCATTTTATGAAGTACTTACGCAAGAATAATATAAAAAATGCCTGTTTAGTTATAAATGATAAACTTATCACCATAATTTTGAACGGAAATGTAACTATACTGTATTAGCTAACGAAAGTATGGCTTGCCAAATTCAATCCTTATTTTCTATTTACTGCCAAAGAATAAAAAACTAATTATTATTAAGCATTATGGAAAAGCAGTCCAAGAAGTAATCTACAAGCGAGCTAAAGTAAGTTTTTCGTGGGCGTAGTCTTCAATTTTTATAAATGTTGATTTTTCTTACACTTCTCCTACTCATTGGGCATTATTTCCCAAATGTACTGACTCAAAGGATTTTAGTTGTTCGATGTAAGTCAGACGTGTGCGATTACCAAAAAAATTATATCCATTACATTTTCGATAGGTTTCCCAAACACCTTTCATTGATCATAGGCATTTTTTCAAATAAATATTTTACTTTCAAAAATGAAAAAAAAAACAGTTGAACTTTTTGTAGATAGACCTTCTTAATTTTATTGTTTTATCTCAAAAAAAAAAGACTGCTTATTTTTCTGTTGGAAAATGAAGATGCAAAAATCGTTGAAATATGAAAAGAACATTAACGTTTTAGTGTTTTCAATCAATATTAACTTATTTGGATTTCATAAAAATAATAGCAGTACAGTGTTTTCATCCAAGGTTAAAAAGACAAATAGTTTGATGCAAAAACTATGAATTCTGGTATTCTTTTGTTGAATATTACAACTATAATCGAACTCAATAAGGCCCAGAAGAAAGTGACTGTACAGGAATTTAGAGAGGGAAACTGTACATGATCCTGCGAAGGAACCTGTATGCAAGCTAGCCTTTGAGTGATTCTGTACAGGTTCCTTCTCATAGTAAATTAAGGTTTGGGTTTCATTTACAGAAACCTTTTCATGATCCTATACATGAAACTGCATGGAACCTAATCCACGAGGGTGTGCCTGTAGCTTGACTCTCTCGATAATAAGTTGGATCTTAAAGGGAATTCTGAAAGGGACCCTATACACGTTTCTTTACAGAAAACTGCGCCTTAATTTTCGTCGTAATGGAAACTGCTCAAGATCCTCTCAAAGGTTCCTTTGTCGATACAGGTTCCTTTGCAAAATCAAATACAGTCGTTCTTTGCCAAATTTATCCACAGGAACCGTCAAGGTAACCTGTACAGGTTCTTGTGAACGTTAGTGTACATGAACTTCTGCACAATCTTTCGAAGTTGGTGTACAGGAATTTTCAGCTGGGCTTACAGCTTGCAACAAAGTACGAAAATGTATAAAATTCGTGGAACTTTTATTCAAACATTTTTCTTGATCAATTAATCATTTTGTTGGATAATTTGCTATAATTAGCTATGATTAGCCAAAACTATGACTTGAATATTTCGAAAAATTGATGAGATAATTTTGTTTTGATCCGAACCCGATTCAACACAGTTGCTTTTTATTTGAAAAGAAAAGAATACTAGTCTCTTTCATTTCCTGAAATTTGTATTTATGCTCATAGATTCATACACTATAACTAAACACACACTTCTTTATCATATGCTTACGCAAAGTAAATATTTCTATACAATATGAAATTATTTTCTCACCTTACCGCTTCATAAAGTGCAGCAACTTCATTCTCCTGGATAATAATATTATCCTCGAAATGAGAGATTCCACAATTAAACTTATCGCATTATTAACGATTTGTCCTGAACTTTTAATTTTCTGAAAATGAGAGGTGCTGCAATATAACGTGCGGGAACTTGACTTGCTGTATATTAAATGATACGAAACCAATTAGGGGACAAGATAAAATGTCACAAAATAAATAAAGCCAATTCCCAGTCAATAATTTTTTATTTTTGACAGCTTCAGAATAATTCAATACATATTTAAACTAATAATATATAGTGCAAAAGCATAATTCCTGAACCTGAATACGTGCTTGACGAAAAATTTTTATTATTATTTCATTTTCATACAGGAAACACATCCCTACGAAGTATATTCTACCGTCTGCAGCCTAATTTTTATTAGAAGCACTCGAATTTGCTTAAACTTTGATCTAAGGGAGAGGAAAACTGCAGAAAACCCTTCCCGAGCGCAACCAGTTACAAATATTCGAGTTTAGATGTTAAACGCAGTGAAAACACGACTCAGCGAGAATCATGAACGGTCACCCATTCAACTGCTAACCGCGCCTATTTGTGCTTAATGTCTGAGCCCCGCTAAGCCACGAATCACCGCACAGCTACTCCCATCGGTATTTTTATTGCGTTTTTTTTGTATTTTTATATTTTTATCATGAACAAGTCATGCCTTTTTCTATATTTATCTATGATGCAGTTGAGTTACAATTTTTTTTTTTGTCGCATATGTTGATTCAGATGTGAAGACAAGAGAATGACTAATGGATAAAGAACATTCGATGTGGTCACCTCAATAACAAATAAAAGAATACGATTGAGGGGCTAACTACAAATAGTCCTTCCTTCATACAGTTGTCGTTTTAGTGTCACCATACGGATCATATCCGCTATTTTCAGGTGCATCGCCTGGTGCTGGAGGACTCGATGCTGGAGGACTGGATGATGGAGGACTGTATGCTGGAGGACTGGACGGTGGAGGACTGGATGCTGGAGAGCACGGTGCTGGAGGACTCTTTGAAAGATATGGGTCTAGTAACGGTTTTATTTTCTCTAATGAGCACGAAACTGAAACAATGAAATAGAAATTCATGAATTCACAATATTGCCAGAAAAAAGGGTTTAAAAAAAAAAACAAATACTTCTTTTTGTTGAATATGCTTTCAACCAAATGTTGAAAAATGCAGATTTGAACATGAATATACCTGCTCGCGAAGGTAAATACTTTATCACCGAACACTACGTTTCTAATTGTATAAATCTATTTTCTGAATTTAGAGTGCAAGCTAACTTACCCAGAATATGGAGATTTGCTAACAATGCGAAAATGCACAACAATCGGGGACTGATCTTCATCGGGAAAACGATGTCTTTCTGAAAGAGTGTGTTATATGATGCTTCCCCAAAGTGCGCTTGAATACATATAGCAAATATATCATGAGTCATATGTAGTACACTCGAATTCCCGCAATAAATTTTTATGTCCTTTCAGTATTCACATTTTCTTATTTTTTCTTACTGCTAAACATAAGAAAGACAGACGTTTACGACGCACCTATTAAATCTTGAGTTACTTTTTATCTGAAAGATAAGAGACACAGGTTCATGCACAAAAAAAAATTGTATCACAATAGATATTTCATAGAGAAAAATAATCTTGAAAATATAAAAAATTCGGTATTTGTACCCCCTTTTTTCTTATCATCCAAATTAACTAGTTTCAAATTGGACGATGCGTGTAGTTACGATGAAACTATGCTTTCCTTAGAAATCATGAATATCAGATCTTATTTTTAAACTGATCACTGACAATATTAATGTAGTCTGAAATATTGAATATTTATTGCTGACATGCATTATGGGTATTATCTTGTTATTAGGTTCATGAAATATAAAATAAAAAGTTCTTAACTTTCGTCTTGTAGTAGTCTAGCATCTATAGCATAGAACTACAAACCACCAAAAAAGTTACGAGAACAAACTCACGTGTCCTATATGTCTTTTTGGTCGCCGAATACGAATCCATGGAGCATTTACATTCAGCAAAACAGGATTTCCCGTCAATCGCGAAAAATGGCGGAAAATCAATTTTTCCATATGCAAAAACCTTATACGGCTAAAATCCACATAATTTTCTTTCGCCAAATGAAGAAGTCAACAAACTACATAACCACAGACTCATGCATCCACAAATCGCATACCTATAAACCCTTGACCCACAAATTTTTCCTCCCTCGCTCTTCTCACATCACTCTAACTCTCCTCGCTGTACCCCTGTGAATTCCACAAATCGTAAACCTGCAAACCCTACCTGTGTAAAAAAACTACATGTACAAATTCAAAAACACACACTCAGAAATAACATAGATGTTAAAATTTCAGATCTGCACATCCTATCTTTCTTTTCCCCTTCTCCACCACACTCATCTTCCACTATACTTCTCCGATCCCCAAAAACCCGTAAAACCTGAAAAACCTTCAAACTACAAACTCTAGGCGCAAGTAACATATATGTTTAAATTCTAGATCTATATATCCTCTTCCTTGCTCTCTTCCTCTCATCTTCTCCCATCCTTCTCAAAAACACCATCTCTCTATCTCTATAGTCCTTTGATCCCAAACGACCCATAATCCTACAAACTTCAGAACGATAAACTCTAGACACAATTGCTATAAATTTCAAATCCTAGACCTACATATCTTCTCGACGCTTCCCTTAAATCTCTGTACGAAAACCCTTTGCGTACAAACACTAGACCCATTAACCTCTTTTAACTAACGTTCTCTTTATACCTCTTTCCCCTCTTCTTCCTTACAAACCATATAACAGGTCGAAGATATAAGTATATATGATTTTTTGTCAATGATCCGTAGGTTTACAGTCAGTAGAGAAAATGGAGGGGAAAATGAGGCAATATATAGAGAAAATATGAGATGAGGAGAAGACAAGAGAGTCAAGAGAGAGAGGATCCTAGAGAGAGAGATGTAGATCTAGAATTTGAGCATGTGTGGTACTAGTATCTAGAGTTTGCAGTTCTAAAGTGTGTAGATTTATGGTTTGTCGGGATCAAAAAAGTATGGTGGAAGAGAGATGGGATGGTGAATAGGGAGAGGAGAATGGAAGGGTAGAGATGATATGTAGATGTACCATTTGAACATGTGTGGTACTTGTCCCTAGAATTTGTAGTTCTATGGTTTGTAGGTTTATGGTGTGTCGATCACAAATTTACAGAGCAAACGAGATAGGATGGGGAAGCGGGAGAAGTAGAATGTAGAAAAGAATGTTTTCAGTAGGTTTAAAGTTTGCACATGTAGTGCTTTTTTGTATAGATTTTGCACAGGTAATGTTGGCCGCTTTTTGGAATTCAGAGGGGTAGAGCAAGGAGAGTTAGTGTGGTAAAAGCAGTGAGGAGGGGGTGGGGGGATTGACGGTCAAGGGTGTTATAGATTTAGGGCTTGCGCGTTTATGAGTCTGTGTTGATGTGGTTTGGTGACTTTTCAATTTTCAGAATGAGAATTTTTCGCGATTGACGAAAAACCTTGACATGCTGGAGACAAATGCCGAAAAGATTCAGCCTTGTGGTCTTATGCAATATATCATCAGTCCATCTAAGTTATATATCAGGAATAAACGTAAAACTCAAAAGGGCAGCAGTAGATAATTACCCAACTTTGGCACTTTCATGTGATAGAAAACGAAAAAAAAACATTTATAACACCTTGATAAATCAAAAACATATATATAAACTAAAGATTAACACCACCGCAGGGTCCCACTGGGAGCAACTGTCATCTGAAAAATGACATCACCTCCAAGTAGGACCGCGGTAAATCCCAATCATGGCCACGTCTCACAACCATCAGATAGGTGGTCAGAGGACACGACGAAATCAAAACGACAGGCCAGCGAAACTCTTGTGTGTTTTGAGGACACGAAGCGACCCAAGGTTGACAGCCTTCTGCATCCATCTCGCAAGTACCGTGGCATATTTTTGGCACGCGGACATGGCTTCAAGGTTACAAACCAGTAATAGTTTCGCACCTCAGAAAGCACCTATCAAAAGGACAATTACACGTCTCGAATATTTTGGGTACAGTCGTTGCAGCTCCTATTTAAGGTCTTGATACCTTTCCTCTTTTTCTTTCTTCTTGAAAGTGATGTTGTATTCAGAAGGAGCCGAGAATTAGATCACGAATATAGTTTGTTTCTCGAAGTCTTGGTGAACAATGTCAAGCCTCGAATGTGCAACGGGGACTGCTGTCCGAAAATCGTAGTTCCAGAAAATTTGGCATTTCTCGTTTTGGACACTTGATTCTATCTCCCTTGGAGCGTTCGGTAGGGCAGGGTCGCGGATGACACCAAAGAGCGATTAAGATGGTTATGAAGCACTCTAAGGGCCGCATAGTGTCTGCAGATATACGTCATTTCTGCATGCGCGGGACAGCCCGATAGTATGTGTTTCAGGTAATCAACGTGTGTATGACACGCTCGGCATCTATCGCTTGGAGCTTCTTGAAATAAAATGCGGTTACGGTATGCTAAGGTGGAAATGACTCTTTCCTGGCATGCCGAAATAAAAACCCTCTGTAACTGAATTCCTGTGGAAATTTGCGTCCATTTTCTTGTCGAATAGCTCTTGATGGAATTTTTCAAATTATGATTTCATTACTTCGGCTTTTAGAAGTGAAGCATCTAGTTGAAGTAATGCTCTTCCGTTAAAATTCAGGCCAAGGGCCTTAGCTCTCTGCTCCGCGGCTTTGTGAACGGAAGCTCCTCTGCCAAACATCTCGTGATTTCTGACCATTTTTAGGACAGGATTTTTGCCATTTGCAACGATGTAAGCTGTATTTAAAGCAATTCGGTTATGAAGACACTAGAGATTCAGAAGTCCGCGTCCGCCTTCACGGCGTGCAATGTATAATAACGGAACTGACGAACTGATATGCAAGTTTTTATGCATATGCATAATCTCACGTGTTGTGACATCAAGGGCCTTTAGTTCTTTCTTCGTCCATTGAACCAGCTCAAACGAGTAGAGTGGAGCCGGGACGGCAAGCATGTTAGTCGCAGATAGGTTCTTCAACGCCGACAGATTCGATGACCGAATCTGTCGAAGAAGATGCCTGTATCTGCTTTGGAGAGACTCCTTTACAGATGTTACGTCCTGAATGTGGATTTCAGGCACGCCCAGGTATGTTTAAGTCTCTCCGGTGTCAAGATGTCTAATAATACTCATATCCACAAGCTCAGGGTCCTTGGGAACGACGACAATCTTCTATTTCTTCAAATGAATTTTGGCACATTTATCAAATCCAAAGTCCATCTCAATCTCTCCTCTGTACTTTTTGACGATATTTATGGCAGTTTTAAGTTTTCCTTTACCAGAGGCATAGATCTTCAGGTCATCCATATAAAATACATAAGTGACTTTATGCTCGCGCTGGTTAGTGTCGCCACAGAGGTATCCAGAGGAATTTCTTAGTGCGAGAGATAGAGGCAAATCTCATATCAATACGTTGAAAATTTACTGAGATATTCAGATTTGGAAAAAGTACTCGACGTCTGCCCGCGCTGTTACCTAATGCGTCGCGAGGACTGATGTGTCAGACAGCGTTCTCAAAGCGGGCAGACGTTGAGTACTTTTTCCAAATCTGAATATCTCAGTAAATTTTCAACGTATCGATATGAGATTTTCTAAAAAACTTTATTCAACATTGATAAACAAATCACTCACTGGAAGTTGTTCGACAGTCCAAGTTACCTAGATACTTTTTACCGGCGAAATTAAGAAAATACAATTATCGATTGACCTCATTTTCAAATTGTAGATTATTAAACAATAAACAATTGGTTAATTTTTCATCATTTCCTAGGCATCCCTAGAGTATTTTGAATAGGTCCTGCAATTATGAACTCATTTCAATAATATTTGGCCGAGTTAGAACGATTTAAGTTTTAAAACTTAATTAAATCAGGGAGAAACTTTTTTACAATATTCATTTTTATTATTAAAAACAAACGTTTGGCAAGAAAAATTCGAATGAGAAAAAGTTTCATTTCCTTCTTCTGTATAATTCTACATATTCAAAAAATTGATTTTTCGATTTTGAAAATTTTCTTTTTTTGAGACGATCGGACTATACTTTTACGCGTTTTTGAGCGTCGGGCTGGTTATTGCATCCGGCGGCTCAATTGATAATTTGATCAAGGAAAAAAATGTCATCCAGAATGTTGAATTTTCAAGTCAAGAAGATGAGCTTCCAACAAAACAGCTAAATTTTTAACCAAATCGTTACATTTTCAACTAAGGAGATAAATTATTACCAAAAAATACGAAATTATAAGGAAATAAATAAATTTACACGGAATAGTTTGAACAATGGATATGATGTTAATCCAAATTTTATTAGATTAGCTTTTAGTTTACATTTTTTTTCAAAAATAAGGTAGATAAATTTTCATTAAAGATAAATAATTTTCAATAAAAAAACTAATTTTCTACAAAACATCAGTTCATTTTTGTGCCAAATAGTGTGACCTTATACCAAATTGTTTAATTTTCAAGTCAAAAAGACGAATTATCTATAAAACAGTTGAATTTTCAAGGAAATAGTTAAATTTCCCTATAAAAAATTTAATTTAACCCAGAAGAAAATGTATTCTTAAATAAAATTATGGATGTTCAATAAGAAAAACGAACTTTTAAGAAACTAGTTCAACTTTCAACCAAGGATTTTAATTTTAATCCCAAAAGGATTAATTTTCTTCCAAACAGTTGCCTTTTTAACACACACGATTTTTTTTTCCACCAAAAACGCCAAAATTTTAACACAAATGGAATAGTTAATTTTTCAGTATAAAAAATGTTAAACAAATTATTGAAGCGTCAAGCCAAAAAGACGATATTTCTACAAAATGTTTAAATTTTCAACCCGAAAATATGTACTTTCAATTTTGTTCAATTTTTTCACTTTGTTTTTAGATTAATTTTTAACCAGACAGTTGTATTTTTAACCCAAAAATATTACATTAATACAGAAGGAGACGAATTTTCAAACCCAAAAGATGGGTGTTCAACAAAATAGTTGAATTCTCGTTAAAAAAAAATTTTTTAGTAAAGCAAGAAAAAAATTTCAATCAAAATGTTGAATTTTCAGGCCAAAAAGACGAATTTTCAACAAAACAGTATTTTCAATCAAGAAGTATGATTTTCTAACAAAATTGTTTAACTTTCAACAAAACAATTTTATTTTGAACTAAATAATAAAATTTGTAAATAAAAAAAATAATTTAACCAAAAATTGTGAGATTTTCTTTTTGGTTTCTATTAATTCAGTTTGCATTTAAGTGTCAAAAATAAGAAAAAATTAAGGACTCTGAACAATATATTTTCATACTTTAGGCTTATAGACTAAACTATAAAATTTTAAATAAACATTGAAGTTCATTTTTAATACTTGAAGAATTTCATGACGTTTTTGATACTATTTTTTTAATTTTGTGACACTATTTACACTATTTTTAATCTATAAAGTGATTCCGAGGCCTGTTTAACGATATTAAGTTCAGGTCTATACCTATTTCTGAATTTGATTGAATTCTTTCGAAATCTTATAGGGTATTTTTAAACATTCCAACAAAATTTCTATTGATTTCAGTAGTTTAATGGACTTTAAAAGAATTCGAAATATTTTAGGCTATTGTTAAAAATTCCAAAGTATTTTCAAGAGCTTTAACAAATTTCAAGGAATTTCAAAATATTTTAAAGAATTTGAAATATTTTTGGGAATTTGAAAAGATTCCAAGGAATTTTAAATTGATTTCAGTAATTTAATGGGATTTTAAAGAATATAAAATGTTTTAGGGTATTTAAAAAAATTCCATGGCATTTTCAAGGGATTTCCAAGGATTTTGATGATTTTAACGTATTTGAACAAATTTTCAAGTGGTTGTAAAGAATTTCTCCGAATTTTTGAAGATATGGAACGATTTTACTATAAGGTTTTCAGGGATTTTAAAAGCCTTAAACGTATTTTATTACATTTTCCAAATTTCAGGTGATATCATATTTCTGAAAATTTCACGCGATTTTACAATATTTTAATGGATTTCGTGGAATTTATTCACAAGAAGTAAGGGATTTTGTAGGGTTTCAAAGATTTGAAGAGATACTCAAATATTTTTTGCTGTTCATTTGTATTCATTCGGAATTCATCCTGAATTCTTATTAATTTATCCTGAATTCTCTCAAATTCTTTTGCATTCTTATCAATTCTTTTGAATTGATAAGAATTGAAAGTGTTTACACGAGAACATTCTAGAAACTTAGCACGGACTCGAACCACTTGAGCTGTGGAACGGTCTCGAAGTCGGTAAGGTAGGAATTTACGCCTAGAAATGCATTTGCCTATCTACTCATCTTGTTTAATCTGATTAATGAATGACCTTCCCTCTTGAGTACAGACACTGAATCTCAAATTCTCAGATCCTCGTTAATAAATTAAGTTACGAAATTAAGGATGTATCCGCCGGAAGCAGTGTGTTGACACAAGAATATTGATTTATTCCGCTCCTGATTTGCACACCTCTTCCCTGGTGTTTAACGGCGTCTACCCCGATACTAAATCAACAAATTGAGTTACCGTCCCACCTGATTAACCTTTCGGTCTAGCTGCTCGGATTTCTGTATCGCAGGTGAGCTCCTCTCATTCCAGATTGATGGCAGGAATCATAATACAAAATTTAACTCTTCCTATCGATGAAAAATTATCAATATTGATAGTACCCTTCTTCTTTCTGCACAAATAGTTTTTACTCTTTTTCCTTTTCAATATATTTTATTCAGGGTGGATGTAAGTCAGTGAAAACCTGAAAATCGAGGAAAAGTCAGGGAATTTTATTGCTCAAGGAAAGTCAGGGAAAGTCAAGGATTTTGATGAAAATCTTGCAAAGGTCAGGAAATTTTAAATTACATTTAAAATTGTTTTATTCCGTTATAAAAGATTCGATGTTAAAAATGTTTCAAGATTAAGATTTTGGTTTTTGCACATTAACGGTCGGGGAAAATGAAAAATTGGTCAAGACAAAATTAGAGAATTTTGGAAATGAAGATTTTGCGGTCACCCTTAGATAATATTCTTGTTAGTAATTTGTTTTCGTTGTATTTTTTTTTGCAGCTGCTTACTCCTGAAAATGATATTTTTAGCTAAGAATTTTATTATTTAGTTGCAAATTCAAGAATTTTTTTTAAAAGTCATTCTTTTTAGTCGAAAATTCAACTTTTTTGTTGGTAATTCAACTATTGGGGTAGAAAATTAACTGTTTGTTAAAAATTCATATTTTGATGTTGAAATTCAACTGAAATATTTGTGGATTGGAAATTCAAATATTTTTTTGAAAATTCGGCTTCGGTTTGAAAATTTTAACTACTTGGTTAAAGGTTCAACCACTTTGTTAAAAAATGTTTTTTTTTTTTTTGAAAATTCGGCTTTGGTTTAAAAATTTTAGCTACTTGATTAAAGGTTAAACCACATTGTTAAAGTATCAGGTTTTTTTTTGACGATTCATCGTTTTAGTTGAAAATTCATTTCTTTGGTCGAAAATTCGTTTTATTGGTTGAACATTTACTTTTTTAACTGAAAATTTAATTATTCCAGTAGAAGATTTATCTCAGGTTGAAACTTGAACGATTTTGTTGAAAATTGATCTTTTTTAATTGAAAATTGGACTACTTGGGTAAAAGTTGAACCACTTGGTTAAAAACTTTTTTTTTGTTGAAGGTTCATCTCTTTCATTTAAAATTTATTTTTTTGACTGAAAATGTTAATTTTTCATTTTTGGATACAAATTTATCTTCTTTAGTTAAAAATTAATTTTTTTGGTAGAAAACTAATCTTCTTGGGTTGAAATTTCCCCATTTTTGGTCAAAAGTAGAACTTTTTATTTGAAAATTCGTATTTTTTGGTAAAAAATTAATCTCCTTGTTTGAAAATTCGTCTTTTGAATTTAAAATTCATCTCTTTTGGTAGAAATTTAATCTTTTTTGGTTTAAATATCAGCTATTACGTTTTTTGTTGAGAATTCATCTTTGTAGGTGGACAATTTAATTATTTGGTTAAACATGAAACTAATTTCTTAAAAATTGAACTGTCTGGTTGAAAATTTAACCGTCATATAAAAAATTCCTCTTTTTGGCATGGAAAGTTAGCTATTTGGTTGAAAATGCTACTATTTTTGGTTGAAGTTTAATATTTTTTGATTAAAATTTCGACAATTTGGTTGAAAACTCTGTAATTTTGTTAAAGTCAGTTTTGTTGTCGAAAATTTAACTTTTTGGTTGAAAATTCATATTTTTATGTTGAAAATTCAACTGAAATATTTTTCGATTGAAAATTTATATATATTTTTTTTCGAATTCGGCTTTGGTTTAAAAATTTTTACTACTTGATTTAAGGTTCAACCACTTTGTTGAAATATCAGGTTTTTTTGACGATTCATCGTTTTAGTTAAAAGTTAATTTTTTTGGTAAAAAACTAATCTTCTGGGGTTGAAATTTCCCCATTTTTGGTCAAAAGTGTAACTGTCTAGTTGAAAATTCGTATTTTTTGGTAAAAAATTAATCTCCTTGGTTAAAAATTCGTCTTTTGGGTTATAAAATTCACCTCTCTTGGTAGAAATTTAATCTTTTTTGGTTTAAATATCAGCTATTAGATTTTTTGTTGAAAATTCATCTTTTTGGGTGGAAAATTGAACTATTTAGTTAAACATGGAACTAATTTTTTAAAAATTTAACTATCTGGTTCAAAATTTAAATATTTTCTTAAAAATTTGTGTTTTTTTTTTGTTGAACTGTCTTCTAAAAAATTCGTCTTTTTGGCTTGAAAAGTTAGCTATTTGGTTGTAAATGCTACTGTTTTTGGTTGAAGTTCAATATTTTTGGATTTGTTGAACATTCGTCTCTTTGGGTAGAAAGTTCGTCCTTTTGGTTTGAAAATTTATGTTTTTTTTAAAGTCAACTGTCTTCTAAAAAATTAAATTTTTTTGCTGAAAATGCAACTGTTTTTGGTAAAAGTTTAATCTTTTTTGTTTGAAAACTCGACCATTTGGTTGAAAAGTTAACTATTCTGTTAAAAATCAGTGTTTTTGTTGTTGTTGAAATACCAAACATTGCATTTTTCGTTGAAAATTAATTTTTTTGTTGAAAATTCAACTTTTTTGTTGAAAATTCGTCTTCTTGGATTGAAAATTCATCTTTTATGGTACACAAGTCTTCTTTTTTGGTTGAAGTAAATAATTAAATTTGAAATTTTTTGGTTTTAATTTGAAATTTTTTTATGTTGTTCATAAAACATTCTATGGTAAAACCGTTATATGATTAACATGCTGGTCTTTGAATATGCATCGTCAGGAAAAATGAAACAGTGATCAGGTTAAACTCAGGGAAAAGTTAAAGAATTTTGAAAATGAAGTTTTACGGCCACCCTGATTTTGTTCCCCTTTTTTGAATTACGTTAGACTCTTTTATTTTCACAAAAAAAGTTTACTTTCTAAAGCCAGCATGCAGTTTTTTTGAGGAAAAAAATATTTATCCTCTTTGTTGTACGTTTCTAAATGAATATTGGAGAATTAGATCCTATAACTAAATTATTTAGTGGAAGATTATAAATTTAGACTTTGAGTTCATATATACTACATTGTAATTACTTTTAGGTCTCTAGTGCTTCGAAAATACTCTCATTTGTAGTTTGATTGATTTACGACTCTAGTTAAGTTTATGACAGGGCAATAAGGAACTTTCACTGATCGTAATACCAAATGTGTTCCAGTCAGAGAAGCAATTATTGGTCTTCTACTCTTAATTTATCGTTTCTCTAATTACCCAACTATTTAAAATTAACGGTCTCCAAATGAAACAATTTAATTTCCTCCATTAGAAGATATTGACATTCATTGTGTACTCTTTACAATTGATCCAGTGAAATGTGTACTCATTTTCCACTGAGTCAAAGTGGATTTTCACTGATTGAAATCTTGAAAAATGAGTCAGGCATTCTTAACATTTGTCAATTAAGAATTTAGATAATATATTCAACTCCCGGTATAAGGCCCCCGGTTTACACTATTCCTGGAATTGATGGCCTCCGCAGTTTCGGGGTGAGAAGAGCCGCGGGACCGAAAGAGAGTATGTGCTCAGTCAAGCGTGATGAACGGCTCGATGGTCGCACTCTCAGCGCGTTAGTTGCATCAGGTTGCGTCATGCGTCCAAGTCCAACAGATATGATTTATACGACCCTGTCTGTCTAAGTTTG
This sequence comes from Andricus grossulariae, assembly GCA_011634705.1. NCBI lineage: Eukaryota > Metazoa > Arthropoda > Insecta > Hymenoptera > Cynipidae > Andricus > Andricus grossulariae. The sequence continues at coordinate 173,540,134 of JAABKJ010007545.1, forward strand.
GTTCCCCCCGATTTAGGATCAAGGTCAAGGCAAGCCATGATGGAAACCGGTCTTATACCGGGAGTTGATTGTTTATGTTACAGTGCACTATTCATTAAGTTATAAAACCTAACTGAATTCCTGTATTAAATTTCTGTAATACTAAATATGTGTATTTAAAATAATCTTGTTCATAAATAATTTCAAGTTACTTTGAAGTTATTTGAAAGACAATGTCCGTGAAAACTGAGTCTCTTCATCTCAATTCATGTAGTGCACGAGTGATAATAATTGAATGATACTAATGGAAAAGGTCTGGCTTTTCGATTTGGATAATGGAAATGGGGTCATAAAACATTAAAGTAAGCCAACAGGTTGTATGACCTGCTTAATTCACATAAACTATGGAAGAGGGAACTCTGCCAATTCTAAATTGGTCGAGTACGTGCCTTATTCTAAGACAGGAGACGAATATTAAAATCAGTGTCACTTGGTTAAAAGTAAATAAAAGTAGAACAAATTTTGTTTCAAATAACTAAAAAACAAACAGGAGCGCTACGCTCGCGATTATTATTTTTCTTGTCTCATGCAATTTTTAAATTAAAATTAAAATTATCATTGACACAAAATTTTTGTATTTCATAGCATCTATTATCCAAAATAATAGAAAAGCAATGACAATATTTTAGATAATTGGTGAAAATTTATGTCTCAAGTTCAGAATTAATATAATAAGATTTTTGTATAATATACAGACAATCAAACTGTTGAATTTTTGTTTAAAAGTACTAATTTCTCATGAAAAACTCGCAATGTGCCGTTGAAAGTATAAATCGGAATTTTTCGCATTGAAAGTTTCAAAACAAGGCATTTTTTATCAATGAAAATTTTATGAAAATTATAAAAATTTTAGAAGCTCAAATTTTCGACTAAACATAGCACTTTAGAGCAAAGAATATGGGAAAATAACGAAAAAGTAAATAATATTTCTTATAAAAAATGTTAAAAAAGTTTTTTCAATTGAAATATTATGAATACGGATACAAATTTCAAATTTGGCGCCAACATTTTGGCAGTACATTGGTACGAAAACCACTAACATAACCTAAAGTTTATCAAAATTGTAAGTTTAATTTTAGTACTCAAATGATTTTTCTTTATAATAACCAATTTCTGTTTTAAAATCGCTAATATACCCTATTATTGTTTAAATATTCTAATTAATTTAATTAAATGAATTAAATTTTTTTGGAAAATGTTACCGTTATAAAGCTTCCTCTCTGAGAAAGCAAAATTGTTTGAGATTGAAAATCCTCTTTTAAGCCTGAAGTTTTTTGTTAAAAATAACCGATTTCCGGTGAACAATGTTAATATAACCTAAAATTGTTCAAAAATTGCAAGTCTTCTTTTTAATCTATACCTATTTTCGGTAAAAAAAACGAACATAACCTAAAATTGTTCAACATTTTGTATCTTCTTTTAAATCCAATAATTTTTTATTTACAGTACCGATCGTCGGCTTAAAACACTAAGGAGACCAACATTTTTCAACAATACTGAATTGAATAACTAAATGATAATCTAAAAAATATTATGATTTTTTAAATTAAAAGTTACTATTTTCGACGAAACACACTAACATAACGTATAGCCAAAAATTTGTTCCAAATTGTAAATATTCTTTTTAAATATAATTATTCGTGTTCAAAATAACCGATTTCTGTTAAAAAATGTCAACATAACCTTAAATTATTTCTAAATTGTAAATCTTCTTGGAAATATATGTCGATATTTCCGGTGCAAACAACTAACTTAACGTACTATTGTACAAAAAATATAGTCTTTAAAATCTAATTACTTTTTTTACTACGAATTCCGACTTGCGGTGTAAAGCGTCATCATAACCTAACATTTTTTTAAATTTGTGAATCTTGTTGGAAATACAATTTTTTTCTAAATTAAAAATATGGATAATTTCCGACGAAATACATTAATAGAAATTCTTTATCTTCATTGAAAACGAATGTTTTTTATTCAAAGTACCAATTTCCAGTATAAAACGCCAACAAATTCAGAAATTGTACAACAATTGTTTAAGATTGTAAATTTTTGTTCAAAACCTAATACATTTTGTTAAAAATAACCAATTTTCGGTGAAAAGTGTTAACATAAACTAAATTGTTAAAAAATCTTTATATTTTTTTAAATCGAAGGATTTTTAATAAAAATAACGATTTCCGATATAAAATGCCAAGAAATTAAAAAATTGTGTATTTAATAACTCTGAATGATAATCTAAAGAATAATGATAATCTTAAAAATCTTAATATTTTTTTTTTATTAAAAATGAAAAATTTAGACGAAAAATACTAAAATAAAAAAAATCCAAATTGTGAACCTTCCTTGAAATGTTAACGATTTTTGTTTACAATTACCGATTTCCAGTGAAAAAACGTTAACATAATCTAAGATTGTTAAAAAGCTGTGATTCTTTAAAGTGTTTGAAATATAATTTTTTTTGTTAAAAAATTACAATTTTCGGCGATTACCACTAACGTAATCCCAAATTGTTAAAATATTTGTAATCTTGTTTAAATAATAATGATTTTTGTTTTGAAAATACTAATTTTCGATCTTGAAATACAATCTAAAATTTAATTATTTTGTTTAAAATAACCGATTTTCTGTTAATAACGTTAATATAAATCTGAATCTGTTAAAAAATTGCAAATCTTGTTCAAACTATAATGATTTTTGTTTTAAAATACCAATTTTTTGTGTGATACGCTAACGTAACCTAAAATTGTGAAAAAATTATGAACCTTGATAATCTAATTATTTTTGTTTAAAAATGTCAATCTCCGCTCAAAAATACGAAAAAACCGAAAAAAATAAATTTTTGAAAAATTTGTCATCTTTAAAATCTAATGATTTGTGATAAAAAATACCCATTGTCGGTGAAAAAACTAATAAAACCTAAAATGTTTGGAAATTTTACCTCTTCTTCGAAACTTTATAATTTTCTATTAAAATTATTTTTTTTGTTAAATACTAATTTTCAGTGCAAAATACAAATGTCTCTCAATTCGCATAAGGTTTTCTATGATTTTCCTTATAAAAAGGAATTATTTGTAGATTTAATTTTTAAAATGTCAAATTTAAGATATAAAACAGCTTCAAATAATGAAAAGCCAATCAAGTTTTCACACATTTTTTTTTAGTGACGGAAGTAATTTAAGTAACTATCAAAGTTAATTTTTATAAATTTATCTAAATTTTCATTTTAGTTTATTTTTAATTTACAGATCTCCATGGCACTGATTATTTAACAATAATTTTTATGTTTACCTTCTATTGTACTCTATTTTTCCTATATCTTGTTTGTTTCCTTGTATTTTTTATTTTTTATATTTTTTTAAAGAGTTACCTATTCTTAAGAAAGATTTGTTCCCTATCGAAGGAAACCGTACGTAAGACGTACAGAAGCCTTCTAAGCATTTCCTATAAAGAACAGCTCCTTGACGGTGTCAAGAAATAAGACTTGGCTACATTTTCCAGTTCTCTGATTTCTTGCAAATCCATTAAAAAATTATAAATAGCAGAATTTGTTTCATCCTTACTAGTTTCTCAGTTTTAATTGTTTGATTTATTCTTTAAGGATCTCAGTAAATTGTTGCTCTCACCATTGTGAAAATGCTTTTAGAGACTTTAAAACTTCACTTGAAAACGTATTAATTTTTTATTTCTTTATTCATTTTTACATTTATTTGTCCTTTTATTATAGCTTCTTCACTCTTCTATGAAAATTGCACTGATATAATTTATTTGATCTCGCATATTTCTCCCTCAGTATGGGGCCGTGCAAGAATCGAAAGAAAAAAAAATGAATAAACATAAATTAATTATCAACATTCCTATTTATTTGTTGAATGTTTCACAGTCTTTTCCTATTTTCTCATTTTTCCATTTAAAGGCGAACTGAATTAATAGAACCCAATAAGAAAATCCAACTATTTTTGGTTGAAAGTTCATTCTTTTTGGTTGAAAAAGTCTGCTATTAAATGTCTGGTTAGAATTTTTAGTATTTATTTCAAAACTTAATTATTTTGTTGAAAATTCAACTGTCTTATTGTAAATTCGTCTATTTAACTTGAAAATGCATCAATTATAGTGACTTTTTTTTGCTTAGAAAATTCATCTCTTTTTTTGTTGAAATTTCATCTTTTTCGGTTAAAAATCAACTTTTTTAATATAAATAGTGATGCGATTTTAGTCCAATTTCAGTCCAAACCTTTTTTTTTATACTTTTCCAAAGAAAATTCACATTTTAGAGTTGAGAATTCAACTGTTTTGTAGAAAAATCGTATTTCCCGCACGAAAATTAAAAAATTTGGTAGAAAATACAACAATTTGGTAAAAAATTCAACTGTTTTGTAGAAAATTCGTCCTTGTATTAAAAATTAACTATTCCATTGTTGAGTAAATATTAGTCTTTTTAGTTTAAACATTGATTTTTTTAGTTTCAAAATTTATCTATTTGGTTGCAAATTTATGCAATTTGTTGAAAATTTGTCTTTTTTTGTAGAAAATTAATCTTCTTAGTTGAAAATTCAATTTTATGGTTGAAAATTTAACTGTTTTGCAAAAAGCTCGTCTTTTTGGCTTGAAAATTCAACATTTTGGATTACTTTTTTTTATTGACTTAAAAATCTTTCTTGGTTGAAAATTCAGTTCCTGTCGAAAATTCGTCTTTTTGATTTGAAAATTCATCTCCTGTGGTAGAAATGTCTCATCATTTTTGGATCACCCCTAAATAAATTCACGAAAAAAAATTAATCCGCAAAAATTACACTGTATTTTTTTTGAATTATCATGGTTTATTTATATATCCTTGTTATGGTCGTTCTCATTTTAATTTATCACTTTAATCCATCTAATATTACGAAATTATATTGCAGAGGTGGAAATCCATGTGCAAGAATGCGTTAAATTCAATTATGCGATCCCCAGGATTAGTAAATTTCGTTCTGATTAGTTATGGTTATGCAAAGCGTTAATGAATATTGGATTAGAGAACCTGTTTGGTAATCTGCATTCTTCAATAGCTCTGCTGAAAGGTTATTTTTACATATATTAACAATCTTATAATAGAATCAATTTTATAGAATCGATTATTATTTATTATATGTTTAATTTTTTAAAGTTTAGTCTATCTTTATGACCCCTCACAGCATTGTCCTTATCGACGGTTATGTGCTTGGCAATATATCGAGTAAAATTCCTTGCAAGTTAGATTCCAACCGAAAATTGAAGGCATTCCAGTTATGCATAAACAATAAACCACCCTCTATCATACAACAAAATTTAAGGTAAATTCTCCTGCAAAGGTCAAATTTGATGTAAAATATATTTGAAATTATTAGTTTTTATGAGCCTAGTCGATTGAGTAGCAAACTTTTCTTTGTTAAAGGATTTCCCAATTAAAAATTTAGTGTTTGATATCGGTTAATTTTCTACATAAAAAAAATTTATTGAGACTTCAGACTCTTTCCTATTTTCCCCTCTTTTCCCCCTTTTTTAAAAAAGAATTCCTATTTTTTCCCAGTTTTCAAGAAACTTCCACTTTTTCTCGTTTTTTCGCTTAATTGTGAATTGAATTAGTTAAAACTAATAAGAAAATCCAACTATTTTTGGATCAAAGTTTTTTGGTTTAAAAGTCTACTATTATATTCTCGGTTAAGAATTCATTTTCTTCTGTTGAAATTTCAACTATTCTATTAAAAAGTCATTTTTTTTTATCAATAATTCAACTGGCTTGTTCAAAATTCATCTTTTTGGGTTAACAAATTCAACTATTGTGGTAGAAAAATTTTTTTTTTTGTTTGTTAAAAATGCAACTGTTTGGTTGAAAATGAATCTATTTTTGTTGAGGATTCAAGTATTTTGTTGAAAATTCGTCATTTCTGGTTGAATTCTACTGTTTTTATTGAAATTAAAATATCTTTTGTTTGAAATATCAACTATCCCATTGTTTCTTGAGAATTAATATTTTTTGGTTGAAAATTAATTTCTTTGGTAGGAAATGTAACTATTTTGTCACAAATTCTTTTTTTGTTGTTGATAATTAATTTTTTAAACTAAAATTTAACTATTGCATTTTGGATTAAAAATTTATATTTTTAATTGAAAATTTATCTTAATTTATAGTTGAAAATTCAATTTTTTAAATTTAAAATTCGTGTATTTTGTTGAAAATTCATTTTTTGGTAGAAAATTAATCTTTTTTTTGTTAAGAATTCAACTATTTTGTTTAAAATTCGTTTTTGTTTTGTAGAATGAACTCTTTTTTTATTTCAAATTAAAATATTTTTTGACTGAAATATCATTTATTACATGTTTTTTTGAGAATTAATCTGTTTTTGGTGAAAATTTAACTACTTTAAAAAAATTTATTTCGTTGTTGAGGCTTCATCATTTTGGTTAAAAATACAGCTATGCGGTTGTAAATTAACTCTTTTTTTATTCATATTTTCTGTTTTAAAATTCCACTATTTTGGTAAAAAAATCAACTATTTAATAGAAAATTAACTTTTTTGTTGAAAATTCATATTTTTGTTGAAAATTCAACTATACGGTTGAAAACTCAACTATTTTCAACTATTTGTTTGAAAATTTAACTATTTGGTAAACAAAAATTTTTTTTTTCTTGAAAATTGATATTTTCAGTTAGAAAATTCTACCGTTTTGTAGATAATTTTTCCTTTTAGCTTAAAAATTCAACAATTTGGTTGACATTTTTTTTCTTTATTGACTGAAAAATCTTTCCTGGTTGAAAATTCATCTATTTTCGTAGAATATTAAACTATTTTATTGAAAATTCAATTATTTATTTAAAAATTTAACTATATCCCGTGCAGAAATTTTGGAGTGACCCTGGTCCTAATCCGATCAGGGCCAGACTGGGGTATTCATAAGGAAGGCCCGATCTGGCCCCAACCAGGCCCCTTCTTATTTTTATTTATGAAAATATTACTAATATTTTATTTATTCAATAAAAAAGTAAATAATTAATTAAGAATATTAAACTTTATTATTCTAATATTGGAAAACAATTATCGTTAGTTTTACAGAGTTACTTTATATATATATTTTGAAAAAAGTCTACCGCAATCTTTTGCGTCGCTGAACACTGAGCCGATGTACAGCAGTGGATCATCCTCAGATATTTTGTATCGTTCAGAACTCAAACCTGCAAAGAATTTTGATAAATTAATTGTAAAGGAAAAATATAATTGTTGACGGAATAAAATTAATGCGTATTCTAAATTTCCTTACCCGTGATACATGAGCACATGCGGTACTCTTTGAAAAGTGCTTTCGTTGGAACCTTTTTCATTGCCGTAAACTGCATTGCAAGGTTGAAAATTTATCCTTTTTGGTAACAAATTCAACAATTTTGTTGAAAATTGTTTTTTTTCCGCTCGAAGTTAATTTTTTATTAGAGTTTTTGTCTGAAAATTTAACTATTCCATTTTCAGCTGAAACTTTATCATGTATGTTGTATGAGTTAAAACTAACTGGAATGGTCGAGCAAGGTTTAGATTCATTGTGTTGGATCTGAAAAAAATGCTAAATTTCATTAAATTCTGCAATACGAATAAATATTCTTCTCAACGAATAAAAAAATTATTTCAGTATCAACGACAAAAAGAACCCAAGTATAAATGTTATAAACGACGTTTTTTAGCACGTCAAGCAACAAATAAAAAAGTGAGGTTATAGTACCAAAAAGTTACAGCATTAAGTCTATACGTACCTTTATAGCATACCCAATTCTGGTTCCCAATTCTGAATCTATTTAACACTTTCACGCAAAGATAAACAATGAATGATCTTCAAATTGTCAATGCTTTCTCGAGGTTCACTATCGGAAATCTTAGAGAGCTACAGTGGATAATTCTAGTTTTATATGAACACCTTACCCCTGTCTAAAAACTTTGCGTAAATGATTAACGAGGTGGATGGAGAATTATTCAAAGCGATTTATTCACATGACGTTAACGGTTTATCTGTTCACTGATATATATATATATATATATATATATATGAAACCTCAATTGTTGAGTAGAATTTGTTTATTTCATATTATTATTTCTACTTGTTGAAATACCCACTACTGCACTTTTTATTGGGAACTTATGTGTTCGGGTTAAAATATCCATTTTTTGTGTGAAATTTTTTCTTTTTGGGTTAGACATTAAACTTTTTTGGTTAAATATTCTACGAGTTTGCGAAAAAGTTTGAATATTCGTTCCAAAATTAATTTTTAAAATAAAAATTCATATTGTCGAGTGTTTTTATTTTGAAAATTCAACTATTTTATCAAAAATGTCTTTTTTCATTGGAAATTCATATTCTCTGTTCGAAAGCTCAACAGTTTTATAGAAAATTTGTATTTTAATTAAATAAAATTGTTTTTTTTTTTTTAATTTTAAGTCAATATATTTTTGTGTCGAAATATCAACTATTACATTTTTTCTTCAGAATTTATATGCAGAAATTTTTTGTAGTTAAAATTTGAATATTTTTGTAGAAAATTCATCTTTAATGTGAAATATAATTTTTTCACTTGAAATTACAAACTTTTTTATTTGGAATATAAACTATTACTTTCCTTGTTGAGAATTCATATTTTCAAGTTTAAAGTTCAATTTTTTTGGTGAAAAATTAGTTTTTTTTCGGGTTGAACATTCAACTATTTTAATTAAATATTCAAAAATGTTTTTGAAAATTCTATTGCTTTTTAGTAAATTTTCTTTTTTTTCTAAAGAATTATATTTTTCAGTGAAGAATTGGACTATTTTGAAGAAAATTCATCGTTTTGTTTAGAAATTTAACAATTTGGTAGAAAATCAAATATTTCATACAAAATTAATTTGTTTGATGAAAATTCAGATTCTCGAGTTGCAAACTCAACTGTTCAGTAGAATTTGTTTATTTGATATTATCAGATATGTTTTATTGTTGAAATACGCACTACTACACTTTTTTTGAGAACTCTTGTGTTCGGGTTAAAATATTCATTTTTTGTGTGAATTTTTTTTTATTTAGGCATTAAACTTTTTGGTTGAATATTCAATGATTTTGTTATCTTGAAAATTCAAACATTTGGTAGAAAATTGAACTATTTGGTTCTAAAATATTTTTTTGTCGCTGCAAAATCATATTTTCGAGTTGAAAATTCAGTTGAATAGAATAGTTATTAATTTAAAATAATTTTTGTTTTGTTTTTGAAATACCAACTTTTGTTTGGAAAATTTTTTTCTTGGGTTAGGCATTAAACCATTTTCGTTGAATATTCATTGCTTTTTTGTATAAATTCGTCTTTTTTTCTTAAAAATCCAAATGTTTGGTAGAAAATTCAAATGTTGGGTCTAAAGCTTATTTTATTGTTGAAAATTCATACTGTTGAGATGAAAATCCAATTGTATTGTAGACATTTTTACATGCAAATATAACTATTTTGTTTAAAATATCAAGTACTACATTTTTTGTTGAGAATTTATATTGTTGTGTTGAAAATTCAATTTTTGTATAGAAAATTCCTCTTGTTTAGGGGGTTAGGCATTCAAATGTTAGTCTAGTATTTAACAGCTTTGTTGAAAATTCCTCTTTTTGGCTTGAAGATTCAATAACTAGGTAGAAAATTGAATTATTTGTTTGAAATATAGTTTTTTTGTTTAAAATTAAATTATTTTTGAGTGAAAAATTCAACTCTTCAACAAAAAAATTGTGTTGAAAATCAGTAAGCATCAGCGAATATAGTACAACTCTAGAAGATCGAATCTTCAAATTGTGCTCAATACGGCATCAGATGTTGTCAACAATTAGCTCGAAAATATAATTCCTGGAGTCAAAAGTTTCGATCGTTTAGTTCACCAGGTGCTTATCGTGGTTCCAGCGACTCGTCGGAGCGCCTCTTAAATATTTGTTTTAGCATAGTTAAGCTCTCATTCAGCTGGAAGCTAGGAAAGCAGCGCCGATTATCAAGGTTGGTGGTGCTTGGCTAAAGATTAAAACACGCTGCAGATGCCTCATTTTAGCAGTCGGCATATGAGTTAATCCCTACAAATTAAGCAGAGCGGAAAACGAATAACGGACTAGTGTACCACGCACTCGATGCCACTCTTTTTTAGCCATACACATTCACCTTTCTTTGCAACTCTGCGTTTTTCTCACATTTATTTTCCGGGATTCTCGATAACTACTCGAGCATGCATAAAATAGTAATTAAATTTTTTTTTTGATCCCATTTGCCGCTGGAAAAACTGTGCTTCTGAGGCGGCACAATTCATGAATATAGAATGGTATAATATTTTGTTATTAATTGGAAGCTTGTCCTTCAATCAGCATGAATGGATTTTATCAAGAGAATAAAACTCTTCTTTAGCAAATACTTTAATCACAGCAAACACTGGATTATCAAACAGTTGCATATCATTCTGATTATAAACTTTGGATCAAAATAATTAATTAATTTAATTTGTAATTTCAGGGTGGACGGAGATTTCAAATTTTCGTACCTTGGGCTATAAATATTTTAGGCTGTGAAAATGAAAACGAATGTTCTATAAAGTACTTAACATTTTTTACCGAAGATACGAATCTTGAACTACAATTATGAATCATCAACCAAATACATGAGTTTTTAACGTAAGAGTTTAACTTTCTACCAACTAGTTCATTTTCAAACCGAAAGGTTAATTTTCAACTTTTAAGATTATGTTTTTATCAAAAAGAATGAGTTTTGAATGAAATACATACATTTTTAATGAAATAGTTGAATGCTTGGCTAAAAAACATCTCAAAAGATCAATTTACAACTAAAGATATAAATTTTCTACCAAAAAGACAAATTTTCAACAGAATACATGAATTTTCAACCAAATAGTTGAATTTTCATCTCTAAAATTATAAACTCACCCGAATAGTTAAATTTTACACAAAAAAAGATACAATTTTGACAAAAATGGAATAGTTAAATGTATGGTTGAAAAAATTACTTTTCAACCAAAGTGATAAATTTTTAAACCAAAAAGACGGATTTGCATTGAGAGAGTTGAATTCCCAAACAAGAAAGATTCGATAGTCAAAAAAGTGAAACAATAACAACCTAATTGTTGAATTTTGAACTTAAAAAAGCGATTTTTCTAGAATTTTCAATTAAAAATAATAATGTTTAACAAACAACATTTTGTTAACAAAATCGGTTAAGGATCAACCACAGAGAGGGAGTTTCAAAAAAAATTATGAATCTTCAACCTTACAAAAAAGAACCAAAAATATAATATTCGACTTTTCATACAAGAAAATTAACTTTTTATCAGTAATAGTTGGGTTTTCACCAACGACAGGAAATTTCTACCAAAAGATGTGAATTTTCAATCAAAAAGACGAATTTTCAAAAAAAAAGTTAAATTTTTAATCCAGAAAGATTTTTCAGTCAAGAGAGAAAGAAATGCAATCAAATTGTTAAATCTTTGAGACAAAGAAGTGAATGTTCTACGAAACAGTTGACTTTTTAAACCAAAAATATGAATTTCCAATAGAATTATTAAATGTTCAAATCAAATAGTGATATTTCCAACTAGAAAAGAATGTTCAATCAAAGATATGAAATTTCTACCAACAACAAATTTTTTATATAAAGTGATGAATCTTAAACTGGTTTGAGTAAATTTTCAACTAAAAAAAATAAATTTTTAATCAAAAAAAAAAAGAAATTTCCAACAAAATAGTAAATTTGCTGACAAATAAATATATTTTCATCAAAGGAGTTTAACCTTTAATCATCTAGTAGAATTTACAACCAAATAGTTAAATTATCAATTGAAATGATTAATTTTTTATCAAAAACCTTCAACAAAAAAAATTAACTTTTAGGAAAATAGTTACAATTTCAAGCAAATAGTTGAATTATCAACTGAAAAAGATAATTATGGATCAAATAGGTTTTAAATGCTTTTGGCAGTTACGAAGAGCTTTTCGAATTTTTTCAATATGTCAGTTATTACTGTGAAGTGTGTCCTGTACCGGATTGTACGTGTGAATTGTTGAAATTTCACCAAAAAAAAGTTGAGAAAGTGGCAGCCGTCGATTCATAAAAGTAAGAAATCTTAAAAATTTCAATAAGGATTTTTAGAATTGAAAATGATTATTAAAAATATTCGAAGGGAGCGTAGAGCAAATACTGAGATGAAAGTGCCAGGAAGTGAAAAATAGGAAAATGATGGTTGTGGATGGGTGTAACCCAGCGTAAAACAATATGACATTTCTTGGAAATTGAAAGGATTTCATGTTGAATCTTATAACTATGTATGAAGGTATTTCAAAAACTATATTATAAATAATAATAAATGAATGGAAAAATATAAAAGGTATTAAACGTCAATTTTCAAAAGATTGTCAGTCCCATAACGTGTAAAAATTTATTTTTTTCTAAACATACCTAAGTATTGTTGAGAAAATCTAAAAGTCAGTTTTGTAATTATTATACTCTGTAATGTTCAAAGATTTCCATATGATCTAGACCCCAAAAAAATGTTGAGATATCAATCAATATGAAATAGAAAATTTGGAATAAACTTTGATTATCAATAACTTCGAAGGAGAATTAAAAAAAAACAGTCATATATAGTACAGAAAGAATTGTGTACATATTCCAATTATTAAAAAAGACATGATCTGAAAAATTCGCGAATTCTGATCTATAGTTACCTTGGTTGACTGCGGTTTAAGTGTTCGTCGAAACTTATCATTTTTCGTTAAAAAAATGTAAGCAATTTATTCGGAAGGTCAGTTTTAAATTTGCAATTTGCACCTTGAGAATCGGATCATTCTGATGCTCATTTTGCTGATTAAGTAAGAAATCCAAAATCTATATAAAAACGTTGTATATCATTTTGATTCAATTCCAGGATCAAATTGTTGTATTATGTCCACATTACAAGGAAAATTATTTATCAATACTTCTGAGAAGAAAAGGTTACACATATATATTTACCAATTTTTTTCTTTCTGTCCCTTTTTCCCGCAAATATTTTTATGCAACTGCTGAAATTCAAATAACTTATCGTGGAATCGTAGAATTCTCTTTTCTCTCCCTTATTTCCTCGGTCGCCGCAGCTGCAATAAAAAAGAAACCATAATTATTTTTTATCGATCGGATGGTACGAATACTAAGCAATGTTTCAGGCACTCGTAGAAAATGGCATCCGCAGTTTCTGCTTGAAAATTTATGGACTGCTGCCTGATGGAGACTCATGTTTTATGAATGATAGTGAGGCACTTCGACAGCTACAGTGTCAGAGAGAATGAGAGAAAGGACAGAGAGATTTGATGGGAGAGACAAGGAGATAGTTGGAGTGAGCCCTCCATTTGACGTTGCCGCTTCTGGTACTCGATCAGCAAAAATTCAGATCTTGGAAAGTTTTCAAGCGAAGCCCAGACGAGAGAATAGTTTAGCTATTTAAGATAATTTTATCGTAGTGAACGACGTCTCGGCTGATTGCTCGGATCGGCCTTCACGATTGAGTTTCTTAGAAGCCCTCTTATCGTCAAATCATCTATAGATACCATGCGTTTGGGCTGCATTCAAATGAATCCTGTATAATGTATCGATCGCTTCGTAACTCGATTTCAAAGCCCTAAGAGGGTTATTTAGATATATTGAAATTCCACGAATCAGAAGACGTCTGCAAGTAGCTTTTAGAGGCTGATTCCATTTCAAATCAGGAACGATTTTGTAAAACGGTAAGCTCGGGTCGTTAAAATGGTTTATCATATGCTGTTTGATGAACAATTGATATCTCATCTGAAATTTGTTTGTTATCAAGAATTGAAAAAGAAAAAAAAATAAGATATTTTGTTAATAAGACGACTTATCTCGAAGGCTTGCTTTTAGTTCTTTTTTCTTCGAAGATGGTTCAAATTGAAGGTCTTCACGTGTTCACGTCCATCGAAAATTTAAATGAGCTAGGTCATCCGGATGTTTTTTTGTTATCGAACATTTTAAATTATAAAAAATCTGGTTTCGTTTCTTAGACGACTATGCTGGAAGCTTTTCTGTTAGTCTGATTTTTTCCGGGATGGTTCAAAAACAATATGTAGATGGCAATAAGGAAAAAAAGTTTAATATAGCTTACTGATGTTTTCTTGTCATGAAATATTGAAAATTGAGAAGAGAATGAAATTTTATTTTTAACCACTATGTTCGAATGTTTTTCTTTGAAATCGATTCTCTTTGAAGATGGCTTAAATTCAAATGTTTGGTACGTCAATATTGATAACAAAAGGGTAATTTACTATGCTAAAGTTTTTTTTATCAGAATTTAAAAAATAGTAAAAATGAAGAAATTTTCATTTTAAGACCACTGTGTTGCAAACTTTACTTTTTAGTCTTATATTTTTCAGATATCGTTTAAATTTATCATCTTAAAAAGTAGATGTGAATCAAAAAGTAAAATTTTCTATATCGTAATATGGTTATAAGTGGAAAAAAAAGAAAAATGGGATAATTTTGTTTTTTGGCTGATTCTGCTGGAATATTTTTTTTTTCGATTTTTTTATCAAGGATGGCTTAAATTTAAGGTACATGTACAATGTACATTGAAAATTAAATAGTTGTGTCTTACTGATGCTATTTGTTATCAAGGATAGAAAAATATGAAAAATGAGAAAATGTTGTTTTTTTAACGACTATTCTGGAAACCTTTCCATTAGTCTGTTTTCTTTCGAGGATGGTTCAAATTGAAGGTCTTTACAAATTAAATTCAAATCAAAAATGAAAAATATACAGTCATACAATGAGTTTGTAACAAAACTGTTAAATTTTCAACAAAGAAGATTATTTTTTAACATAATGACTAAATATTGAAACAAATACATGAATCGTTTGCCGAGTACGTTAATTTTTTGTCAAAAAAAAAGCAAATTGTTATCAAATTACATATATTTTCAACCAAGTAAATAAATTATTAAATAAAAAAGATACATTTTTAGCCAAATTGTTGCATTTTGAACTGAACAAAATAATTTTTCAAAGAAACAGAAATAGTTTTTTTTTTTTTATTTCAAAAATTAATTTTGTAATAAACACGTAACTAATTTGTGACAAAATAGTTGAATTTTCAACCAGAAAGAAAAATTTCTAACCACAATTATGCATCTGCAACCAAAAAATGAGTTTTTATTATAGTAGTTCAACTTTTAACTAAGTAGTTGAATGTTAAAGCAAACAGATTAATTTTGTATTGAGAAAGACGAATTCTCAACAAAATGCATAGATTTTTGACCAAATAGTTAGGGTTTCTGACAAAAAAGAAAAATGTACAATCAAAAATGGAATAGTTAAATTTTTAATTGAAAAAATCAATTTTTTGACAAAAGAGGAGAATTTTTAACGAAGAGGATGACATTTCTACAGAAGGAAATGAATCTTTAACTAAATACATGAGCTTTCACCTGAAATAGATAAATTTTCAACCCAATAGTTCAATCTACAACTAAAAAATATAAATTTTAAACCAAAAATGGAATACCGAAATTTACAGTTAAAAAAATTAAGCTTCAGCTAAAAATAAAAATATTTGAATAAAACAGTACTTTTTAACGAAATTGTTGGATTATCAACAAACTACATAAATTTTCTCCGAGTAGAGAAATTTTCAACCAAAAACGTGAACTTTCAGCAAAAAAGTTTAATTTTATACCGAAAAAGATGCATTTTCTATTAGTCCAATTTCTTTCATGGATGGTTTAAATTGAAGATCTTGGTATGTAGATGTTCATAAGAGAAGATAATTTGACATACCTTGCTGATGTTTTCTTTTATCATAAAAGATTGAAAAATGAGGAAAAAAAGGAAAACTCATATCTCTAGTACATGGAAGATTCACTCAACATCCTAGAAGTATGTGGACATTACTTACGATTTTTCAGGAAGATGCAAAACTTTTTTTTGTATTTTTTCTGTTTTAGATCGGAAAAATCTAAGATTCCTTATACAGTTGTCATTCTCATAATTTTAAAATTCATTTTTTCGAGTGAACGGAGAAATGATTTTTACATATTCCTAATATGTTGTATCGATATGGATAGTGTCCTGAATTCCTTGAAATCGTTTGAGATAGAATTTAAAAAAATTAGTCCTTATTCAGGTGTCATTGTCATATCTTCAATTAAAGTCTGTTGAGTTTAATTAAATTTTTTTGAATTTAAAGAATTCTGCTGAACCTAAAGTATTCGGCTGAATGTAACGATTCTTTAAAATCTAACAAACCTCTACTGAATAATTTTCTGTCTACTTTCCTCAGGTACATCCTAACGAGCTTTACCAAATTAAAATAAATTTTCTTCTATTAAAATAAATTGAAGGTCGTACTCAAGTAAAGTTCGCCTAATTGAATTAAATTGAATTGAGTTCATGATAATTCCACAGAAATAAAGTCAACTATTTTGAATTAAAGGCAATGTGATATAATGCAAGTTAATTATATTATATTTAAATGAATTCTATTGAGTTGAAGGAAGTTGAGCTGAATTAAAATAAATTTCGTAATTAAATAATTTTGTTAAATTTCCAATATCCTATATGTGGAAAAATACAGCAAAAATAATTATCGAAATAGAAAGTACTCAGAAAATGAAAATTACTGACAGAAAATGAAACACTTAAATGTTTATTTCCGCAATTTTAAACGACGTGTCTTGTCCCGAAATTCGGGATCACTTGTCCAATATTTTTCATAAGCTTTTCCAACTCATCCAGTTATTGAGGACGAATAAACACAGCCAATTTTGAATCTTGAATTTTAAAATTCCCGAAAATAGTAAATGACCAAAAATGTTAATTTCAAAAAGTATTAAAATACCAACATTTCAAATTCTCGGAAAAAATTAACATTCTTTTCTGTCTGAAAGATATCTTTTAAACAAAGATTTCCACACGTGCAAATAATGATTCGCCTTATCACAATTTCTTTTTACCTTGTAATGTTTACCTTTAGCAAGCCCGCAGAATTCTTTCCAGAGCGGTTTCCGTATATATTGAATTTTTCATGCATACCAAAATGAATGAATAATTTTCGAGAATAAATGTTTGCTTTCTCGTTTGATGCCTGGTCTTTTAGGAAGTTAAGAAGGATTTACGAATACCTAAGGTATTACTATTCCCCTTTGGGTGCAATTTTGCGAGCATCGAGCCTCTCCTTCTTTTTGTAGCCATCAACTCTTCCCTGGAAGTCCTACTAACCCTCTTTATCCCTTAAACGTCCCACCATCAATTCATTGGATTTTAGCGGTGAGCTGTTATAACGACACTTCACATGAAATGTGCCCCACCGTGTTAAAAAATTGGCTTCTGATATGATATACGCTGGTCACCATATGGTCGGAAAAGTGCCGCAGAGCGGACCATATTTTCAGTTTCTTCGGTACCCTCTTCTCTTGCATCCTCACACTCTTCTCTTCCATAACATATTATTGGAAAGCGATAGTATTTTAGCGACGGCGGTTCTCTTATGGCTTGACCATATTTCACCACTCTTCCATTCGAGTGCGAGTAGGAATGAAAGAAAAGAAGAGCGCATGCAGATATATGCAATAGTCTGACTAAAGTTATTACACGATTCATATTCAGATTCTGAAACCCTTCTAGGTTATAAAGGTTTCAAATTCAGTAACGTTTATCAGTTATTCCTACTTCAATAGAGCATTTCAAATAATCGAACAAGTTGGATCCATTATTAAGCAGAGCATTTGAAATATACACATTCCTCAGGTGTAATTTTGCTTTAGGCAAATATAGTATTACTCTTTTTTATGCTTTCTTCGGAGGGGGTACATTTCATCAGAAAAGAGTCAACAAGGATGGAGAGCAGTGGAAAGGTGAGGTGTCAAAGGTCAGAGGAATAGCTTGAGAGATCAGAGGTCAAAGTTCAGCCTTTCAGGAATCAAATAGAAAAGGTCATACGTCAAGGATAATAGGTCAAAGGTATATGGAGAGGTCGTGGATCAAAGGTCAATCGCAGGTGAGATATATATATTTAGGCGAGAGGCAAAATGTCAGGGTAAGAGGCGAAAGGTTGAAGATGAAAGGACGTGGATCTAAGGTTAAAAGTCAAAGGTGACGGGGCAAGTGCTATTAGAGCTTTTGAACTAAATTATCAAACTCCCTACAAAGTAAATAAATTTTTAACTAAGTAGATTTTAAACCAAAAATGGAATATTTATATTTTTTGGCAGGAAAATTAATTTTTAACACAACCAACCCCAAATTTTTGAGAAAATAATTGCGGACTACTCCGCAATACTTTAAATACTCCGGAAGACTTGGATTGATGCGAATTGAAATTGGATTACTCCGGTTTACATAGGATTACTCAGATTATTCCGCATTACCAGTGACGATATCCGAGCGCTCCAGCTGATCACCAAACTTGTTCTCCCTAAATATTTTCATTTCCGTACTCTTTGGTTCAGATCTCACGAAAGAAAATACTTTCCGAAAGCTGAGAGTTCGAGAATCTCGACGTTTTGGTAACGACCCGGCTAATGTACATGGCTCAGGTAAACAAATGGGTGTGAAGATGACAGAATATCTTGCATGCATCAGCAGGGTGAATCGTGAGGGGGGAATACAAACGAGGGATGACCCTTCTCTCCCTTTGCTGCACGTACGGTTAGCCAGTTCATGCAAGAGACTCACGTGTCAATCCACCCAACCGGATAAAATTCAGTTCCGTCCAACTTATCGGCGGCAAGCTTATAGTACCTTCGCTCTCTTGTATTTACATTATCGACTTCTTTCTCCAGAATCCCTTGTTCGGGAAAATCCGTCGAATGCGAATCGCCCTACGGAGAATCAAGTTTCTTAAGAGCCTCAGAATCTCGAGCAGCTCCCGGGGCAAATATTCACTCGATTCTAAAGCTTTTCTCGAGCTAACTTCATTAATAGGTTGAACGAAACCTTTCCAAAGTAAACGGCTAAACTAAGCTCGCCGGCGAAGGCCGGTTTCTCGTTCGAGTGAGACTTTCGTATTTGTCGTGGCAAAATAAAGCGCAGAATGAGATTTGACACGATAGCGACTTTGCGAAGGCTCTATGACAATGGTTCCTTTACATCGGTATTTTTGTTCTCTTTTTTTGTCATGGTTCTACAGGTTGTTGGAAACTTACTACCTCGATACTGCAACGTATTGAATTTGAAAATGAGAATTTACATCTATAATCTCTTGAAATCAATCAGTGAAACAGCCAGAAGTGTGGAACTGACAATCAGTGAGATTTTACTGGTTCACTTAGTGAAATGTTGTCACTTTCATTTCATTTGGCGTCACTGTTACATACAGCAACGCTGTTTTAGTTGACAAATTTTCAAAAAAATGTTCAATTTTTGAACCGAAAATATAAATTTACAACCCTAAACGTAAACTTACAATAAAACAGATGAATTGTCTACCAAAAAAATTGACTTTTTTGTTTTATCACAATTGTTGAATTTGGAACAAAATAATAAAAATGTATGCTTATTCCCTAAGATGATGCATTATAAAAATAACCATTTCGAACCCAACATTTCTATTTGAATAATTGAGCACGATCTGTACAATATGGTATTTGTTTTAAATAATTCTCACAACTTCCCATTTTTTACCCAGTCGCGAATTTTCATTTTCGGGGATGAAAAATCAGGACATGGCATAAAAAATCAGAAAATCAGGACAGCGATTGAAAAATTAAAAAATTTCCTGATAAATCATGAAGTCTGATAGCCTTAATTAGCACTCATGCTTTGTGTTTCCTAGAAACAGTTTATCATTTTGGATTCCTTTTCGGCAAGAGAGGTTTCTTTTTTTTGCAGCTCCCTCAGAGCCAAAAATCGGTTTTAACGTAATCGCTAGCTTTTCTGTGATATTGAGCGATACTTCAACCTTGGGTGAGCCAAGTTCAGTTATTATTATTTATTTTAATTGGATGCAATTACAAATTTTTGACTCCTTCCTTGCTAAATTGCCCCACTGTTCGCCCTAGTTATCACGTTTCAAAGTCAGGAACCATTTTTAATCGTACTTCCGCTAGTCGCACCAACAATTTCCGACAGTAGTGTACTGAAATTGGAATATATAAGGATTCCGTTAGTTTGCTTTTAAGCCCGTCTAGCGGACCATTCAAAGCCGTCCGTGCAGATCGCTTCAAATTTTCAAGGACCAGCCTGCGACTGAACAGGTAGCACGCTTAAGATTCTCGTCTTGTGCACCAGTTCTCTCGAGATTCAGAGCTACGGAAACTGGTCCCGTGATTACTTTATATGAAAATAAAGACAACTTGAGATCCGTTGATGATTTTCGTCTTGAGTGGCTTGATACACTATGAAGGAAAATTGTTTTTCTCATTTAGATGCGTTGTCTCTTTATTATTTTTCAATTTAATGTGCATTAAGGTGGTCTAAGAGTGCATTGAAATTCTTTTCTCGAATTTTAATGCATATCGCGCCCAAATTTGTTCAAATTCACAAAACTATACATGCTTTAAAGAAAATTAACAACACTTCCAGAACCAAATTATATTTAATAAAATTTGAAATTTCGTCACTAGTCATAGTAACCTCATCAGAAATCAATGGTTAAATCTATGAAAAGAATCACATGAGAAATTACATAGGAAGTAAAAGTATTTTAATATATAATTTTTTAACATCGAAATATAATGACTTACCATTAGGTAGAGCGGTGAAGTTCAGTTACAAGAGTGAAATTTTTTTGAAAAAAGAAAAGAAGAGGAGAGTTTCCTCCAAAAACAATGCAAATTCGATCTGACATCGTGTAAATTTGAAACATAAAGGTTTCGTAAATAAAAGAGTCAATTATATAGAAAAAATTGAGATTAGTATTTTGAAAAAAACTATTTTTGTTAATTATTTCATTGTGATGAAGAATTAAGAATTTGAATAAAATTCATGATTTCTAGAAAAAGATTAAAAAGAAAAAGGATTTTTAAGAGGGAGCGTGGTACAATGTACCATGCAGGCGTCTAGTCGATCGATTACCAAAAGGTTCGAACATAATGATTCAGAAGAAAGAAAAATGTTGGCACCAAATTTAAATTTTTTAACGAATTTTAAAAGGTAAATTTCATTAACAAACTTTATCTAAAATCATATTGTGAGCAGAATTATAAAATTTCAAATCAGTAATATTTTTCAAAGCATTGTTAATCTTGTTTTTAATATACATCATCTCGACAAAGGTTCTTTCAAAATAATTTGACTCCTTATGTAGTATTTTAATGTCATCCCATTTGATATAATTTGAATTTCCATTATGAACAGTGTGAATGTGTCTAGCAATTTCTTTATGTCTTTCAGTACAATGGTTAATATTTCTGTAATGCTCATTTATTCTAGTATCTAGACATCTTTCAGTTTGTTCAATATAGGACATACCACAATAACATCCCAATTTATAAACAACGTTACACTGTTCTACCGGAATATGTACTTTTTCTAAACCACTTCGCAATAATATCGTTTGCATTTTTGCTGATAATTTTAAATTGATTCCAAAAAATATTAATAACTGTATTAAAAATTTTACTAAACCTAATATGTATAGTTCTTATTGTCAAAATAAACTGAAATCTGTAACTGAATAATTAAAAATGCAGCTCAGAAAAATTGAAATTGAAGATATTCATAATCATGTAAATTCTTTGCTAAAGAACCTTGAAATTTCGGAAAATAAAATCAAGAACCTTACGCCTAATGTGGAATTTCCTATCTTTATAAACAAATTTGAAAAGTCTAATGAATTTTATGCCTGCAAAGATGAAATATTTTTAAATAAAAAATTTCAAAATTCGTTATCAACTAATCCTAATAATCTTTCTACTAATAAACATAAATTAGAATCTTCTCCTGATCCTTGGCCTAATAATTTTTCAGAAAAAACAATTCCTGAACCTGTGGCTGACATACTGCAACTTGGCGAAAAATTTAGTTCGTGTTGTGTTTCAAAAAAAGAAAACCAAATTTTAGAAATTGTAAAAGATTCAGAAATTAATTAAGAAAAGTTCCCATTTGAATCTAGAGAAGTATGTAGACATAAAATATTATCTTTAACTTCAAATTATTTTAAAAAACCGAAAAAAATTTCTCATATCGATAAAGAAATAGCTGAAAATATTAAAATAACAACAAATTTCATCAAGAATAACAAGGATATTTTATTTACTCGTGCCGACAAAGGCAGTACTAATGTCATTCTCGAAAAATCCTATTATTATTCTAAAATGAATGAAATGCTCAGTGACACTAGTACATATGAAAAAATCGCTTCTAATCCTCTCAAAAAACTTCAAACTTCTACTTTTGATTTAATAAAAGAGTGGAATTCTGAAGGAAATTTGGGTGGTAAATTTAAAATGAAGTAATTGTAAAATTCCAAAACCAATATAGCAAAAATGTATGGCCTTCCAAAGGTTCATAAAATTAATTTTCCTCTAAGACCTGTGGTATCTTACATAAACACTACAACTTATTACTTGGCTGAAACTATGAGTAAAATCTTATCTGATTCTATTCCAAAATTAAATTCCTTTGTTAAAATTTTTATTAATTTTCGAGAAAATATTATTAATAATAAAATTGCGGATAACTATATTTTTATGTATTTAGATGTAAAATCACTATTTACTAATATACCCTTAGAATTGGTTCTCTCTGGAATCAATAGGAGATAATGTCACATTAAAAACTTTAGTAATATTTCTCAAAATGATTTGAAATCTGGTATCACTTCTGTCATTAATTCTACTAGTTTTCAATTCGGTTAGGTATTCTTGCTAAAATTGTCATATGAGATCTCTAATTAAAAATTTCAAAAAAATGTAAAGGTCACTATCCATTGATTTTATAGACATGTTGATGAAACTTTCCTTATTGGACATTTGACAAAAACCGGGGGGGTCAAATTTTACACAAATCTAACACCTTCTCTGGATGAGAATGTAAAAATTCATGCGGTCCTCCTTTTTGAGGTTTGGATTCTGCCGACTTGTGCCGAAGGCCAAGGCAAGCCATGCCCGAAACCAGTCTTATATAGGGATTTGATTGAAACTAGAATTTTACTGGATCGAATTTATAACCGTTCACTTTAGGGCTGGCAAGTTAATTAATTATTAAGTGCAGATCTTGTACGCAGTTGTCCGTGTTTATAATTTATAATTATTATGAATAATTACTAGACGTTTTTTTGTCTCGTAATGGAAACATTCCAGCTTGGGAGGAGAAAGAGCAAATAATTATACTCGGGCAGTCTGTCACAAGATTAATGTCGCGGTCGCCAGGCGTATGTACGTGTTTCTGCAAATTTCTTGTGGTCCCCTGGAAGCCTATAGAACCACATCCCTTACACGTCGCGTCGGTTGCGCTCAACTGCAGACCTTCCGCGACTTGAATACGCACCCACAACATTAAGTCTTGCGCTTAGCGTTTACGGCCACAAACGAGTTAACCCGAGAAAACGTACAAGGATCCTACCAAGCTGAAACCGCGGAAATTCGTGCTCGAAAAATAAAATAAAAAATGTCTCACACTAAATCTTTTTTTACAAGAAAGTCCTCAAATACAAAAAAAATGTTGCAGAATAGTATTTTCAAATCTGACAAAAATCAAGAAGACTCTAGGCAACCCCAAAAATGAAAAAAAAATGGAAAAAAACTTTAAATTTCTGTATAAAATAATTTTTTTGAACCTATTTTGCTCTCGCGCGTTTCCTAGATTTGAATCGATCGATTCCACATTCAGTACACTTAATGGGGGTCCCAATGCACTACTTTTAGAGTGTCTTATAATTTTCATTTAAAAATATGTGGTATGTATTCTACAAAGAGATATGATAGTAGCCAATTATTTTCTGTAACCTCATTCATAAACTAATAACTCAAATGGATTTTCCAAACCAATATTCGTTGTTTGCTCTACATTCTTATGGTACTGAAAATCCATTTGTGTTATTAGTTTATAAAATAGATTACAAAACACAATTGGCTAATGTACGCCTGGTACATTGTGTTAAATTATAAGCTTACGATTTTTAGAATTTCAATTATTACAATATGCATAGCCGAGCAAAATTATGGTCTAAAATATACTATGAAACTATTCTTGAAAGGCCGGCCAAAAGCTAAACAACCAATTTGAGGGGCAGAGGGTCACACCAAAAACTGCTTTTGGTAACAGAGGCATGATACATTTTGACAGATTTCCCTCTTTTCTTGTATCTCTCCCCCCCCCCCCCCGATTAAATGTGAACAGAATTACAGTTGGACCTGGATTTAGCGTCATTTTTGGGGCTGACCTTGACGTTAAATCCAAAGACTCGGAACTATTTTGTCTCTCCCCTGTTTCTCTCTCTGTTTTGTCACGCCTGAGCGCACACCGCAAATTCCCCCGCAAACGCATTTCACGTATTCCCACGTTGCGGCGTCAATTCTCGGTAGGGCAAAATCCAGGGGAGCTAAATCCGGGTTTCACTGTAATAGAATTCAGTAAGAAAATCAAACTTTTTCTGGCTGAGAGTTGATTTTTTTGTTTGAAAAGTCTACTATCATATTTTTGGTTCGGAATTTATCTTAGTTTGTTAAAAATTCTACTATTTGGTTGATCATTTAATTCTTTTGTTGAAAATGCAACTATTTTGTTTAAAAAACACTTCCTCGCTGGAAAATTGTCTTTTTTTCTTTCTTTGGTTGACAATGTACCTTGTTTAGTTGGAAATTCAACTATTTGGTTAAAAACTCATGTAATTTGTTGAAAATTCATCTTTTTTGTAAAAAATTAATCTTCTTGGCTTAAAAATTATCCTTTCAGTTAAAATTGAACTATCTGGTTGGAAATTTTTGTACCTTTTTGGAAAAAGTTTCCTTTTTGATCAACAATTAGTCTTCTTGGTTTGAAATCCATCCATTTTAGTTCAGAATCCAACTGTTAGGTTAAAAATGCATTAGCTTTTATTGAACATTTAAATATTTTGTTACAAATTCACCATATCTGGTTGTCATGAAGTGTTTTGGATTTCAAATCTGAGTCTTTTTGGTTAAAATATTAAATACCACGTGTTTCGTTGACAACTCTTTTTTTTTTGGTTGAAAAATAAATTACTTGGTTTAAAGTTGAACTACTTTCTAAAAAATTAAATTTTTTGGTTGAAAGTTTATCATTTCAGTCAAAAATTCAACTAATTCTTTCTAAGTTAACTTTTTTGTTGAAAATTCGACTTTCCGGTGAAAAATTTATCTTTGTAGGTTAGGAATATAGCTATTTGATTGAAATTGCAACTATTTTGTTAACAGTTTGATTATATTGTCAAATATTGAACGATTTTCTTAAAAACTTATTTTTTGGTCGAGAATTCAACTATGTTAAAAATTCGTCTTTTTGTATTAATGATTCGTCTTTTATGATAAGAAAAGCTATTTTTCTTGGATGAAAATTAAATTTTTTGTTCAAAATTCAACTTTCATGGTTAGAAAAATCAACTTTTTTCCTAAAAAATTATTGTTTTTAGTTGAAAATTCAGCTGCATATTTGATTTAAACTGAATTGAAAGTAAGATTATTTGGTTGAAAATGCATCTTTGAAGGTTGAAATTTGAACTACTTTGTGAAAGTCATCTGGTTCGGTTCAAAATTGAACTTTTCTTAAGAATTCGTGCTTTTTTTATTGAAATTTTTTTTTTATTGAAAATGTATTTTTCATTGTAGAAAAGTTATCTTTCTTGGTTAAAAATAAACTGTTTTGTTGAAGATTGAAGTTTTCGAATTGAAAAATAAACTTTTCCTGAAAAGAATCATATTTTCTACATAAAAATTCAACTACATATTTGGTTTGAAATGCAACTGTTTTTGGCTGAATTTTAATATTCCTTGTTTGAAAGTTCCATCATTTGGTTGGAAATGCATCTATGTAGGATGAAAATGCACCTTTTTTCTTAAAGTCATCTTGTTTGCTAGAAAATGTATTTGCTTGTTAAAGATTTACCCTTCTGGATTGAAAATTCATCTTTGGTGGTGAAAAAGTCATCTTCCTTGGTTAATAATTAACTTTTTTGTTAAAACTTTAGCTGCCTTCCAAAAAATGTAAAACGCTTCATATTATATTAAATGTAGTATCTACATTAATTTTATTTATAAGAATTCATTCCCCTATTATTCCCCTATTTTCGTAAAAAATGACTCTGTTCCGCCTGTTTTGAGAACATTTTGGGCTGTAAATTCTGCTATTTAAAATTTTTAAATTATTCTTTATTCACTACCAAAGCTTATAATTCACCACATGGTCACGTGGACATATTGGTAACTGAACTCACTAGAAACGCGCGAAAATGCAGAATAAACGTGAAATCCGTGTTTAACCAACGATAGTAGTATAAGAAAATTTTAAGTCAGCCAGGTGAGCTTTCAAGTAGTATGGAGGACAAAATGTGTATCAAGTGGTATAAGTTATTTAAAGTCAGACGAAATGGATCTCGGATAGTGAATTATTTTCCAAAAAATAAATGTTCATAAGAAATGCACAATTCGTCTTTTGTTCAATAATACTATTTTATTTTTCAATTCTTATTACAAAATTGTAAAGTACCGTAGCCTGAAATAAGAACGTCTACCGTCACCATTCATTCTAGTTTCTTCTCTTGTCTAATTAAAATTCCATGAAACTTCGCGGTGAGAGGCCGTACTCAAATTGCGTAACAGCTAAAGGGGGTGGGGGGATCAGAAACTCTGTGTGAATTTGTTACGCTTCCATTTTCAAAGGGGGGAGAGGTCTGGAGGGGGCCGATATGAAATCATTAAATCTTTGTGAAATCATTGAAATATTTGTGCAGTCATTGAAATCTTTAAAATCTAACTGAAATCTTTGCGAAGTAATATAATTCTTTGTGAGATCTTTTGAATCTATCCCAAATCTTTGCGTAATATTTGAAATCCTAATGAAATCTTTGGGAAACAATTGAAATCTTTGTCAAATCCTTGTGAAATTTTTCTGAAATCCTTGCGAAATATTTGAAATTTTTGGTATCATTTATTGAATTATTCAAATCCTTGTAAAATCTTTGGAAAATAATTCAAGTCTTTGTGAAATCTTTCAAAACTTTGGAAAATCATTCAAATCTTTGTAGAACCTTTGAATATCTTTGAAAAAAATTTGAAATATTTTTGAAATATTTAGTAATATTTGTGAAATTATTGAAAGCTTTGTGAAATCTTTTTAAAACCTTTAAAAGTCTGTGTAATGTCTTTCTAAAATATTTGGAAATCTTTGTGAAATATAAGAAATATTTCGGAATATTTATTAAATTATTAAAATCTGTCTGAAATCTTTGGGAACTCATTGAAGTCTTTGTAAAATTTTTGAGATCTATCCTAAATCTTTGCTGAATATTTAAAATCTTTGAAAAATGTTTGAAATCTTTGTGAAATCTTTGGGAAATCATTGAAAGCTTTGTGAAATCTTTTCAATCTTTCCGAACTATTTGAGCAGCATTTGAAATCCTTGTGAAATCTTTGTGTAATCTTCAAAATCTTTGTAAAATCTTTGGTGATAAGAATTTTATACGTGTATTTATTATTTATTATTTACTATGGTAAGAGCACCAATTCTTGGCACCTTAGCCCAACTATTGGCATACCAGATATCGAAGTAACTTTGTTTTATTTTGCACAAATATTTAATTTTTCCGGATAACTAACGTATGTATTACATATAAAAATGATAATATAATTAAATTAATCAGACGTCAATATGCTAAAAAAATGTATTATCTAAGAAATTACAGAAAGCTGCCAACAATTGGGGAGGGCGGGTTGTCAAGAATTTGTGCTCTTACCCTATTTATTGTTTATTTATTATTTATGTAAAATTTTGACATACTATAGTATTATTATACTATTCACAAATTGCACTATTCAATATTATAAGTCTATACCCCTACCACCTCTAGAAAAATTAGGCTCCGCCGCTTCTGGGCATCCGATTGTTACTTTCGATTTTAACTAAAGAAATGAGTCGGCTAATTGTAAAAAGGGATTACCAACTATGTCGGCGCGGAAGCGTTCCTTCCGGAAAACTCGGATATGCGGCCGCCATTTGAGTTGCGACTTGGTTGGACGGTAACTACTTTTAATGAGCAGTCGCGCGAACGTTTAATGAATAGAAAGCGGCCCGAAGGAGCCACCGACTTGGCCGCTTAAACGATGGAACGAGGTGCCGAGCATTTTTTCTTGTACTTCCTTTTATTTTCCAGGGAGCTTCTTTTCTTTTCCTACTTCCTTCCCTTTCCTTTCCTTGATCGTCTTTGTCAGAAGCGAAAAGACGAGTTTCCACGAAACTTTCCTCCCTGGTATGCGAAATTCTCAAATTGTTCGTGACGCCACGACGAGAGAATGAAAAATGCCTGGGCCAAGCAAAGTTTGGCACTTTTAATCGTAAACTATTTCCATATTATGAAGAAATGTGTTGGAAGTATGTTACTAATTGAAAGGGAGTTCAACTTTTGCTCTTACAATCTAGTTATTCCTTATTTCCTAAGTTCGCTATTTCTCTACAAAGTATAGTATCTTACTTCTTCAAAAGTGAATTCTTTACAGTACCTTCTTTCCTTCTTAGAAGATAAGAAATTTATTGTTTATGAAATTAAGTACGAATTTTTTAAATATTCTTCTCTTTTATAATGTGAGGTTTTGCATTATATCTTAGGGAACGCTCAAAAACTGCGTCACGCTATTTTGAACACGTTCGCCAACCCTTCTCCTTCTTCGTCATATAAAGCTTGAACTACCTACGGCGACGTCACAAATACGAACACATTCTTCCCTTTTTCATTAAAAATTTTCCTTCGATATCATTTGATAAATGCCTAAGAAGCACCAAAAATACAAACATAATATTTTAAAGGACATCAGAGCCCAAATTTTATTAAAAGAAGGGAAATACGATGGTTTTTGACGGAAATCGGTAAATAATAGGGCAATAACTAAATTTAAATAAAGTATATACATCACATACAGTTCCATATGACAAGCTTAAGATTTCAAGTCAAAATATATTGTAGTTTTAACAAAATAGTTGAATTTTCAACAAAATTGTTGAATTTCCAACCTACAAAGATGATTTATCAACCAAAGATTGAACTCCAACCACAAACAGTTTGATTTTTAAACAAATAGTTGAATCTTCGAACAAAAAAGACGAATTTCATAGAATGAAGTTGAATTTACAACAACGAGAGTTGAAATCTTAATCCAGAGGAAAGAACAAATTTTCAACGAAAGAGTTAAATTTTCGAAAAAGAACATGACTTTTCAACAAAATTGTTGAACTTTCCACCTACGAAGATGAATTTTTCAAGTAAATAGTACAATTTTTAACAAAAAAAGAATTAATTATCAATATCCATATTGCATTTTCAAGAAAAGCAATAGGCTTTCAAGCAAAAGGGACGAATTTTTAACAAAATAGTTGCATTTTTAACAAAATAGTTGAATCTTCAATGAAGAAATTTTCTAACAAAAAAAAATTGATTTGGAATCTAGAGGGACGAATTTTCTATCCAAGAAGATTTTTTTTTATGAAACAGTTGAATTTTAAAAATAAACATGACTTTTTAACAAATTCGATGAATTTTCAAGACATAAAGATAAATGTTCTACCAAATAGATGAATTTTTGACAAAAAAAACAATTATTCATCAAACAGTTGCATATACAAACAAATAGTTGAACTCTCAAGCAGGAGGGAAGAATTTTAAACAAAATAGTAAAAATGGCAACTTACGAAGATAAATTTCAACAAACAAAATTATTTTCAACCAAATCGTTGTATTCTAAACTGAAGATGTTTAGTGTTTAACAAAAAACGTAATAGTTAAATATCTAGTTTAGAAAATTAACTTCAAACTAAAAAGAAAGAATTTTCAAAGAAATAGATAATTTTATAACTGGATAGATCGCTCTTTAAGTAATAAAATTAAATTATAAGAAATTAGTTGAACTTTTAACCAAGCGGTTAAATTTTCAATCAAAAAGGTTTATTTTCTAGTAACAAAAAAGAACTCAAAACAAAATGCCTAAAGTTTCAAATAAGTTATTGAATTTTCAACTAAGAGCCAACCGATTCTATTAAAACAATTAATTTTTAAACAAAGAAAACGAGAATTTTCAACAAAACAGTTCATTTTTCAACCAACGAAATAAATTTTTAACAATGTAGTTCAACTTTCACCCAAGTAGTTAAATTTTCAACAAAAAAGATAAATTGTCAATGAAAAACTTAATCTTTGAATTTTCAATTAAAAAAGATTAATTTTCTACTAAAATGGAACAGATAATTTTCAGTTAAAAAAAATTATTTTCGAGAAAAAAAAACAAATTTACAACAAAATAGTTCCATTCTAAATCAACAAAATGATTTTTTAACGAAGAAAGATGAATTCAAGATGAAAAATTTAATAGTTGAATTTTCAACTAAAAAAGATCAATTTTGAGCAAAAAATGGATTAGTTCAATTTCAATTAAAAAAGTTAATTTTGAACTATATTAAACAAACGAAATGGTACAATCTTCAACGAAATAGTAAAATTTTTAACCACAAGAGCTGAATTCTGAATCAAAAAATATAATTGTAGACTCTTCAATTGGAACGAATTAACTTTCAAAGAAAAATAGTAGTATTTTCTTGTTGGGTTTTAAACGGGGAAAAATGAGACATTTTTCAAAACAAGAGAAAAGAATGGAATAGGGGCAGGAATGTGCAGACTGTATAATGTATAAAGATGCTTTCTTTGTAAAATAAAATCACTACTTTTCATCTTTATATACTTTCAAACAAATTTGTAATCACATTCATATTTTCCATGTGTCATGTTTCATTCTGCCACAAAATTTCAGAAATTCTGTTGGGCGCAGCCGATCTGATAGGCACAGGGTACACATTTCTAAGTGACCCTTCTCGCTCTCAGGTAGCCGGAACCCCTCTACCCTAGTACCTGCCCAGCTTCCGATAACGCATCTGGACCGCTCACCCAATCATCCATCAATCGTTCCCATGAGCACGTGCCCCCTCCTGTGATCCTGTCAGGCAGTGCGCGCCCAAGTACGTCCGATTATGCAGAGTCAGTATTTACAACTTTTATTAATAAAAATGGTTTTATTCTTCCCTTCAGTGCATCCCTAAGAATGTGACAATATTTCACTTGTATAGGCATTTTTGTGAAGAGAGCATATTAAGCACACCGCGCCCATCCTAAGATGGGTCTGAGCCGCGTTTATATAATTTTGGTTTTGGATTCAATATAATAATAAGCGATTCTTTTAAAAGAAGTTTCCCTTTTTCTTCCCTTCAAATACATCCCTAGAAATGTGACAATACTTTGTTTTTGCGCAAAATAACTTTTATATACATTTTTTGTGAAGTGAGCGTATTATGCACACCGCGCCCATCATAAGGAGGGTCCGAGCCGCGCTCGATGCAGGGTTATCGTTCAAGAAAGAAAAATTGATAAAACTTTGATAAATTAAACATAAATAGTACCATATTTCACACCTATGTCTGATATACAAGTTCAGATTAAAAATGATTCTCAATTTTTAAATTGTTTGTTT
Source organism: Andricus grossulariae (assembly GCA_011634705.1). NCBI lineage: Eukaryota > Metazoa > Arthropoda > Insecta > Hymenoptera > Cynipidae > Andricus > Andricus grossulariae. Next base: position 173,571,829 of record JAABKJ010007545.1, read on the forward strand.
CAAAGGGATAGTAAATTAAAAAAAGCTAAATTAATACAATTTCAGTATTATTTTTCGAAATTAAATTAAAGTCGCATAATTAAAATTTTCATGATGCTGAGATAAATGTTGCAGCGAGGATTACAGCCGGACTGCACAGAAGGTAGATGGCCGAGATTCACGTGAATCGCTGCAGAATCGTGATTTCCTTTCCGCAAACACGCGATGTAACGAATTTGCCGGATATGAGGGATATATGGCGCGGAAAGAGCAAACTCGCTCGCTTGCTGGTTTCCTTCCTTTCTACCGTGAGCTTGGCGAATATCAAAAGGTTATTTTATATCTCTGTAATTTGCGCTGGAGAAACGATGGCTAATCTCATTTCGCAGCAAATTGTCAGCAGTTTAATATGCGGTATGCACGATTCTCAAGAATGTTGTTTGCTAAATCTGTCCCATTCCTTCAAATTTTGTATTTAGGGGGCGAACACATATTAATTGCCAATTTAAGGGGGGTGGTCTGACCTAATGTCACACAGTGTTACATAAGAGGGGGGAAAGTAACACGTGATACTTTTCTGACCAAAAACTAAATTTAAATCCGTGTCGATACATTAAAGACCAATATTATCGATACAAAAAAAATGTACTAATTGAATTTTTTACCAATAAGTTCAATTTTCAAGCCAAAAAGACGAATTTTTTCAAAGATTGTTGAATTTTCAACTCGAAAAATTTAATTTTCGACAGAAAAGTTCATTTTTAGCCACGAGAAATAAATTTGCAATCCAAAAGGACACATTTTCAACCAAACAGTTTAATTTTCAACAAAAAACACGAGTTGAAAAAAATAGTTAAATTTTCAACGAAATAATTAAACTTTCAACAAAATATTTGAACTTTTATCAAATAGTTGCATTTTTAACAACCAAGAAGAATTATTTTCTACGAAGAAGATAAATTTTCTACTAAAAGACGAATTTTCAACAAAATACACAAATGTTCAACCAAATAGTTCAATTTTAACTGAAAACATATACATTTTTACTAAAAAAGGGTACCGTTAAATTTGCAATAAAAAAAGATAATTTTCAATAAAAAAACGAATTATTCAACGAACAAAATTAATTTTCAACGCAAATAGGGTAATTTTTAACAAAATAGTTAAGTCCTCAACCTAGATAACTCGAATGTGTTAGAAAGCAGTTGACTTTTAGGCCGAAAAAAAAGAATTTTTACCAAGAAAGTTAATTTTTCATCAAAAAAGATGAATTTGGAATGAAATAGTTAAATTTTCAACTGAAAATGATAAATTTTCAACCAAAAATGACATAGTTAAATTTCCAGTTTGGAAAACTAATTTTCAACCAGAAAAAAAAAATGAATTTTCAACCAGTTTAATTCAACCAAAAAAGACAAATTTTGAACAAAGTAGTTCAATCCTCAACCTAAATAATGACCGGCAAAGAAGAATTTTCAACTGGAAAGTTAATTTTCAATCAAGAAAGATGAATGTAGAACCACTTGAATTCAATTTAAAAAGTCAAATTTTTAACAAAATGGTTGAATCCTCAACCAAGATTCTGAATTTTCAACAAAAAAGATTAATTTTATACCCAAGCAGATACGTTTTCCACAAAATTGCTAAATTTTCAGGTAAAAAAATAATTTGTAACAAGAAAGCTAATTTTCTATAAAATAGTTAAATTTTCTACTAAATCAGTGTAATTTTCAACGAAAAATATGAACTTTGAACAAAAAAGTTAATTTTTCATCAAATCGTTTAACTCTCTACCAAATTCTTTAACTTTCCAGCCAAAAAGACGATTTTTCGATACGATAGCTGAATTTTTCAACCCGAAATTATACATTTTTAACAAAAAGTTCGTTTACGATTTGGTCGTAGCTCAACTTTGAACGAGTAGTTCCTTTTTCAAACCAAAAATGAATTCTCAACGAAAAATGTAAAAGTTAATATTTGAACAACAAAATATATAATTGTTTTAAATCAAAAATAGTTCAATTTAACCAAAAAAGGCGAATTTCCAATAATATAGTTCAATCCTCAGCCAAAAAAATGTATTGTCATCCAAGCAGTTGTATTTTTGACTTTTTTTGTCTTTCAACAAAATACAACATTTTTCAACCAAATATTTCGAACTAAAAGAAAGATATTTTGAAACAAAAATGACAACGGTTAAATTTCCAGTTAACAGAACTAATTATTGGCAAAAAAAAAACGAAATTACCTCCAGTTGAACTTAACCAAGACAAGGAATTTTCAACAACATAATGTAATCCTCTACCAAATAGATGAATTTCACAAACAAGATTAATTTTTAACGCAAATAGATGCATTTTTAACAAAATTGTTGAGTTCTCCACCTAGAAAACTCTAATTTTTTAGAAAACAGTTTACTTCGAAGCCGAAAAAGAAAAATTTTCGATGAAAAAGCTCATAATCAATCAATAAAGATGAATTTTTAACTAAAAGAGATAAATTTTGAAGCCAATATGAAATCGTTAAATTTTTTGTTTGAAAAACTAATTTTCAACAAAACAAATCGAATTTTCAACCAGTTTACTTCAAACAAAAGAGACGAATTTTTAACAAAATAGTTCAATCCTCAACCTAAATTATGACCGGCAAAAAAGAATTTTCAAGAAGAAAGTTAATTTTCAATCAAGGAAGATGAATTTTCAGCCAGTTGAATTCAATTTAAAACATCTAATTAAAAAAAAATGGTTGAATCCTCAACCAAAATGATGAATTTTCAACAAAATATATTACTTTTCTAACAAATAGTTAAACCTCCAACTTATAAAGAAAATTTTTTTAACCATAAATAAAATAGCTAGATTCACAGATAAAAAAATTAATTTTCGACGAAAAGGAACTTATTTTCTGCAGAATAGTTAAATTCGTAAATACATAGTTTAATTCTTATATAAAGTGTTTTACTTTTCATCAAATTGTTGAATTTTCAAGCCAAAAAGACAAGTTTTCGACAAAAAAGCTGAATTTTGAACAAAAAAAGTTTATGGCATGGTCGTAGTTCTTAATAATAAGACGATAAAACACTTATTTTTATCAAAAAGAAAAATTACGTTACGAGTACTGAGTCTAGGGTCATAATTACTGGGACGTTTGCCTTACTATTTCACTGAAAGGAGCAAAATTAGGAGGTATCGTTTCAAAAATTATAAATTTCCATTTCTAATAGGCCTAGAGCGTATTATTGAACTTTCAGTTCTATTGTATAATTGAGCCGCTGGATAGTATTTATGAGGGCAAATAAAATTCACGTGGCCGTTCCGGTTGGCCCCTGTTGTTTTTAAAATCGAGTTTGAAAATTAAATTTTTTAAACATATGGCTTTGTAGGAAATTTCATGGCCGTATGTTTCAAAAATTTAATTTTGAAAATCGATTTCAAAGACAACAGGGCCAACCGGAGCGGTCATGTTAATTTTATATGCCCTTTCACTATCTAGCGGCTCAATTACTCGGAGGACATTTTTTATTTTATTTTATTGTTGTTTTTACAGAAGTTTTTCGATATGTCCGATAAAAGTATTATTTTACTCAATGCCAAATGTGGAAGATTTAGATTAAGATTAAGATATCATCTTCATTTATGAATTTTAATTTGACAAGATATTTTTCATTTGCTTTAGTTATTCTGATAAACTTTGCTTTAACGCCAACCCGAAATATCAAATTCAAGTAGAAACAACCGAAAATAGTCAGACATACTGGGCTGCTACACGTGAGGAATATCAGAATCTGCAAGTGGACGTTCCATTTTAATTAAACTTGTTGCAATTATAGTACTATAGAAGAAACACTTGAAGAGTAAAGGAGGTTTCAAACATTTTTTAATTATGGGAGTTACGTTACATTATATTTAGAGGTTGAATTTTTTTGAATTATCGATATCTCTTTGACCGGTAATTGAATTTTGATTGAACTTTGAGGTATTAGAGGTGAAATAATATGTTTAAAAAATAGAGTAAACAGATACTTAATTTGAACATGATTTCTACTCGAAAAATAAATTTCCCGCATAAAGGTGGTAGTTGTGCGTACACTTTAAACAATGAATAATACAAAAAATAAAATAGTCTCGGAATGGACTAAAACTTTGATTGACGAAAAGCATGCACACGGTAAAGTTAAAGGTCATGCTTCAGGCGATGAATGGAGACTGGGTGCTTGGAATGCTATAAGGGTGAGCGATCTTAGGGTAAGGAAATCACGAGAAACTATGCACGTAAGGAAGCTAAATATTCTATGCATACCTGATACAATTAAACAAAAATGCGACGTTGGAAACATAAAAAATGGGGTATTAACAGGCGGACTTTAAATATGGTCAGGAGTAGATAGTGAATCGCATGGTCCTCAAGGGCTCGGTTTGATTATGAATGAAAGAGGAAGACAGCATCTCAGAGATCATGATTGTGTATCTCCCAGATTGTTGTGGGTTAGAATGAATGAATCATTATACTAGGAGACATGAACGGATGGGTTGGCGTCTAGCGTCAAGATGAAGATACTTCGTAATTTTGGGGAACCAAAAAGAGAAAATGATAATGGGAAGCATTAGTTAGCTCACGCTTATAAAAGGGCTCATTCATTACAAATACTTGGTTTAGGCATACAGTGATCCACATGTACACCTGGAGTAGAAGAAATAGTCACAGTATAATTGACTTCGTTATCGTGGGTGAAAGATTAAGAGAGCTAGTAAAAAATACAAGAGTCATGAGGGGTTCTGAATGCAGTAATGATCATTACCTCCTAGTCTTGAAAATAAACCTAGGTCAGGGATGAAGAAGAAAGAGAAGCAAAAAAATAAAAACAAACGCGAAACAAGATTGAAAATTTACAGAAACCGGAAGTGCGAATAGCTTTTTAGATTGAGATAAAATAACGCAGAGATAGGGCAACTTGGGAGGCGCTTATAAGCAATAAAGAAAAAGAGGGCACAATGACTATGTTTTGGAATATCATTGTTGAAACTGCGACCGATGTTTTTAGTACGGTAAATGTAGGAAGAAAGTATGGTGATGAGTGGTAGAATGATGAAATTCAGGCAGCGCGACAAGAAAAGAAAGAAGCGTACAATAGAAGATTGATCATAACATGTCTTAGCAATGAAGAGAGAAATAGACTTGAAAATGATTACAGACACAAAAAGAGGAAAGTTGAACGACTAGTCAAGGAAAATAAATATAAAATCAGAAAATAAGAAGAGAAGAAAATACAAAACGACTTTGGAGGAAGCAAGAAACTGTTATTTAAATCAATAAAGGAAAGTAAAAGTACAGAGATTATCAGCATGAGAAATAGCAAAGGCGAAATGCTATATGATACAGACGGGATACTAGACGCTTTGAGAGACTCTTTTAGGGAATTATTGGGAGAAGAAGATATAGGGCACCACAACTGCGATATCGTACAAGATGCGTTAGAAAACTCAATTGAGAGAATCTGTGTCACTGAGCTTAAGGATATAATTAAGAACTTAAAAATGGTGAGGCACCTGGTGTAGACAGTATTCACGCTGGAATGCTCAAATACGGTGGCGAATACACACCTCACAGGTTTTGCGAATTGATAAATTTATGTATTGAGATGGGAGAAGTTCCAGATAACTGAAAAAAGCGACTATCTTACCAATATAAAAAAGAAAGGGAGACAAAAGAAACTGTAATAATTACAGAGGTATCAGCTTATTAAGTACAGTAAGTAAAATATACTCAAAAATACTTATTTGTAGAGTAATGACAATCACAGAAGAAAATATATTGGAAGTCCAAAGTGAATTTATACCAGGAAGATCATGTACGGATCAACTATTTAGCTTGAGACAGATCACAGAAAAATGCTTGAGAGTGAGAAAAAAAGTCTTCCGTGTATTTGTTGTATGTGTATGGTGGTCCAAAAATGCTTTGGAAAATTTTTTGTTTTTGAATTTTTATGGGGACAACCTAGAAATTCGTTTGAATCTACACAAAAATGAATTCATTTTTTTTGTTAAAAAAAATTATATTCAGAGGTTCCGTACACACCATGAAGTTCAACACGCATTTCCCATAAGAAGAAAACAAGTTTACGTAAATCTTATTCAGAATCCTCAATATTATCTCAATCGAGTTGAAACTCAACATTTCTCTTCACAATTAGCCGTAGATGTTTATAACCATCTTCTCTTAGAGTAATGCTAGAAAGTTACTTTTTTTCAAATCTTAAGTTTTGCTTTGATTTTTTAGTTATGAAAAAATAATAAGTGAACGTCAACAATAATAATTGTTCAATTATTATTTTATTTTTAAAGTGAATTTGTATGTAAAAAAAAACTTAATTTAAACAAAAAAGCTATCTTACACAAGAGAGTAAAAAAAAGAATGGAATAATTAGGTGCAGGTGGGAGGACTAGGACTGTAAATGACTTGTGAAATATTTGTTTTAAATTACAAATAGTAGTTTATTGCAAAGCGTAAAAGAAAAATAATTAACGTCTAAAACTCGCACAACCTTTTTTTTACTTACGGGGTTTTTTTGGAACCCTAAAAAAGAGACTTATGAGGGTGATATTTAAAAAGTAATATTTTATTTGTATTGTATGGCTAATTGTGAAGAGAAATGTTGAGTTTCAACTCGATTTAGATAATATTAAGGATTCTGAATAAAATTTACAAAAAAGTTTGTTTTATTTTCTTATCGGAAATACGTATTAAACTTCACGGGGCTTGCGCCACCTCTAAATATCATTAATAATTATTATAAATTAAACATCCATATCAGTAATTACGCAATTTGTGATTCTAGGTGAGAAGTGGAATAGTAATGCGTATATTTATTAAATAATAGCTGATTTTAAAAAGATGAATTCTTAACAAAATACAGAAGTTTTCAACTAAATAGTAGAATTTTCAACCCAGAAGATTAATTTTCTATCAAAAAAGTAGAACTTTCCAAAAAAGTCCTATACATTTTCAACTAAATAGGTTGAACAATGAATGTGACGTTAGTTCAAATTTTATTTGAAAAATTTTTATTTTATATTTATTTCGTATTGAAATTTTTCAACTAAATAATTACATTTTTTTACTAAGAAGATCAATTTTAACCAAAAATGTAATAGTTAAATTTTCATTCTGGAGAATTATTTTTGAATAAAAAAAAAACGAATTTTCTACAATACAGTTGAATTTTCAGTTTAAAAAAAGTTACTTTTTAATTTAAAAATACTAATTTTTCACTAAAATTATGAATCTTCAACCAAAAAAATTAACTATAAAAAAAAGAAGTTCTCAACTTTCAACCAAGGAGTTGAATTATCAACCTAAAAAGATGAACTTTCAACGAAAATTAATTTTTAACATATAAGTTTGATTTTCTATAAAAAAGACGAATTTTCAACAAATTACATAAATTTTTAACCAAATAATTAAATTTTCTACCAAATTGTTAACCAGACAGTTGCATTTTTTTACCAAAAAAGGTGAAATTTGTACAAAAAGATGAATTTTCAAACCAAAAAGATGAATGTTTAACGAAACAAATTTTTAAGTCAAGGAAGAAAAAAAATTGCAATCGAATTGTTGAATTTTCAAGCCAGACATACGAATTTTCAACAGAACAGTTGAATTTTCAACCAAGAATTGTGACTTCTGAACAAAATTGTTAAATTTTTGACAAAATAACTCACTTTCAAACCAAAAAAGAAGAATTCTGGACAAAAAATTTATTAGTAGACTTTTCGAGTGAAAACAATAAACTTTCAAGCAAAATGAGATCAGATTTTCTTATTGTTTTCTTTATCTAAGTTCGAATTTAAGTGTAAAACGAGAAAAAGAGGGGAATAGCGAAACTAGTGTGGAGTCTGCGAAAAACAAATAGGGATTTTGATCATTTATAGACCAAATAATAACACTTTAAATGTCATGTGATATTAAACTCTAAGTTTAGTACATATAACATGTAATTTAATATACATGATTTAAATATATTCCGAAATATTGTCTCATATTTCTAAATATTTCCTCATATTCTTACATATTCTCTCATATTCCTACATATTCCCATATTCTTCATATTCTTTGTATTCCCAAATGTTCCGATATATTCTCTATATTCCCGGATATTCTTTAGGGAATATATTCCTGGTACACGAAAAATCAGGGTGGTCGACCCCTCGGGAGAGCGCTAGCTGAGAAAGTAAGTAGGGGCGTAATTAGAGGAGGAGGAAGTAGGAGAAGGAGGAAGTAGGGGAAGGGAATTGCAGGGAAGGGTGAATTGTGGGGAGGGGAAGCAGGAAGGGCAATGAGGGGAAGTGAGGAGAATGAGGGAAGATGCAAGAAGGCGAACTAGGGGAAATGAGGGAAAATGTGGGATGTGAAAGTAGGAGAAGTTAGGGGAAATGATGGAAAATAATGGGATATTAGACAGAGGAAGTAGGGAAAGTGAGTAGTAGTGAAGAAAAGTAGGGACAATGATTGGAAGAGACGGAGTGTAGTGAGTGTAAATGAGGGGAGGGCCAGTAGGGGAGGGCCAGTAGTATAGTGCGGGTGAGTTAAAAAGGGGAAGTGAGGGCTAGGGAAGGGAAGTAGAGGAAGGTTAGTTCTGGCTGGGCAAGTGAGAATAGGGGGAATTAGAGTATGAGGAAGTTGGAAAGGAAAAGTAGGGGAAATATAGGAAATAAGGGGAAGCGAATTAGGGGAAATGAGGGAAAATTAGACAGGAGAAGTACGGGAAGTTAGTGGAAGTGAAGGGAAGTAGGGGCAATGATTGGAAATGAAGGAGGGTAGTGAGGGGAAGTGAGGAGAGAGCTAGTAGGATGGTGTGGGTGAGTAGGGGAAGGGACGTGTGGGCTGGGGAAGGGAAGTAGGGGAAGGGGAGTGCTATCTGGAGAAGTGAGACGAGGGTAAGTAGAGACGGAAGAAGTTGGGTAAGGAAAAGGGAGCGAAGGGTGAAGTGAGAGGAAATAGGGTAAGAAGATGAAGTAGAGTAGGGAAAGTATGGGAGGGGAGGTTTGAAAGTATTAACGTCTTTATAGGCTACGAAACCCTTTTTTGTAGGCGCGTAGCGCCTATTTGGACTAATTTTTTGAAGATAAATTCACAAATAAATAATATTTGTACTAATCCTAGGTCTAGAAATGTATTTTTCTTACCTTGAGTACTGCGATGCAACGTCCAACAATAACGTCGTCGCTAACGTTTTCCATAACGCAGGCAGCTTCTCCAGCAACGAGTGCCAAAAGGACCGGCGCTTTGTACAAATTCCAGAATAAAAAGAGTTCGCCACGAGACGCCGTTGTACTTCCTACATGACCGAACAAGTTTGCCGTCGGGTCCCAAAAAATGCGTTCGAAACATAATACCACCTGAGAGCAACCAGAATTGGAATGATTCTCGCATTTTTATTAAGCGGCTTTCTTGATATCACCAGTTTGCATAAATTGAAAAACAAATCAAGCTTACGCTCACTCCGCGGAAATAAATGATTCACAAAGTGTCACAATAAAAAAACCTCCAAACTGTTATTTCATTTTTAATTTGACCAAAATTTCTTGGCATTCCGCTTCGTTCACCAATTTGGGATCATTTATGTATACATTTTTATTGATGATTTAGTGGTGAACATCTCGAAAATGGAATTGAATCGTTCATTCATAAAAATTAATTTAACTGCTTTGGTTTGCTCGACGATTTTTAAACTTCGGAGGAGGAATTTTATTTTAGAAGAGAAAAGGAAGTTTGGAGTTAAAAAATTCTTGATGATTCTTGAAATGTAAATTGCAAGAAATGAGAAATGAACGAAATAAAAAGATATTCTGTGAGCCGAAATGGGACTGCAGTCAAATTTAAAAAAGTAATTTTAAACCTCAAACGAAAAGTCAGTTCTGTTAGTTTTTTTAGTTTCTCATAATTATATTTTATCTGAAATTTCGCTTATACATATATATTTGAATTGAGAATCTTTGTTATGAAAAAATTACCATTTATTTTTATAGGCTTTTAAAGTTTGTCTGCAAAAAGTTGATATTGTTCTGGTAAGTGTTTTGTAACTGAGGGTCAAAATCAATTTCGAACCTAAATTAGAAAAGGGAAACCTAATGTGGATCAATATATTTAGTTTAATTTTGGAATAATAAATTTGAAAACTTTTGACTAATAGATTTTGAAAGCTTTGAATTTAAAATTTCAGAACATTAAAGGTTTTACATTTGACCCTGTACAATTCTGAGCACTTCAAATGTCAAATTATTTAATTTTGAAATTCGTACATTTTTAAATGATTAATATATCATCAATATTCAGTTTGAAATACTTGAGAAGAAAATTATCTAAAATTGTAGTAAAAATAAAAATTGTTCAATTTTTATGGCTTTCACACTGAATTAATATAATTTTAAAAATTCCATTTCGAAATTTTTTCAATTCCACATGAGTGTGGCCATTTTAATATAAAAAAAATTGCTGATCATTTCTCCATTTTTTTCCCAGTACGCAAAAAATTTGCGCGGTCACTGAAAGAAAAAAAACTCGAACTCTTAAAGCTGAATTTTTTTTTCATTTGAAGTAATCAAATAAAAAAAATAAACTGCAAATTGAAGCACATTAAGTGGGACACTTTAATTTTAAAGTTTTAAAATGAAAACTTACAAAATTTTTAATCCAGAAATTTGCAATTACATCTACAATATGGAAGCTGTTATCACTTTTCAATTAAACAAGTTTAAATTAAATAGCCTTAAACTGAAAGATATTAAATTGTTAATTTTTATCAATTGAACAGTTCAAACATTTTTGATTAAAAAAAAATACATATCTACTGAAACCTTTTTAAATTAGAAGTTCAATTATTTTAATTTTAAATTGTTTCAAATTAACAAAATAAACTTTTTTCAAATGGACAATTAAAATTATAACTTTCAATGTTTAAATTTAGCCCTCTGAAATTTCAAAGATTGAAGGCTTTCTATTTCCATTCAAATTTAAATTATTTATAGTATTGAACAATTGATTTATAAGTTCACATTTCAAATAAAATGTGAAATAATTCTAAATATTAAAAAACTGTTCTCTTTTTTTATAAAAAATTTGAAATCGAATAGGTTCAAAATGGAATATTTTAGACTGAAATAATATTTTAAATTGAACAAAGCGTTTAATTATGAACCTATTTATTTGAAATTATTTTGAGCTTAAAAATAGTTTATAATTTCAATTGGACTTTTACGTGTGTGTGAAAGTTTTGTATTGCAGTGTGAAAGTGCCGAACATAACATGGGGAATAATGTATGGAGCCGGCATTGCGAACTGAGCTTAAGAACCTTTTTTTCACATATTTCTATAAAAAAAACTTTAAATGCGTTTTTCTCGGAACAGCATTTTTTGACATTGTGAACACGATTTCTTGAGAAACACTGGTCCGATTTACTTGAATTTTGGAGAGCTTACTTCTTACATGTGTAGCTATCTTCCGTAGCGGAATTAGAAAAATTTATAGTTATTTAACAAAGTTATGAACAATTTAAGCTGTAAAAAGGAGGTACAACAATTCAAAGGCCCGCCATTTTGTTTTTATTTCTATTAAATGTTTTTATTCCGCTACTTGACAGAGCCAAAAGTATAACAAATAAGAATTCTTTTGATTTTTTGATTTCAGACAAACCGTTCTAGAGATTTATCCTTCAACATTAAAACAGAGGACAATTTTACGGCCGCCATTTTGCATATGTATATAAAAAAATGTTTGCTATTGATTTGAGATTTGCACTCATACATCAAAAAATCGACTTTATAATTTTAATTATACTTGGAAATAACAATGTTTGGAACTAACTTCAAAACAACCAGCCTACCACCTTAAATTGAAAATGTACGCCTTAGAAAAAAACAGACCGAAAATGGAAAATGTTTCAAGTAACAAATTTTCGAATTATGCATTGTAAAATGAATGATTTCATAATTGAAAAAGTTTAAATTGCATTATATTATGTGTTTCAATTTTAAGGCGTTAGTAGTTAAACGAATGTAAACGTCCTCTTAACATTTTATAAACTATTTTCAATTTAAAAATAATTTTAAGTTAATAGATTCATAATTAGACACTTTTATTCAATTTAAAATCCAATGTTTAGTCTACAATATTCCATTTTTATCCTATGCAATTTGAAATTTTTTGTTTGAATTAAAAAGAGGACACTTTTTCAATACTTACCAATATTTGAATGCTTAATTTAAATGAGTAATAATAAAGCAAATATGGTAAACTAAATAATTGGAAAATGCATTGATTCAAATAGAAAGCCTTAATCCCTTAAAATTTCGGAGTGCTAAATTTAATCTTTAAACTTTAGAATTTTAATTGTTTCATTTCGTTGAATTTTTAAATTAGAAGTGAAATTTTTAATTTGTTATGTTTAAGTAACAATTGAACAATTATTGATTTCAAACGTTTTAAAATTAAAATAATTAAACTTCCAATTTAAGAAGTGTAGAATTTTATTCATTCAAGCTTTAATTTAGAGCATTGAAAATAATAACGTGGATTTATATTTTCTAACCAGATATCTTTCAAATGTTCAACTTATAAAAGATTAAAATTTCTAATTTTATAGTTTAACGGCATTTCATTTTAAATTATTGTTGAGAGCTTCCATTTTATACGTGTAAATTATTGAGTATTTGAACTAAGCATTTTTTAAGCTTCAATTTTAGAAGTTTAAAATTCGAAAGAGTTCCATTTTGAGAGTTTTAATTTGCAGTTCAATTTTAATTTGGTGACTTCAAATCAAAAAAGTGTTCAGCTGTGAGAGTTCGAATTTTTTAATTTCAATGACCGTCAAAAATCGTTTTTGATCCCTGTAAAAACTCAGGACCATTATACGATCGGAAATTTACTAGAAAATATAAAGAATTCTTTTTTCCTTATGCTGTGTTTATAAATAACAAACTTTTCGACAAAAAGTAGCATAAATAACGTACAAAAAAAAACAGGAAAAGAAATTTCTTTGATTTTGTCTTTTATGCTGGCATTACTAAACAAATTTATTGCCTGCGCTATGTTTTGTTTAGTAAATTTCAAAGATTTTCCAGCTTCTGATTGACTGGTAATAAATCAACGACGTTCAACTCGTCAGACGCTTTTACCATTGAATTTTGTAATTTTATTATAATAATAATTTTATGGAGAAAATACAAATTTCTAATTTAAATTTATGACAACAGCTTTCCTGGGTCTTCTCACAAATTCCCAACATTTCCCCGGACAAACTCTGAAATTTCTCGGATCGCTAGATACTCTGTCCTCAATATAATTATCATACAGTTGAAAATCTATGTTATACACTCAACTCCCGGTATAAGACCGGCTACGGGCATGGCTTGCCTTGGCCTTGATCAACTAACGCGTTGAGAGTGCGGCCCTCGATCCGTTGATCACGTTTCACTGAGCACATCCTCGCTTTCGGCCACGCGGCTCCTCTCATCAAGAAACTGCGAAGGCCAACAGCTCTAGGAATATCGTTAACCGAGGAGTCTTATATCGGGAGTTGAGTGTATAATATAGAGCAAACTACTGTTGATGATATTGCAATAGTTCGATCCACATTCAATCCGTTTTCGCCATTTAAGAATTTGATTATGGCAGCAAAAAAATATAAAGATATTTTTTGTGTAAAAAAAATTGAATGTGGTTTGGCTTACCTTATTTAAATTGCCGAAGCCAAGTCTCTGGATGGCTTGAGTTTTCCAGTCTGGAAGTGGAGGATTAAAACTGACAGCTGAAGGTGGAGCCGATGCTTTTAAAACACCCAGAGGAAGGGTGACGAGTACCGCGTCGGCTTTGTAGGTTGTGTGATTAGTTTGAGGACTTCTGGAAGGTGCTGCCCAAATTTCAACACCAGTAGCTGTATATCTTACAACTCGGGCTGCCGTGTTTAACCGAATGTCTAGACCTTCTGAAAGGGCCACTGGAACGCACGAATACCCATTTCGAACTGAAACAGAGCACAAATTCATTTCATCAGATTTTTCACAATTTTTTTAGATATAGGTTGTGCATTCTGATTGTGGGTTACAATATCCCAGTAATGATAATTAAATACACAAGAGTGTGAGTTCAATATTCGTAGACCAGGGTATCTACAGCATAATTTATTTTAAATTCCGGGTTTTATCCCGGTCTATTGTTAATTTATCCCGATTCACTTAAAAGAGTTCAAAAGATTTGAACGATTACAATCGATTTTGTTGGTTTTTGGTCTCAGACTGTGAAGCCCATTATGTCACACTCGTGTTTATTGTCAAGGCAGTACACTGAATCTGGGCACCTTCACCGAGTTTAGATCTCGGTGAATTTTGTTGTTTCCAACGCTCTGAAAATATACCCCTCAGGTGCCAGGCATACCCCATTGCACAGTGAATGACGCAGACCTCTTTGCATAGCAAAGTAGGTCTCTTTAACTCTGAAATCCGACAGCTTCCTTAAACCAGGCCGTTTCAGAATATTTATACAGATTTCAAGAGTTTTCTAAACGATTTGAAAGATTTCAAAGTCCTCAGATTTAGAACAGGGATTTTTGGGAAGGAATTGTCATTCTAAATATGAAGAGGTATTTTTTTAACTTCCTTTCTTCTAAATGAGAATAAAAATTATTTTACAAAATTCCCGTTCCATGTCAAAAATTCTGTGTTCCAAGTAATTTTTTTTTTCAAATTGCTATACGCAAAAAAACCACTTCTTATTCTAATTATAGTTCTTTACGAAATTTTCTGTTCCAATGTCAAAATTATAATTCCTTGCGTTTTTTGATATTTAATTGATTTATTTCCTGTCCACACTCAAAATTATCATTCTTACAGAACATTTTCTATACCAAGTTACAATTAAATTTATTTCCAAAATTTCCTGTTCCAAGTGAGAATTATGATTTTTTTACAATTCATTTTCCGTGTTTTCCAGGTGAACAAAGTTCCCAGTCATTTCCCGGTTTTCCGATTTCCCGGTTAGGTAGACACCCTGTAGACACAAGCACAATAGAAATTTTAAAGGCCGTGGCTACATGTACCCAAATTCTTTTTTCTCAACATTCGCATCTTTTTTCTAAATTGAAAATACCCGTTTTTTTTTCAACAAATTTTCTTTTTTTTACTTTAATTCGTATTAATTCAGCCAATTCATGGAATTTTCATGAAATTTACTGCTATAGTAAATAATGAACATTTTTGTTACAACAAAAGTTAATAATTTTTAGCTGATTCATTAAATAAATCATGCATCCATATTTTTAAGCTCCTGGTGAGCGGAGCAAATTTTGACCAAAAAAAAACTTCCAGCGGGAAAGTTGTTTAGAAAGGTTTAAGTATGTTTTCTATTGTAAAATTTATTCGAAATAGATCTTCATTGAGAAATTATAAAAAATAAAATAAATAATAATATATATATTAATTTATAACTTTTATTTCAACAAAAATGTTGATTAATTATTTACTCTACCAATCGCAGAACATCATAAAGAATATTTCCTGTAAGTTTCATGAAAAAATTCCAAGAATTGTCTGAATTGCGGCAATTTGAAGTCCAAAAAGACCAAAAAAATTCTCTTCTGAAAAACGGGGTTTTCAGATTGAATTCAAAAACAGCGAAAACTACAAATTTTTGCAGAAAAAATAGTAGCGCAATTAAATTTCATATGAGAATATGTACTTTTAAAATTAAAATTCAAAACTTATTTGTTGAAAAGTGTCCAGGGATCAACGCCGTTCAGTAAAAAAATGTATCGCCATTATAGAATCCGGCTCCCCGATTGCGGTACGAACAGCAGTCTTTTTCGGTCAGAATCGTGGAACCTGGAAAAGGGGCTATTTTTACCTAAATTTCGGTACAAATAGCCGAATCTTTTCGGTACTCCCAATTTAAAAAAAAAATTATTTTAAAAATGTCATCATCAATTTTGCGTCTCGTATTCTTGGCTCAATTGCAGACAAGGGTTTAAGAAATTTATTGAGATTTTTTGTTCATGTTGAAAGAATGAAAGGAGAACGATTGACGAAACAAATGTATGTAGGTAAAGTTAATGGTAGCGTACCCAGAGGCAGACCGAGGAAAGTATGGTTAGAATGTGTGAATGAGACCCTAATTCGAAGAGATATAACAAGCCATAGAAACACACGAGCTTGCATCAGAAGATGTATGGACGTAAAGGAAACTAAAGTTGTATGCCAGGATAGGAAAGTGTCGAGGAAAATCGTGTATAAGAAATGTGGGATAAAGAAGTATCAGCGGAGTGAGAGACGCCTGAAACGAAAGACCTTGGATACTAATCGACCAGCGTGGAGAGCTTTACTCAGTGGATATGACTAGAGTAAACAGTATAGATCTTGCTATGGATATATCAGTAAGCTTGCGCATTTTCGTGTGATCTAGAACATATGAAGACTTCGTGAAGCTCTTAGTCTAGGGTGATTGCTAGAGATATTTATCAGCAGCCTGTGTCGGAGCGGTGTCACAAAACGAACGTGTTTCTTAAATCAGCAACACGAGAAATCTAAATTGATCTAAAATTTATACCTCCTCCTTTATACCTTTTCATGCACTTCCCTTTCTCACTTTTCTCATATGAATTCCTTGATTCTCGGCAGTGTAACGAGGCTAGAACCGAGTGAGTCACACTTACCCCGAAAGGGATTTGGCTTAATGATATAATAATAATAAAATAGAGACATCAAGACCTGAAGTAAATCATCACAAAGGAGGGACAAAAAAGGAATGTAAAGAAGAAATAAAATGGCTGGGTTTAACACACATTTCCTCAGTAGTTATTCATCATGGGTGACCTGAAAGTGAATAAAGGAGAGACAAGTGATAATATTTTACATGCTGTTGGCATGATTTCCGTGAGTCTTATTTTTAAATAAGCAATTTCTCTTCCCTCCTCTGTGCTCTTCTACACTTTTCTGAGTAAACTGTTCTTCATTTATGTGAGCTTATTCCACTTCTTTTGTTACCTTTAGGACTTTGTGCCACAACGTATAATAAATATTTCACTCCCGTTCGTCCTTTTTTCCATTATATCTGTTCCCATTGTTGCTTGTATCCTCTCTACTATATTTTCTCTCCTGCCTTTCCTGTCCACTCCTTCAGATTCTCCTCACACCCACCATTGGAATGATGAACGTAAAAAAGGCACGAGCCAAGTTGACGTAATTTTCAACGTTTCATATCACATTACCCTGGATTACCTAAGATTAATCCGGTTTGCATAGGATTACTCTGGATTACATAACATAATGGTAAATTACTCCACCAAAAGGAGACTCACACGGATTTTTGACCAAAAAGGATTGCTTCTCAACAAAATTGTTGAATATTCAACAGGATAGATGACCTTTAAATCTAATAGTTGAATTTTCAGCCAAAAAAATAAAAACAAAATTTCAAATAAATAGTTACGTTTTCAACCAAAGAGATGAGTTTTTAACTAAAACGACGAATCTTCAACTAAAGTAGTTCAAACTTTAGATAAAAAATAAATCTTCAATAAAAAAAAATGAATTTTCACCAAAACAGTGAAGTTTTCAACCGAAGAGATGAGTTTTCAACTAAAAATAAAGAATCTTCATCCAAAAAATGACCCTTTACATAAATTGTTATACTTTCTACAAATCAGAATAATATTTAGCCAAAAGAGATGAATTTACAATAATAATTATAATATTTAAATTTTCAATGAAAAGAATTCATCAAAATAATTAAATTTTTACCAACATAGTAACATTTTCAACCAAACAGATGTATTTTCAAGCAAGAAGATTTATTTTCTACAAAATATATAAATTTTTAAACAAGAAGATTAATTTTCTATCAAAAAGACGAATTTTTAACAAAATACGTGAATGTTCAACCCCATAGTTGAATTTCAACAAAATAGTTATATTTTCAAACAAAGCGATGAATATTCAAGAAAAAATCTTAATCTACCAAAAAAACGAAATTTCAAGAAAAGAAACTAATTTTCATGCAAGAAGAGTACTTGTAAACTAAAAGAGATAAATTTAGAATAAAAATAAAATAGTTAAGTTTTCAGTCAAAAAATGAATTTTCAACTAAAATTATGCATATCCAGCCAATAAATGAATTTTCAACAAAGTATAGTTCAACTTTCAACCAACTAGTCGAATTTTAAAACAAGAAGATTAATTTTCTAGCAAAAAAGACAAATTTTGAACAAAGTACATGAATTTTCAAACCAAAAAGATAAATTCACAAAAATACGTGAAATAGTTAAATTTTGTGTTAAAAAAAAATTAATTTTATACCAAAAACATGACTTTTCAATTAAAAAAGATAAATTTACAATAAAAAATGGAATAGTCGAATTTTTAAATAAAAAAAATTAATTTTCAACAACAAAGAAAACGAATTTTCAACAAAATAGTTCAATTTTTCATTAAAATAGTTACATTTTCAACAAAAAAAATATGAATTTTCAAGAAATAAAATTAAGTTTCTGCCAAAATACATACATTTTCAAACAAAGAGTTGAACATCCAAACAAGAATATTTTTTTCCAAAAAGACGAATTTTTAATAAAATACATGAATCGTCAACCCGATAGTTGAATTTTCAATAAAATAGGTGAGTTTTGAAATTGAAAAAAAAAACGAAATTTCAAGAAAATACATGACTTTTTAATTAAGAAAGACAAGTTTTTACATAAAATAGAACAGGTAAATTTTCAGTTTGAAAAAATGATTTTTTAACAAAACAAAAATGAGAATTTTAAAGAAAATAGTTAAATTTTCAAGCAAACGATATTTTCAACTGAAATCAAGAATCTTCAACCAGAAAAATGAATTTTTAATAAGGTAATTTCACTATCAACCAAGCCAAGTAGTTGAATTTTTAACTAAACAAAGATTAATTTGCAACAAAGAGTGGGATAATTAAATTTAAACACAAGAAAATTAATTAACCAATTTTTTTTTAAGAAAATGCTTGCAAACTATTTTGATTGTCTATGTAAATTACTTCAAATTACCTGGATTACTCTGGATTACAAGTTAATTAGTTGGATGACTTGAAGTACTTCGAATTAGTCGGATTACAAGTGAATTACCCTGGATTGAAAATGGATTACTCTGGATTACAAGTGGATTACTGGATTACCTGCATTAACCAGAATTATCTGGATTACAAGTGTATCACTCTGGATTACCCTGGATTTATAAGTGGATTACGCCGGTTTATACCAGATTACTCCATATTAGAACTGGATTACAAGTGGATTATGGCGGATCTCAGGTGGATTACTCTAGATTACAATGGACTTTCGAATTAAAACGAATTACCCGTTCGGATAAACGAGCGGTCCAGCGGGTTACCAGAGTTGTTTTCTTCTTGCGAACAAGAGTCGTCAAAGTTTTATATTCTCTTTTAGTCAAGCTGCTCCACGTTTTAAGGGGAAATTAACTTCAGAAGGCAGAACTTTCTTAGATAAGGACTTTTATGAACCATGAAACATTTTTTTATGTTAGTTAGAGGAGGTAATAAAAATTAATTCTGACAGTAACGCATCGATCTACGATAGAAAATCGCCACCAAGTAAAACAAAAAAATACCGCAAATCTAACTTCTCATCAGATGTACGGATATATAACGTTCATTTGATTGACGAGGCAATACTTAACCGATTTCAATAAAACATAGCTCATAGAGATAAAATGCAAAAATGTATCAGACTTTACAGTCAAAAATGCTCTCAAAACAGAGGAAATAGGGTGATTTTTCAGGAAAATATGGGGGTATACATTATTTTTAATGAAATAATTTTTTATGAGTACCATATTGTTGAATTTTTAAAGAAAAAGATTAATTTTCAAACAAGAAGATTATTTTTCCACCAAGAAAAGAGGAATGTTCGACCACATAGTTAAATTTTCAACTAATAAGATCAATTTTTTACTGAAAAATATCAATTTTCAACTAAACTGATGAATCTTGAACTGGAATAGATGAATTTCAAACCAAAAATATGAGTTGTCAACTAAAATGATGGAATATTTTACTGGAGTATTGTCCGCAAATAGACAGGGCCATCTAAGTCCCATAATACTGAAATTATCTAATGTAACCTATTGACTGCACCCATGGAAAAAAAATAATTTTCAACGAAAAAAAAGAAGAATTTTCAACTGGGATAGTTAAATTTTCAGTAAAAAAAAATTAATTTTCTATCAAAAGAAAAAACGAATTTTTAACCAAATCGGTCAATTTTCAATCAAAAAGAAGAATTTATAGTCAACAAGATTAGTTTTCTACGGCAAAAAAAAATAAAATAAAAAAATAAATAAACTTTCAATTAAACAATGTAAATTTACAACAAAAAATTGAAAGTTCAATTTCTAGTTAAAAAATTAATTTATAACCAAAAAACTGAATTTTCAACAAAATAATTAAACTTTCAATTGGTATAGTTAAATTTTCAGTAAAAAAATTCATTTAAAAAAAGAACGAATTTTCAACACAATAGTTCAATTTTCAACCAAAGAGATGACATTTCAACCAAAAAAGATGAATTCTCGACGAAAAATGTAATAGTTGATATTTCAACCGAAAAATATTTTTATTTCAAATCAAAAACAGTCGAATTCAACTAACAACAACAAAATTCAACATGAGTTGAATTTTGAACTAAGAACATTTTTCAGTCAAGAGAGAAAAGAAATTTCCACCAAACTGTTGAATTTTAAAGCAAAAAAAAATTAATTTTCAACCAAGAGGTAAACTTTTCTACCATAAAAAACTATTTTTCAACAACACAGTCAAATCCAGTAGTACAAAGCTATTTTGAAAAGGAAAAAGCATTTTTATTTAATTTTATATTACAATTTTCAAAAATTTAGACACGCTCTCGAAGAAGTTCTGACTTGAAAAAAAAATTCTCTCACATTTCCAAGTCTCCCTAAGTATATACAAATTTCCTAAAAGTTCCATATTTTCCAGGTAAGTAGATAATAGGGTGGTCCAAATTTTTTTTCGAATTTTTATGCATATCGCCCCCAAATTTGAAACAAGGCTATTAATTCAAAAAGGGACCTCTTAAGATATAACAAAGTATGGGATAGAGTAATTAAAATGGATTTCTTTTCAATCTTAATTGATAAAAAATTGATTTCCAACCATAGAAAAAAAAAACGAATTTTCAACATTTCCACCAAAAATGATGAATTCTTAATTGAAAATTTGATAGTTGAATAATAATAATAATAATAATATTAGGCCGTTTCCTTTTCGGGGTTGGCGTGAACTTAAAAAAAAAAAATATTATAAAAATGCATTGAAAGTTGAGGGACAGATTTGCCCTCGATATTTGGGCCTATTCCATTCACTGGAAGGAATGCGGAATACAGAATACCCGATACAGGTGGCTGAAACTTGGAAGAAAGGCCGCAGTGAATAGTAGAATAGGACCTGTGGAGTGAAGCTTACTCCTACTTTGGGGATGATTTTTTAAAAGGGTATTTTTAAAAGGCCAAACTGAATTTAGTTTTCAATTTCAGTTCAAAAAATTAACTTTCAACAACAACAATATTAATTTTCAACAAAATAGTCCAATTTCAATTAATTAATTGAGGAAAATTTATTATGGAAGAAATGTTTATGAAAATTGAATAATTGAACAGTAATTGTTACAAAAAAGTATAAAGGAATTGTTCACTAAATTATTATTAATAATTTATTGATTTTATACTAAATTACAAAATTTATTGCCAAGAACGTAGTCTAAGAATACGATCTTTTTTGTGCGTGATGAGAAAATTGTTTTCTTTGGTTAATATCACATTTGATAATTATTGCTTTTTTTGTATTTGTAATGTAATAAAATGTCATTTTTAATTAAAAATTATTTGTGTGATATAATTAGAATCTTTATATTTATTTAAATTTGGGGTATGTTAAAAAACTGCTTTCATCTCTTTTCCCCTTTTTTAAAGAATCCCTTTTTTTTGCCCCTTTTTTAGGAAACTTTCACTTTTTTTCGTTTTTTCGCTTGAAAGCGAATTGAATTAATAGAACCTAATTTGACAAAATTTTTATAACATATTTTATTAATTTCATTACAAACTATATTTTATTATATTTTATTAAAAATTTATTAAAAGTCTACTATTTGATGAAAGATTGATATATTTTTTTTTAAATTCTCAAAAATTAATTTTTATATTTAAAATACATATTTTTTAGTTGAAAATTAATTTTCCTAACTGCAAATTTCACTAATCTATTTTAAAATTGATCTTTTGTGAATGAAGATTCAACTGACAAATTTTTCATTGAAAATTCATATTTTTTGGTAAAAATGTTGAAAATTCTTTTTATTTTTTTATTTTTTCATTAAACATCAATTTTTTAAACTGCAAATTCAACTAATCAATTTTTAGTTGAAAATTGATCGCTCTTAGTTTAAAATTCAACTATTTGATCGAAATTCATATTTTTGGATTGAAAATTCAACTATTTTGTAAAAAGTTCATCTTTTGGGTTTGAAAATTCAACTAATTTGTTAAAAACTGGTATTTTTGAAATGAAAATTCGTTGCCTTTTTAGTTGAAAATTAATTTTCTTTGCTGAAAATTTAGCTAATTGAAAATTGATCGTTTTTAGTTGAGGATTCAACTATATTACACTTTTTATTGAGAATTCATCTTTTTTGGTGAAAATTATTGTTGAAAATCAATTTTTTGAACTGCAAATTCAAATAATACATTTTTTGTAAAAAATGGATGGCTTTTAGATTAAAATTCAACTATTTTATTGAAATTCATATTTTTTCTTGAAAATTCAACTATGTTTTAATATGTTCACCTTTTGGGCTTAAAAATTCAACTAATTTGTTGAAGACTGGCCTTTTTGGAATGAAAATTCGTTTTTTTACTTGAAAATTAATTTTCCTAACTGAAAATTTGTCTAATATATTTTAAAATTGATCTTTTGTAGTTGAAGATTCAACTATCAAATTTTTCATTGAAAATTAATCGTTTTTGGTTGAAAATAAATTTTTTGGAATGAAAATTTAACTAATCCATTTTTGGTTAAAAATCGATAGCTTTCAGTTTAAAATTCAACTATATGATTGAAAATTCCTATTTTCAGGTTAAAAATTCAACTAATCATTTTTACGCTGAAAATTCATAGTTTATAGTTGAAGATTCAACTTTTAAATTTTTTATTAAAAATTAATCTTTTTTGGTGGAAGTGTTGAAAATTTCCTTTTTTTTGTGTTGAAAATCAATGTTTTGATCTGCAAATTCAATAATACATTTTTTGTTAAAAATTGATCGCTTATAGTTTAAAATTGAACTATTTGGTTGAAAATTGGGATGAAAATTCGTTTTTTAGTTGAAAATTAATTTTCCTGAGTGCAGATTTATCTAATCTTTTTCAAAATTATTCTTTTTTAGTTGAAGATTTCACTATCAAATATTTAATTGAGAATTTATCTTTTCTATTGAAAGTGTTGAAAATTTGCCTTTTTTGTTGAAAATCAATTTTTTCAACTCAAAATTTAAATAATACATTTTTGTTTAAAAATTGATGGCTTTTAGTTTAAAATTAAATTATTTAGTTAAAAATTAACTTCTTAGTTGAAAATCCCTATTTTTGGGTTGAAGATTCAACAGATTTGTTAAAAATTCATCTTTTCGGGATGACAATTCCTTTTTTTAGTTGAAAATTATTATTTCTGACTTCAAATTTAACTAATCGATTTTAAAATTGATCTTTTGCAGTTGAAGATTCAGCTATCAAATTTTTAATCAAGAATTTATCATTTTTGCAGGAAATGTTGAAAATTCGATCTTTTTTTGTTGAAAATCAATTTTTTGAACTGAAAATTTAACTAATCTATTTTCTGTTGAAAATGTATTGCTTTTAGTTTAAAAATCAAATTTTTTGTCGGAGATCAAACTTTTTGTCGAAATTTCATGTTTTTGCGTCAAAAATTTAACTGATTTGTTAAAAATTCGTCTTTTTGAGATAAAAATTAGTTTTTAACTGTAAATTTAACAATTTTTGATTAACATTAAATTAACATTTTTGATTGAAAATCTATAGATTTTAGTTTAAAATTCAACTCTTTGATTGAAAGTTCATATATTTAGGTTAAAAATTTATATTTTTGTGATGAAAATTTAACTATCTTCTGAAAAATTCGTCTTTTGTAGGTTGAAAATTCAAGGATTTTGTTAAAAATTCTTCTTTTTTGATAAAAAATTCGTCCCTTCTCTGTTTTGAAAATTTACCTTTCTTGATGGAAAATTCAACTATTTTGTTGAAAAATCGTCTTTTTTGTCGAAATATCATCCCTCTATATGGAAAATGCATATTTTTTGAATGAAAAGTTTTTGGTGGAAAACTCAACTATCTTCTAAAAAATTCCTCTTTGAGTCTTGAAGATTTAACAATTTATTTAAAAACGTAATTACTTATGGTTGAATTTTATTTTATTTTTAAATTCGACCATTTGTGTGAAAATTCATCTTTGTAGGTTGAAAATTCAAGGATTTTGTTGAAAATTCTTCTTTTTTTATCAAAAATTAGTCTCTTCTCTGGTCTGAAAATTCATCTTTCTTGGTGGAAAAGATTTTGGTGGAAAATTCAACTATCTTTTAAAAAATTCATCTTTTGGTTTGAAGATTTAACAATTTACTTAAAAATGTAATCACTTGTGGTTGAATTTTATTTATTTATTTTTTTTCAGAAAATTCTTTTTTGATCAAAAATTCGTCTCTTCCCTGTTTTGAAAATTCATCGTTCTTGGTGGAAAATTTTTTGGTGGAAAATTCAACCATCTTCTAAAAAATTCGTCTTTTGGTTTCAAGATTTAACAATTTATTTAAACACGTAACTACTGGTGGTTGAATTTTATTCTTTTCTGTTTGAAAATTCGAACATTTGTGTGAAAATTCATCCCTTCTCTGTTTTGAAAAGTCATCTTTTTTGGTGGAAAATTCAACTATCTTCTTAAAAATTCGTCTTTTGGTCTTGAAGATTTAACAATTTATTTAAAAACGTAACTACTGGTGGTTGAATTGTATTCTTTTTTGTTTGAAAATTCGACCATTTGTGTGAAAATTCATCTTTGTAGGTTGAAAATTAAAATATTTTGTTGAAAATTCTTCTTTTTTTTTATCAAAAATTCCTTCCTTCTCTGTTTTGAAAATTCATCTTTCTTGGTTGAAAATTCAACTATTTGGTTAAAAATTCAACTATTTTGTTGAAAAATCGATTGAAAATGCATCTTTTTTGGTTGGAAAGTTTTTGGTTGAAAATTCATATTTCTTGGTTAAAAATTCATCTACTTTTGTAAAAATGCAATATATTTATATTTGTATCTTTTGTCTTTCATTTTAGGTATTTATCCAATGAAATCCAAGCCAACATTTTTACCCAAAGGGGAAGGTGAGGGGGTGTATTTGTATGTATTTGTGATCCTATAACCTTTTTTAATTACGCATGAGTTGGTTCAATCCCTTGATGGCCTGATGCATCCCAAGAATTTTCTGGTGCCTTCGCCCTTTTTCCGCCCTAGGGTCTAGAAAATAGATTTTTCTGAAAGTGAGATAATCAAAAGTGAGAGCCACTGGCTTGCGCAAACATAATGGTGGATTTTGAATGAATGAATGAAAGAATGAATGAATGAATGACGCACTGGAGACCCTGGCTTTTGTAGTTAAAGAATCTTTGTCAAGGATGCAGGGCGCAGGATGCCTGGACCTTTGTGTCGACCTGCTGTAATTTTTTCGAAAGTGCCAATGAAAATTTCGGCATTCTTTCACCCATTTTAAGAAAATCAACTATCTGAATTTCAATCAGAGAGAAATCATCTGCAAATTAGGTAGGGTGTTTTTCTGACATTTTCAACCCCTTCTTAACACTTGCAAGATACCTGTTAATTTTTTTTGGCCTCCTTCACCCCTTTACCAAAATTTAAATAATATTTTATAAATTTAGGGAACGAGCATAACATGAAAATGTAAATTTTCAACCAAAATGTTGATTTTTAAACAAATAGTTGAATTTTCAAAAAAAAATGAGAATTTTCAACTAAACTGATGAATCTTCAACTGGAATAGTTAAGTTTTTAGTTTAAAAATTATTTTACAATCAAAAGAAACAAATTCAAAACAAAACAGTTATTTTATTTAACCAAGAGATGAATTTTCAATTAAAATGAATTATCTTCAACCAGAAAAACAAATATTTCACAAAGTTTAACTTTCAACCAGGTATGAGTTCAATAAAAAATATGAATTCTCAACAAAACATGTAATAGCTGATATTTCAATAAAAAAAAAATTTATTTTTAATTTCAAAACAGTAGAATTCAAACAAAAAAGACCATTTTTTAACCAAAAAGTATCATTCTTAACTAAAAAAGATAAAATTCAACCAAAAATGGAACGGTTACAATTTCAGTTCAAAAAATATTATTTTCAAAAAAAAAATAGAATTTGCAACAGAATATTTAAATTTACAACCAATGAGATGAATTAGAAAGGAACAAAAAATTAATAATAATTGAATAAAAAATAAACTATCAATTATGTAAGGTGTTATTTTGACGAACAATTGATAGAACTCAATAAGAAAATCTATCTATTTATGGTTAGAAATTAATTCTCATTATTTATTCATATTTTGTGGTTAAAAATTTGGTTATTTGGTTAAAAATTTGACTTTTTTGTTAAAAATTTAACTATTCGGTTGTAAATGTCTTTTATTGTTGAAAATTCATATTTTTGGGTAGAAAATTGAACTTTTTTTAGAACATTCGTCTTTCCAGTTTAAAAATGTATTTATTTTGGTAGAATAAGTCATTTTTTTGATTAAATATGGAACTGCTTCATTGAAAATTTATCTTTTTTGATAAAGGATTCAATTATTTTCTTGAAAATGTATCTTCTGCGATAAGTTTTATAGTTCTTTTGAAAATTTAACAATTTTTCAAAATGTTAAGCTATTTTGAATAATATGCAATTATTTGTTTGCAAATAAACTTTTTTATTGAAAATGCATATCGTCCGATTGAAACTAAAACTGTTTTGTAAAAAATTTATCTATTTGTCTCGAAAAGTAAACAATTTGGTTGAAATTTTTTTCTTTCTTGACTAAAAAATCTTTTTGTTTCAATCCAACACTTTGGTTGATTGTTTTTCTTTTTGGTTTGAAAATTGATGCCTATTGGTAGAAATTTCATCCTCTTCTTGGTTGAAAATTAATTTTTATACTAAAAATTTAACTATGCCATTTTTGCTTGAAAATTTATTTTTCTAGCAGAATTTCCAGCTATTTCATAGAAAATTTGTCTTTTTTCGCAGATAAAATGAATCTTCTTGTTCAAAAATTAATCTTTTCAGTTAAAATTTAATTTCTTTGGTTTAAAATTCAACTACCTTGTTAAACATTTGTTTCTTTTTGGTCAAAAATTAATTTTTCATCTGAAAATTCAACCATTCCATTTTGAATTGACAATGTCTATTTTTGTAGTTAAAAATTCAGCGATTTAGTAGAAAATTTATATACTTTGCTGGAAATTTGCCCTTTTTTGGCATAAAATCGTTGTTCTTGGTAATTTTCTTGATTGAAAATTCATTTCTTCGGTTTAAAATTTAACTATTATGTTACAAATTAATTAATTAATTAATTTGTTTTTTCACTGAAAATTGAACTATTTCCTTTTTGGTTTCAAATTTATATTTTTTTAATTAAAAATTCAACCATTTGATAGACGATTCAATAATTTGGTAGAAGATTCAACAATGTGGTAGAAAATTCAACTATTTGAATATATATTAACTTTTTTGTAGAAAAATAACCCTTTTAGCCTAACAATCAAGCAATTTGTTTGAAATATTGTTCTTTCTTGACAAAAAAATCTTGAAAATTCGTCTTCTTTTTTTGTCTCTAACAGTTTTGTTTCAGATTAAAATATTTTTTAGGTGAAATATTTAACTATGTATTAAAAATTGTGTTTATTGAAGATTCATCATTTTAGTTGAAAATTCGGCTCTTTAGCTGAAAATTGTTTTCTTTTTTTAATTAATTCCAATAACAAGATATTTAACTATACCGTTTTTAGTTGAAAATATATCTTTATTAGATGGAAATGTAATTAGTTGTTTGAAAGTTTATGTATTTTGTTGAAAATTCATCTTTTTTGTAGAAAATTAATCTTTTTGTTTGACCCTAACTGTCTTCTTTACAGATAATAAATCAATACTTTTTCAGAAATTGATTTGTGTAAAGTAAGAGCAGGTTGGAATGATTCTTTTTATGAAAGCTAAAACATGTCAATATCATTGAAACTGAATTTGACAATCCTATTTAAATCTAATGTAAAAAAGTGAAAAATATTGTAGCATTTAAAATGTATAAATTAAATAATAATTTTATAATATTGGATAACCAGCTAGATGGTTTCCTCAATATGATGCTATTTGAATTCTTCTTCTATCTCGGGTGTTTTTGAAATACAGTTGAATTTTTTAATTATGTTTCTAATTATGAAGGAATCATCTCAAACGGATTTATCATCTTTTGTTTGTTTACTTATTGGTTTTCCTGAAGTTCACTTCCTTTGTTAATTGTTGAATTTAACTTGTTTGTTTGCATTATTCGGATTATTCCTAGAGTGTTTGGGATTCATCCATAAATTAGACAATTTTTTTTTAATTTTTGACCCCACATCCTAAAAGCTTTAACTAATTTAGAGATGACCCTCAACTATCTTCTTTACAGATAATAATCAATACTTCTTCAAAGATTGATTTGTGTAAAGTAAGAACAGGTTGGAATGGTTTGTCTCTTTATAAAAGCTAAAACATGTGAACATCATTGAAACTGAATTTCACAATGCTATTGAAATCTAATGTAAAAAAGTGAAAAATATTGTTACCTTTAAAATATATAAATTAAAATAAATGCATTTCGTACTGTAGTGTTGGTTAGATGGTTTCCTCAATATGCTGCTATTAGAACTCTTCTTCTATCTCTGGTGTTTTTAAAATACTGTCTAATTTTTGAATTTTTTGCCTAATTATTGAGAAATCATCTTCTGTTTGTTTACTCATCAGTTGTCCTCGAGTTCATTTCCTTTGTTCATTGTTGAAGTGAACTTGTTTGGTTGCATCGTTCCTAGAGTGTAGGAGATTCATCCATAAATTAGGCAAGTTTTTTTTTTAATTCCGACCCTCACCTTCTAAAAGCCTTGACTAATTTACGGATGACCCCTAACTATCTTCTTTACAGATAATAATCAATACTTGTTCAAGAATTAATTTGTGTAAAGGAAGAGCAGGTTGAAACGGTTTGTCTCTTTACAAAAAATTAAACATGTCAATATCATTGAAACTGAATGTGACAATCCTATTGAAATCTAATATAAAAAAGTTAAAAATATTGTAGCATTAAAAATATATGAATTAAAATCAATGCATTTTATACTGTAGTGTTCAATATGTTATAGAAACTACATAAATCCAAACTAATGGTTTCAATAATTCGATAATATTGGAAAACCAACTACATAGTTTCCTCAATAGCATGCCTTTTGGATTCTTCTTCTATCTCTGGTGTTTTTGAAATGTCTAACTTTTCAATAATTTGTTCAATTATTGAGGAATCATCTTCTGTTTGTTTACTAATCAGTTGTCCTCAAGTTCATTTCCTTTGTTAATTGTTGAAGTTAACTTGTTTGGTTGTATTGCTCCTAAAGTGTAGGGGATTCATCCATAAATTAGGCAAGTTTTTTTTTAATTCTTGGCTCACACCTCCTAAAATCCTTAACTAATTTACGGATGACCCCTAACTATCTTCCAAAGACCAACGAATGAAGAGATACAAAAGTTAAAAATATGGTAGCATTTTAAATGTATAAATTAAAATCAATGCATTGCGTACTGTAGTGTTCAATATGTTATAAAAACTGCATAAATCTAAACTGATAGCTTCAATAATACGATAGTATTGGATAAACACCTATATGGTTTCCTCAATATGATGCTATTAAAAGTCTTCTTCTATTTCTGGTGTTTTTAAAATACTGTCTAATTTTTTAATTACTTGCCTAATTATTAAGGAATCATCTCAAATGAATTGATCATCTTTTGTTTCTTTACTCATCAGTTGCCCTCAAGTTTATTTCCTTTGCTAATTGTAGAAGTTAACTTGTTTCGTAGCATTATTTCTAGAGTGTATGGGATTCGTGATTCATCCATGATTTAGATGACCCCTAACTATCTTCATTACTGATAATAATCAATAGTTCTTCAAAGATTAATTTGTCTGAAGCAAGAAGAGGTTGAAGTTGTTCGTCTCTTCATAAAAGCTAAAACATGTCAATGTCATCGGAACTGAATTTGACAATCCCATCTAATATAAAAAAATTAAAAGTATTGTAGCATTTAAAATATATAAAATAAAATCAATGCATTTCGTACTGTAGTGTTCAATATATTATGAAAACTGCATAAATCTAAACTAACAGATTCAATAATACGATAGTATTGGATAAACACCTATATGGTTTCCTCAATATGATGCTATTTGAACTCTTCTTCTATCTCTGGTGTTTTTAAAACACAGTCTAATTTATTAATCATTAGTCTAATTACTAAAAAATCATCTCAAATCGATTTATCATCTTCTGTTTGTTTACTCATCAGTTGTCCTCAAGTTAATTTCCTTCACAATTGTTGAAGTTAACTTGTTTGGTAACTTGTTTCATAAAGTGTAGGGGATTCATCCATAAATTAGGTGACCCCTAACTATCTTTTATACTGATAATAATCAACACTTCTTCAAAGAATAATTTGTCCGAAGCAAGAAGAGGTAGAAATTGTTCGTCTCTTCATAAAAGCTAAAACATGTCAATGTCATTGGAACTGAATTTGACAATCCTATTGCGATCGCATCCTCAAAAAAAGGCCAACGAATGAAGAGATAAAAAGGGAATAAAAGTGGAGATTTTGAAATTTGAACACAAAAAGAAGCCTGTCAATCCGGAACAGATAACACCACAGACTGCTTTTCTCAGGATGAACATATGGTCAGTTTACTGAAGGATCTCCTAAAATTCTAAATCTACCGATCTGGAGAACGCGTGCCCATCAGGGGGTTTATTTTAAGGGCGGGCAGGTGAAGAGATGGACATCGTGGCCAGATGACGAAGGCTTTTGCACAGAAATTCTGAACCGTGAAATCCAACTAATATATATGATATATGATATATATGTACCTATATCCTTCCGAGCTTTCCAGCCACGCAAATACGAAGATTAAGCACCTATTTTGGGGTCGATTTTATTTTTAGTTCTAGC
Source organism: Andricus grossulariae (assembly GCA_011634705.1). Classification (NCBI taxonomy): domain Eukaryota; kingdom Metazoa; phylum Arthropoda; class Insecta; order Hymenoptera; family Cynipidae; genus Andricus; species Andricus grossulariae. Next base: position 173,603,209 of record JAABKJ010007545.1, read on the forward strand.
GCGTTAAGTCGTTAAGACGGTCGGAAAATTGGACTTAATACGATTTTTCAGCTGAAACTAACCTCTAATTAAAGTTGATGCTCAAGACACCTAATTTTAACTCCTATAAGCTCTGAAGAGCCTAAATTATAGATTCTAGACCACAATTAGGGTCCAGAATGTATCAATTTTTAGACTACCAGGGTTACACTTTTCAATCAAAGGAAACAAATTTTCAACAAAATGAAATTTTAACCAAATAGTGGAATTTTCAACCAAAAAGATGAATTTTTGAAACAAATTACCTGAATTTTTTATCAAATTTTTCCAAATTTCTACTAAAAATAAAAATAAAAAAATGAAAAAACTGAACTTTTAACAAGGTAGTTAAACTTTCAACCAAGTAGTAAAATATTCAGCCAAAAATATAAATTTTCAAGGAAAAATATAATAGTTCAAATTTTATCTGAGGATTTTAATTTTTATTAAAATAAAAAAGCAGGTAATTCTCTATCGAAAGAAAAGGTGAAATTATAACAAAATACGTGAATTTTTGACGAAATAGTTGAATTTTCAACTAAAACTATTATTTTTTCCAAAAAGGAGAATTTTTAACAAAATACATAAATTTTTTGACAGAATAGTTGATTTTTCAAACTGAAAACATAAATTTTTGAAGAAAAAGTTCATTTCCAAATAAATAGTTGAATATTCTACTAAATAGTTAAATTCTCAACCAATGAGATAAATCCTCAGACAAAACAACGAATTTTTAATAAAGTTGATATTTTATTTTTATTAAAAAACAGTTAGATTCAACCAAAATTTTGAAATTTTAAACCATCATGGACGAATTTTATATAAAGCTATATTCTATAAAAAAATTCTATAATCGTTAATTGTTGCATTAATTGCTGAAAAGAATAAATTTTCACGATTGACAAAGAAAAAAATGTTTAAAAATATAAAAATTTTTACAAAAAATTTAAATTATTTAAAAAATTGTTAAATATCCTGTAGAAAAAAAAATATTACTATTAAATTCCTTTAATTGTGTCATTAATTCCAGAAGGTCATAATTTTTCATGCTTTACAAGGGGAAAAAATTGTTTAAACTAATAAAAATTGTGTAAATAATTATTAAACGTCCTTCAGAAATATATTTCTTTCAACATTCTTTAATTGTGTCATTATTTCCAGAAAATAATAAGTTTTTACAATTTTAGAGAGAAAAAATTAAATTAATAAATGAAAATTGTTTAAATAATTACCAAATAAGTTAAACAAGAACTACTACTCTTGACATTCATCAACTTTGTAGAATTTATTTCGAAAGATAATAACTTTTCACGATGTGTGTGTCAAAATTTAAAGCTATTGGGTGGAAATTATTCCTTAAATACTCCTTAAGAGGTGATAATACTTTAATTCACCAAAAATTTATAACAAGTGTTACTTTTTTCCATTTTTTTTAACATCGAGCTTTTCCCATTTAAACCCCCATGTTAATTTTAATTAAAAACCAATCCTATCCACTCTTATTCAATAAAAATTAAGTCAAATCTGATCCAAATCAAATCAAATTTATTCTAATAAAATCCAATTGAATCCAATGAATGAAAATTCAATAAAAATTCAGTTCAATAAAATAAAAATATAATCCAATAAATCCAATTCATTGTAATTCAAATACAAATAAAATGAATACAATCTAATCTAAACCAATCCCATGCAAATTAAATCCAATCCACTCTAATCCTAATCGAATCCAATGTAATCCAATCTAATTCAATTTAATCCAGTCTAATCAAAATTAGTCCGATTCAATCCAATCCAATCCTATATAATCTAATCCAAACTCATTAAAATGCAATCTATTTATATTCAATCCAATCCAATTCAATCCAATGCAAATTAAATACAATATACTCTTATCTAAATCCAATCCAATATAAAGCAATCCCATCCAATACAATACTGTCCAATCCAATCTGATACAATTAAAGTTCGATTCAATTCTATCCAATGCAATCTAATTCAATCCAATCCGTCGCATTAAAATACAAATAAATTTAATTATATCCAACGCAATACAATTGAATCCAATCCTGTTCAATTAAATTCAAACCAATTAAAAAATATAACCTAATTATATTCAATCCAATTCAATCTAATGAAAATTCAGTTCAATCCTATTAAAATATAATCCCATTAATTAAAATTTAATCAAATTCATTTTAATTCTAATCCAATTAAATTCAATACAATCTAATCCAAATCAATCCCAATCAAATTAAATCCAATCTAGTCTATTCCAAATCGAATCCAATTTAATACAATCTAATTCTATTTGATCCAATCTAATTCAATTGAATCCAGTCTAATCAAAATAAGTCCCATTCAATCCAATCCTATATAATCTAATCCGAACTCATTAAAATTCAATCTATTTATAATCAGTCTAATTCAATTCAATCCAATGCAAATTAAATACAATATACTCTTATTCAAATCAAATCTAATTTAAAGTAGTCAAATTCAATCCAATTCTCCCCAATCCAACCCAATTAAATTCAATTCAATTTATCAAAGTCAATCCGATTCCGTCAAATCCAATCCAATTATATCCAATGCAATCCAATTTAATCCAATCTTGTTCAATAAAATCCAAACCAATTAAAATCTAACCCAATCTAATCTAATTCAATGGAAATACAATACAATCTACTCTTATCCGAGTGCAATCCAAATCAAACCAATCTAATCCAATTCAGTAAACATTCAATTGAATTATATCCGATGTAATAGAATTTAATCCAATGCCAATTCAATTCAATCTACTTTAATCCAAATCCAATTAAATTCAATTCAATCCAATTAAATTTAATCCCGTCTAATTCAAATCAGTCCATTCAATCCAATTCAATTCTGTTTACTCTAATTCAAACAAATTAAAATTCATTTTATTTATATTTAGTCCAATCCAATTCAATCCAATATAAATTAAATACAATATACTCTTATCCAAATCAAATCCAATTCAAAGCAATCCAATCGAATCCAATCCTGTCCAATCCAATTAAAATCCAATTCAATTATATCAAATGCAATCCGATTCCATCCAATCCAATTATATCCAATGAAATTCAACTCATTCCAATTCTATTCAATAAAATCCAAACCAATTAAAAACCAACCTAATTATATTCAGTCCAGTCCAATCCAATGGAAATACAATACAGTCTACTCTTATCCAAATGCAATTAAAACCCAATCCAATTTAAACCAATCTAATTCAATTCAATTAAAGTTCAATTTAATTATATCCAATGTAATGCAATTTAATCCAATGCAAATTCAATTTAGTCTACTCTAACCCAAATCCAATTAAATTTAATTCAATCTAATTCAATCTAATTCGGTCTAATCCAAATTAGTCCATTCAATCCAATTCAATCCTGTTCAATCTAATCCAAACTCATTAAAATGAAGTCTATTTATATTCAGTCCAATTCCATCCAATGCAAATTAAATATAACATACTCTAATCCAAATCAAATCCAATCTAAAGCATTCCCATCCAATCCAATTCTGTCCAATCTAGTCTAATCCAATTAAAATTTAATTGAATTATTGCTAATGCAGTCCAATTAAATCCAATCCTGTTCAATTAAATTCAAACCAATTAAAATCTAACCTAATTATATTCAGTCCAATTTAATTCAACGAAAATTTAGTTCAATTCCATTAAAATATAATCAAATAAAATCTAATATAATCCAATTCATTGTAATTCAAATCCTATTAAATTTAGTACACTCTAATCCAAATCAATCCCATGCAAATTAAATTCAATCTAGCCTAATCTCAATCGAAACCAATTTAATCTAATTTAATTCAATTTAATTCAATCTCATTCAATTTAATTCAATCTAATTAAAATAAGTCCCATTCAATCCAATCTAATCCTGTATAATCTAATCCAAACTCATTAAAATTCAATCTATTTATATTCAGTTCAATCCAATTTAATCCAAAGCAAATTAAGTACAATATCCTCTTATCCAAATCAAATCTAATTCAAAGCAATCCAATCGAATCCAATCCTGTACAATCCAGTCCAATCCAATTGAAATTCAATCAGATTAAATCCAATGCAATCCAATCCAATCCAATTGAAATAAAATTTAATTAAATTATATCCAATGCAATCCAATTAAATCCAACCCTGTTCAATGAAATTCAAACCAATTAAAATCTAACCTGATTATATTCAGTCCAATTTAATCCAATGAAAATTTATTTAAATCTCATAAAAATATAATCCAATAAAATCTAATTTAATCCAATTCATTGTGAATAAAATAAAATTTAATTTAATACAATCTAATGCAAATCAATCCATGTGAATTAAATCCAACCTACTCTAATCCAAATCGAATTCAATTTAATCCAATCTAATTCAATTTGATCTAATCTGATTCAATTTAATTTAGTCCAATCAAAATTAGACCCATTCAATCCAATCCAATCCTCTATGATCTAATCCAAACTCATTAAAATTCAATTTATTTATATTCAGCCCAATTCAAGTCAATCCAATATATAATATTATGTAATATTATGGCTAATTTTCAAAAAATTCTTCACTCGGTGTGAGCATTTTTGAAAATATTTTTTAACTATTTTCTTTCACACTTGATTCTTTTATATTTTTTTTATGGTATTGAAATTTTTGTGTAATTATTCAGCTGTTAGAATGTTACTTGATGTCAGAATTTTTTTCAATAGTTTTTTGTGGTTGTATTGAATGTTAAAGAAAAGAACTAAAGATAATAGAGAAAAAAGTTTTAAAAGTTTTGAAGTTCTTTTTTTCTTTTTAAAAAATTACAGAATAACCAAAAATGTTCTTCTTAATCTTACACCGATCAAGTAAAGGAACATACTATTAAATTATAATATAATATAATAATAATAATTATTATTATTGAAAACTACGCTTCTCACTTATGTATTCGTGCTATAAATAATGCCTCTTATGAAGTGTGACGCACATATGCCTCGCATTCTGTGCGTGTAATGTGGCCCGCACGCTTGCTATCTAGGACAACTGCGATGTAGAAGACGATACGTCTGAAAACCCAGTCAAAAGAATTAGTGTCTCTGAGACCAGGCATGTAATTAAGAACTTAAAGAATGGTAAGACTGCTAGTGTAGATGCTATTTACGCTGAAATGCTTGAATATGGTGGCGAATATATATCTCACAGGCTGAGTGAGTTAATAAATGTATGTTTAGAGATTGGGGAAGTTTCAAATGATTGAAAAATTTAAACATCTAACGTAATGTAAATAACAGAAGAAAAGATCTGGGAAGATCAATGTGGATTTTCGCCAGGAAGATCATGTGCGTATCAGATATTTAGCTTGAGATTTATCATGGAAAAAAGTTTAAGGGTAAACAAAAAAGTTTTCTGTGAATTTCTTGACCTGGAAAAGGCGTTTGATAAGGTGGATAGAAGTGAGCTTTGGGAAGTCTTGAAAGAGAACGGAGTTAATTCATAGCTCCTGAAAGCAATAAAAACAACATATGCAGAGAGAAAATCGAGTGCGAGAGTAAATGGGTAACTGAATGACTGGTTCGATATAAGGCAAGGCGTTAAACAAATATGTGTTGTGTCCTTTCGGCTGTTTATTATATTCATGCACAGAGTCTAAAAATGGCCCTCTTTGACGATGAAGCTGTGGATCTCAAGGCAGTGAAGGTGCGTGGATTAGCGTTAGCAGATGATAAGGTTGTTATGGTGGAGTAAATCGAAGGCTTGCATAAAATTTTGAGCAGACTGAATACTAGCATGAAAAACATGGACCTTGAAACTAACGTGAATAAAACAAAAATTATGGTGCTTGAAGGAGAGGGTGAGTAAACAGTATGGAACATTGCCCTAGACGATAAGAGGATAGAACAAGTTGATAAGTACGTGTATCTTGGTAGTTTGTTCACTAATGACGGAAAGATGAATGGAGAGATAGCCAGGCGTACAAATATGGATAGAACCCGATACCAAACATAGTCTCTCCTTTAAACCTCTAAAAGCGCCGACCATAAAGAATTAGAGTGGGTCTAAAGAGGCTTTATTCTAATACAATTGAAGTCCTCTGTAGCTCCTCAGAAGCTACAGATATTTACATTCCTGCATATTCGGAGGTTCAGAGGAAGGCGTATGAGAACCTCGTTAAAGTCTCGTAGATCATCCACTCAGTGCTTCCGATTCTGTAGAACATGGATCAGAGAGGGCGCCAATACATTTACTATAGAAAACTAGATATATCGAGTTGGGTGGGGAAGTCCAAGATGTCTGCACGCCTACGGCCAAATAATAATACTAATTGCTCAGAACGAAACCTCATTTTTGTAATAACTTGCAAAAAATAATATCCAAATACACTTATTGCGAGCATATTCGCTATCCCATTCACAAATTCTTGTTTTACTGGAAAATTAGACAATGTAACAACATCTTTGTATAGACTGTTCACTCACCAAATAAGAGAATAATTTGTGCGTACCATACCGCTAGATGATTTTTACTGAATAACACGTGTGTTCATTCATAAAATGCGAAATAATCTGTAGAAAAAACATGCTGACGCCGTCTTGATCACTATTTTGTCGACAGGTTTAACCAATATTATTTCTGTGACCAGTGGCGGGGTGCCTTCCCACCTTCCACGAGACGTTGGAAAGGGGTAGGGGTTTGATCAACATTATTTCTGTGACTCAACACAGGAATATTTTTGACCCCCCCCCCTACGAGGTGTTGGAAAGAGGTAGGATTTAGATCAAAATTATTTCTGTGACCGGTCACAGGGGCACCTTCCCGTCCCCATGAGACGTTGGAAGGTGGTAGGGGCATGACCGATATTATTTCTGTGACCATTCACGGGGGTGCCTTTTCACCCTTCACAAGACCTTGGAAACGGGTAGGGTCTGGTCCAACATTATATCTGCGACCAGTCGCAGCAGGGCCTTACACTTACTGGACTCAAGACTGTTACACTTACTAAATTTCAATAGTGATTTTTCTGAGAAACTGTCAATCCTAGAGAATCGGAAGAATCCTAGAATCCTACAGAATCCTAGAATCGGAAACCCCATGACTTTTATCGGGTTTTCATGATTTTTACCATCAAAATCAAAGTCGCGTCTATTTTCACTATCATATTCATAATAAGCGCATCAAAACACATAGGTATACGGAGTTCAAAATTATTCGGAGGTATGTGCTTTTCGTAAGTGCACCCAAAATTTGGCCAAAAATGTGTTGCGTGATTAATGCATGGTTATTTATATAACATTGTGATATTTACCAATAAAATCAGGAAGAAGCGCGAAGGTGAAGAGCAAAGTATAAATGATCCTCATTTCACTGCTATAGAGGAAAATGAATAATAGAATTTTTCGCGAACGGAGATATATACCTCTGTTGTACGTATATATAATACAAAGTACTACGCGTTTTAAAATGTAATTTATTACTTCAATATGAAAACTGAGTAACCATCAAAGCTTTTATGTAAGACTAATTTATGAGTTGCTTTGGAAATTTTAAATATAAACCAGACAATATGGATTATTGCATTGAAATTATAATACCTGGTTCAAAAATTAAAAAAAAATGCAAACAGCGCTTTAATTATGTACGCTGAGAATATGTTGCAGAATGCACCTTATATATTTTAGTCAATAAAATGATACTGAAATAATACCATAGTCATTACTGACGATCCTAAAGATTCATATCTGGGATTTTCTGATGGAATCAAGAGAACCAAGTTTACTTGCAATCAAAAATAAATCTACATTACATTTGCAACACATAATGATTAACATATTAAATATAGTTTGTAAGATTACACGGTCAAATGAGTAAATTTACCCTTTAACAGTTGAAAAGTTTGCTTCACTTATAAATGATATATCTACATTATCTATATTGTGAAATATGGAGAAACGTATAGCAGTAAACGTGGAATATGTTGCCGAAATTTGAATCGACTACTCTTGTAAAATTGTAAAAATCTTTGAAATCCAAAGAAGAATTATACTCTTATTGCATGTGTGGATTGCCTTCTGCAAACATTAGTCAGTGATAAGCTGATAAAAAATTTTCAAGCTTTGCGCAATATCTCTTTTTATTGTCCTTTGCACGTCTTGAATGTGAAAGAAGACAAAAAATTTAATAACTTATCCGATGAGAAGTAAATATAATATTCATTAATTATAATCAATCAATAAATGGGAAATATTTATCTTATTGCTTGAATCAAATAATGTATTTAGTACAATTTGTTTAATTTAAACAAAAAATTGGCCTTTATTTAAGAATGCATTTGTTTAAAATCTGCCACTTTAAATTCATAAAAAAATGTATTTGATTCAATCACTGCTGCATAGCGTGATTCCCTGCGATACTAACCTAAAATCAAATTCATTAATGCTTCGATAACTTTGACGGCGTTGATCTTTTTTTGTGGCGTGGTGTGATGCTGACAGTTCTGATTTACTGGAAGACTAAAAATTAATTGGAAAATGGACTTAGTAAGTCTAGTATCGGTAGTACTTGAATATTCGTGCTACACCTTCGATATAACTAAGGATTTTGCAGCTAAGTCCAATTTTCCATGAAATACGTCTTTTTTCTAACCTTTTTTTCTTTATAAGGATGATTTATGAAGTCGATAATATTTTTTTAATTCAGAGATGAGAATAAAAATTAGAAATGCACTAGAATTAGACATTGGGATTGCATAAGTGTTCCTGCTTTTGAGTATATAACGATACTTATAACTGACAACAAACATATTATCGATTTTGTAAATCATTTTTGTAAAGAATGTTCAATTTTGAGGTTCAGTTAAAAAAAAGTATGTCGCTTGAACAAAATCTATAATTGAATAAAAAAGACATATTCAAAGTAAACAAAAACTTTGCTTAATTTAAAGAAGCGATTTATTTAAACTAACCAAATATGTGTTCAAACCAAATAAATAAAAATGTGTTTAACCCTATATGAAAGAGAAAATTTGCTTCATTGAAACAAAACTTGTTTGATCCAAACAAAAATTTTTCTTCTTGATTGAAAACTTGATAAAGCTTATTTAGTTTTTTTCCACACCAAACACGGAACTTTTTTTTGACCTCCCTAAAACGCTTTCAATAATTGTCAAATACTTCTATAGCTTTGCGTGAATTTACGCACACACACACAGACATACACATATATAATGATCTGGCGAAACTCCCACCTTGAGTGGACGAATCAACTCAAGAATGACTTGCTAGATTGCTACTATGCCAGCATTATCCCTGTTCACGGAGGCTTTATGGCGCATGTGCACACTCTGTGGTGCCAGAAACATCCAGAGCTTCGGCACGTTTTGCAACAATCATTGCAAAATCAAGTAGTCTACCTCGCAACAAAGGGATATGTATGCGGATATGTAAGCAGCATATTATTGACCAAATACGGGTGTTATCTGGAGCAAAGAGGAGAATGCAGAAAAGGGAGAGATGGATCAGGGAGAATTAACAGTTTCTCGCTGACCCATAGCGCCTCTTTAACAATCTCCCTGTTTCTGTCAAAATCCACCCAAGCCCAGCGAGGTAGAGACTTTTTGGAGAGAGGTATACAAGATCCCGAGAATACTGGAGCTGAAAGAAGATACTGATAATATCATATGCTTTGAGGAATTTTGCGACAACCTCATAAAATCTGACGAGGAATGTCCATCTGTCACTGCCGAAGAGGTGAAAAAAGCACTCAGGGGCACGAAGAACTTTTCCTCCGCAGGACCAGATGGTATCAAGAACTTCTGGTGGGAGAAGTTCACTTCTACACACCAACATCTGACCCGCATATTCACTTTATATTTGAAGTCGGGAAAGCTCATTCCAAAGTGGCTGGCGTTAGGACGCACTATACTTCTACCGAAAAAAGGCGACTCGTCTAACCCAGCTGCCGAGAGAACCTGCTAATTGACAGGTGTGGCTGCAAAAATGCAGCAGCCCATCAGCGCATCCTGTCAATGCCCTGGATTGACTACTGAAAAGCACTCGGTTCAACCTCTCATAGACTTATCATCTGTCTGTTGGAAAGCTTGAAGGTTGGATTCATACATAGTAAGATATATACAGAGGTTGATGCCTCTTTTAAAAACTAGGTTTACAATCTCATCCGGAATTTACCTCGTGATAACGAACAGCCTCACCTTCAAGAGGGGCGACTTTCAGGGCGATACCATGAGCCCTCTGCTCTTTTTCATCACACTTTTGCCTCTATGTCTCACTATGTAATTCACCTGGATACCTCTGCGGCGACACTAATCATCGCGAGCATAAGCTCACTCATTTATTTAATATAGATGACCTGAACTTCTATGCTTCTGGTGCAAGCAAACTTCAACTTGCTTTAAATATCTTCAAGGAGTAGGTAGGAGAGATTAGTATGGAGTATGGATTGGACAAGTATGCCAAGATTAATTTTAAGATTGAGGAAAGATTACTGGCGTTCTCGATGACCGTCAGCTCGTCAAAGTCAAAGAGCAAAGCCGCATTCAGGACGTATCATCAGTGAAGGTGACTCTCCGAAGCAGATACAAGCATCTTCTTCGACTTAGTGTGATTCCGATCAGCTCGTCTACACAGGATAGAAACCTGTTGCTGAAGATTAAACAGCATATTTTTTAGATCTTGTATTCAAGAGAGAGAGAGAGATAAAAAAGGAGAACAATTATTTTTCATTTATAAGCGAGTATTTTCAGGAAAAGTAGAAAAGGATTAAAAATATTATTTTAAGATTTAGCTACGACTTAGATTTTTAAGTGTGTGTTGCCAAAAAATATGTAAAGGCATTATTATATTCTATGAATAATTAAATTCATATTGTAAGATAGATCAGATGACAGGGATCACTTTGTAAATATAGGTAAGAGTAGATTTTGGTGAATAAACATCTGTATCAAAAAGGAAAATCTTATTCTTTCTTCATGCGAAACCCTTCTTATTAAATAAAATCATTGAAACAACTATAAAAAAAAATCTATACAGTTAACCAGCAAATTGCAAGCGTTACAATATATACGGCAAAAAGATTTAATATCGTATTTTTCTAAAGAAATAAGAGCATAAGATATATTTCCCCCAATGAATTTTCCAACTAAAGATAATGAAGTGGACAACTTGTATAGCAACATTAAAGAGTTAATACTTTTAAAATGGAAAGCTTAAACATTGAATGAAATGCTATGAAGTAATATCATAAATGATGCTCTTCTTCTCAAAGGAACTTGTTTCCCTGTGACGCAAGGTTAATTTCACTAATGATATTTTGCATCAGCTTCATTCTCTGATTATGACGTGATTATCAGATCACTTTCTTACTTGAGCAAAGTCATGAAGACGTACAGGTTCCAAATTTCTAACTTGCAAATCATTTATTGCAATTTATTAAAAGCATCAGATCATGCCGTATTAATCTAGCCGAAACTGGTTGTAGCCCATGGACCTCGTAAATCAGATAAGGTCTTTCAGGACCTACAGGTAGATTTTTTCCAGGTTAAAAGACCTGTGCTAATACTAAGCCGAGAAAATGGTGTCTATTTCCGCAGTCTAAAAGAGAGTAGTGTCTATTTCGAAAGCCTAAAAGTCACTCAGAGAAAAAGTGGTCTTGAGACAAAAGCAGCGACCTCTTGCCTGTTTTGTTTCGAACCAACTGAATATCTTCTTTTTACAAATAGAATTATTTGGCTGCAAGATTAGATGAAGTTTGTCGCAAATGGATAATGTTTACTGCAAAAAAATTCTTTTTGAGAGAAATAAAAATCCTCTCAACCTTAAATTTAACAGGAAATTTTGTGTGTCAAAGCGCATTCTTTTGACACAGGAGGACACTCCACTGAGTGGTAATGCTTGCTTACTACTGAGGGGTACATACTAAAAAAATACTATCTTTAACGCTTATAAAATTTATCTGTAACACATTTTTTTGTGAAAACGCCTTTCGGATTGCAGGAAACTTTGTAAAGTACATTTTTTAAATTTCTATAAAATCCTTCTGGAACGTGGTGGAAACGTGAGGTGCCTTCCCAAATCATGTCAAAGTTTCTATTTCGCTCAAACGGCCTTAATCCTGTTTTAATCGCAGTCATGTATATTAGGAGGATAGCAAATAGGCTCTTCTTTATATCTACATCAAACACATATATTTCTCTGATGCAATAGTACATTTTTATCATTATCATTTTTTCAAACAAAGTTGGATGAAAATATTAAATAAACATACCCTGGCCCATCAACAAAATATTTTTCTTATTAGGATCTAAAGAACGTGGATAGGAAAATCCAGCTGTTCCTTTGCAGACATTAGCTCCCATTTTTTGGCCCCCTTGTGTACTTTAACTCGTTTATTATTATAATTGAATATTCCACGAAGAACACCATCCCTAGATTGCACACTTGCCATTGCGTAATCACCTACTGCTAATGTTGGAGTTTTTCCCGTCAATATTTTGTTATAAGCACCACTGTTTGCTTTCGTTAGAAGTCCTTTATTTGGTGAATATAAGAATACTCTAAATCTTGTTACTAGCGGATGATTTGGATCGGGATGTGTGCCAGGAGGATGGTCGGCCTGTATAGCAGGAGGATTGTCAGCTGGTCTTGCAAGATAATTTTCAAACGTTTGAGGTGAATCTAGTAATTCCTTAAAAAAGAAGAAATATAAATCGATGAATGTTTAATTTGTAATTGGTTACGGCCACGGAAACATCCTAACTCCATCTATTTCATAAAAATCACAATCGCTTACGTATGAGTTACGCTTCTTTACATGTGATTTACACAAAAAAAATCTACTGGAAATAAAAATATCATTATAGGAAAATGAGTGTATCTGTAGTGTAATTCATTCAAAGAAGGTTTGTGGTCAAATGTTCGGCCATAGTTCATCGAGACATATTATCGATATTAGCTGACTTCAATTTCCGAAAACAAACATATTTTGGCAATTTTTGAATCATTCTTTCAAGTGAAATAAATTTCTGTGTTGAGTAGATCAGAAATGATATATTTGGTCATTTACGATCTATAATTGGAAGCTTGAAAGTAACGCAAGTTAGCAGCGTTGACAGAGATTTCGAGGTGAGAATGCTTACTTTATTGAATTACAAAAGTTGAAAAATCTTAAAATATTTGCAGTCTATACATTGTATAAATATGTGACGTATAACAATTTGAGCATTATTTCTCATAGATGGAAAGAGAAATTTGCAATTTTTGTGTAAATATAAAGAATATCGAACATATGGTTGCATCAGGTACTCTTTGGTAAAACCAACAAGATTTTAAGTTCACGCAACCAAAGAACTTGCAAACTTTGTGGAAAATTGTTGAACTACATGCTTAAGATGATTATTAAAAGATAAATATAACTTAAATCTGAACGAAATATACTTTCAAAATATCTCGAATCTAATAATAATAACGAATAATTAGAGACGACACAGTTTCACGAGTAAGATAGAAATTTTTTGAGATAGTTCGGGCATTTTGAGAAAATAAAATATGAACGACTGACAAAACAAGTACAATAGGAATCCCATTGAAGTATCTCCCATTCACGTCGTTTCTAGGACTGATGGCCTCGGAATGTGGTGATACGCGGATCAAGGGAGGCTTGCTCAGTGAAGCATGCCAAACAAGCATGAGGGCCGCTCTCTCCGCGCCAATTTCGGTCTGCTACGCTACTGAGCGACTCTCGCAAATTCCGAAACAAAAGGGTAATATATAACGCTTACATGGGTTACGCGAAACCAGGGCTGAACAGCCCTCTAAGGAACAAATTTTACATCTGTTTTACAATAAAACTGTGACAACTCTGGTCAAATGATGATTATGACGCTGGTAAAACAAAAAAAAATTACAGAAGCATAAAGATAAAAATAATATATCATACGATGAATATGAGTCATATATATGCTAATATAAGCTAGCGGTTGGCAAAACGGATATCATTAGAGAACTGGAGACATAATTGTTAGATAACTGATATAGACTATGGATCGAGTTGCAAAGATTTAATTTTTATAATATTGAGGCGTTATGATACTACGGCGTAAAACGTCACTAAAAGTTAGATAAATTGACAATACACAATTTACCAGTGCGAAATTTCGAGATTAGAATTATCAATGCTAAATAAAAAGTTAAAGAATAGCTTTTCAAAGTCATAAGGCGAAGGTGCATTCCTAATTGATTCAGGTACCTTATTCCAAATACGCGCTTCCCTGACCATAAAGGATCTTTGCAACTTACAAGATTTGTGACGTGGAACTGTAAGGACCGTTTTTCTTACACGAAGCCTACCTAGACTGAGCAGGTAAAGTCACATTCTATGACCAAAGCGATCTAGAAGATACAAGTATTAAGGCTTTTGTTATAAAAGAGATTGTAAATTAGATTACCCAGAAAAATTGTCTTCTCTTAGCCCCATTTAGCCCCATTAAGAAATCCCGCCCGTTGCCAATGTAGTGTCATGTGTTCAAATTTCGGTACATCATAGATAAATCGTATGCAGGTACTAAGTGCTCGCTCGAATTTAGAATTCAGTTCATATGTGATATTATCGTACATAATACACCCATAATCAAAAAACGGAAGGATAAGACTCTTAACAAGTAGAATCCAAATTGAAGTTGGCAAGGATTCCTTGTTCCTTTTAAGCTGTTGGAGTACTCTAAAGGTATTCCTCGAGATTTCAAGGATTTGCTCACCCAGGAGAGGGTACAGTTGAGGACGTACCCTAAATCCATCATCGAATCAACGAAGGCAATGTCAAGGCTATCAACCTTAAGCTGAGGGATAGTTAGCAGTGGACGGGGAAGAGGAATGTCCAATAATAATTGCTTTAGTTGTTGAAGGGTTCATTGTTAACCTATTGTTTGGTGCACATTAATTCACTATATAAATATCCTTATGAACTCTAGCAATCAAACTATTAATAGAAGAGATAGGACCAGAGACATATTGTTTAAATCGTCTTCGTATTTATGGTACTTACAATGCTCAATATCACCACCAAGGTCAGAGGTGTATAGACCGAAAAGGAGGGGGGCAAGAGTGGAGCCCTGGGGGACTTCACTCTCGACCCTGACTCAATCAGACCGTTCACCCTTATCACTAAGTACTTGTACAAAACGATTTTTTAAGTAGGATTCGTACCACGCAATCGCAGTACTTGATAGATTGAAGTTACGAAGTTTAGTTAGAAGAAGCTTGCGATTAACAGTATCGAAAGCTTGAGAAAAATCAAATAAAACAACTATTGTTATTTCCTTCTTTTCGATAGCGATTTTAAAGTCTGAGGTAACGTTGAGGGAGGCTTTTAATGTACTGTGCTTAGCCCGAAAGCCCGATTGTAGTGGATCGAGTAGCCTATTTGCATCTAGGTCTCTCGTAAGTTGCGAATGCACAATGCGTTCCAGCTTCTTGGATATATCACAAAGTATCGAAATAGGCCGGAAATCATTAGGAGAAGTGGGTCTAGAAACCTTAGGAATAGAGCGAATTAGCACTTTTTTCATAGATCAGGGGAAAATCCCACCTGAAGGGAAGAGTTATAGATGTGAAGGAGTATGGGAAAAATTACAGAAAGCGCTAGTCGAATCATCTTTATAGATATACCATCGATTCCTGGGCGAACCATCCTCTTTACGGCAAAAAATCTTATCCTGTCGACTGTTTTTAGTCAGCGTTTCTCTTATATATAGAGGAACGTCCTCACTACATACAATCATTCTGGCTGTAACTCTACGCTTTTTTCTGCAGTTTTCAACATGTTTCGCAAGTAGATTGCTGTTATAGCTTAACCACCAATATTCGCGGATATTCTAAGAGATGACATTGCTCGCTAAGACTCTTGAGCGGTAAATAGATGAAATATCATCTTATGTGAGGGGCACCTTCAAAGCTGCAGCAATCTGGCAGGAATTAGCGGGCAAATCCTCTGATTTTCTGACAGGTAATCCGTGAACCTCAAATGTTGAGGAGAGTGCACTTTGTTCTAAATAATTACATCTACTCATTAAACTGAAAACTTGTCTCTTCGAAACCTAATTATCATCTTAAGTAGATTCAAAATCCGTTTGGAGCTTGATAATGTCAGTCAGATTCGAGGACGTGGTCTCCTCTAATGCCACGATGCGGGAAGTATTTATGAAAACATCGGCTTTTATTCCTTTGATGGCTACCTCGAATTAATTATTAAAAGCCATTTGTTTAGCCTCAAAATCCTTTAACCAGTAAGTGACTTTTTGAAGGCCGGACTCCTGTCCTTTAGAAATAGCATTGGAGATTAATGCTTTCACTCTGGGCCCAAGCGTAGCAGAAGATATCCCTGGCTTACTTACGTCTTCCTCAGATGAAACAGAGAAGCTTACTGAATAACAGTCTTCGCTTAGCACTCTGAGCGACGAGGTGTTGAGTGGGAGGCTCTCTTTTGCGCTTGCATACGCTCGCTTCCAAGAAATCGGTTAAACAACGAAGGTAAAATTTGAAGAAAGGACGAATGAAATTAGAATCACAAAACGTTAAAGAAATAATAAAATCGATGATTTAAAGTGTAAGACAATTCTTGTTTTCGCTTTTTCAAACCCTTTTTCCGCAAAGAAGTTTGAGTAAAATTAACTGAATTTTGTTCATAAGAAACAATAGAATTAAGGGCTATAAGAGAACCTGGATCGACGAACAGTTGCATATATAAGGAATTTATTGTAGAAAACTATTTTAAAATTCACGTTTTAAAATCAGAAAAAAGTGAAATCGCTTTGGATATTATCCAAGAACGTTATATGGTTAATAGAGTTTCTTTAATAACTGTTGTTGCTCATTGGATATTTTCCTTCAGGTTTATCGTTCTTGCAGAATTGACACCAATGTGCATCCTTTGGACCAATTTCTGGGTTAGAGCACATTAAATCAACGAAAAGTCACATTTTTATAGATGAATTCTATGAGAAGGGCAATCGATACCACTTTATTTAGAAATGAATAATTCAATTATAACCAAAACCCGAAACCGTTCTGACTAATCCAGACGTAAATAATCAAGATTAGATATTAAACATCGAAACGATAAAGCTCAAATTCAACAAAATAATGCTCACTCAAAGAAAAATGTTACAAAATGCATAATAAAGTGTGTCCGTGGAGTAAGAGATGCCTGAAGCGAAAGACCTTGGATACTATTGGGCCCAAGTGGAGACTTTGAGTCTACATGGTGACGTTGTGAATCTCTTCGCCTGGGGTGCTGGTTAAAGTGATTGATCATCGACCTGGGTCGGAGCAGCGTTGCGGAACAAATGAGTTATTTAAATAAACAACACAGGAATTCTAGAATAATCTAAAAATATATACCCCCCCCCCAATAGGCCTCCCTCGGACGGATGCCTATTTTTGCAAAGAAGCTCACCAGTGCAAAGAGGATTCATGCAGAGGTTACATGAACGTTAGGTCAATATGCACCCGGAATATGCTCATAAAGCGCCTCAGTATTTAAGAGATCAGGTTTCCTTTTTGCGCAAAAACGGATATAAAGCTCATTATCGGCAAGATGAAGAGCAACATCCACCAGCGAACATGCCACCTGTTCCAGGAAGACCACATTTATAGATAGCCGCTAATGCCAACATGAGAAGTTGGAGATCTATCCACCAAAAAGTCTTTCTCAGGATGGACAAATTATTTGAAGCTAATAATGCTCTTCCCGATTTACTCCCCGAAGATGTCAACCTCAGGAATCTGAACAGTGTAGTTTACGAGAAGGCGGTCTCCCTGCTTAGCATCAATATAAGTAAAGATACTTCAGTGCGCCTGTGTAAAACTCATAAGCGTATTGCACAGCTTCAATTTAAAATTGAAGCGACGAGACGGCATCCATCAAATATTCAGTGCGTGATTAGCTACGTAACACTAAATAAAAAATTCACTACAAAAGTTAGGGCACTTGCTTGAAACTTAAAGAAAGCAAATCACAAACTGAACGAGTGCAAAATGTTGACCATCAAGCAGCACTGAACGCAAAAAATAAGATCTCTTTTAACAGCAAAGCAGCACCTTGAACGGCGAATAAAGTGGATTCAGGGAAATTCCACCTTTCCTACTCATCCTTCCCGACTGTTCAATAAAACGTCACGTGCCGTAAAAATCCGCCTAGTCGAGAAGAGATTCAAGCCTTCAGGGAGCAAGTATATGGAAAAACTTATCAGCTGAATGAAGACGCTTCAGACATATCACTCTTTCGTAACTTTTGCCGAAGGCAAAGGTTACGAGGTCCAGGAGATGAGTGTTCACTGATTACTGCTGTAGAAGTGAAGAAAGTTATCGCTAGAACTAAGAACTTTCCAGCGGAAGAGCCAGATAAAGTCAACAACTTTTGGTGGGAGAAGTTCACTTCTACGCACCAACATCTGGCTCGTATATTACTTTCTTGGACGGAGAACAACCCATTTCGCAGTGGCTGGTGGAAGGAAGCACGGTATTAATCCCAAAGACTGCAGATTTGTCAAGTCCAAAGAACTACAGACCATAGCTTGTTTGAACACCAGTTACAAGCTATTTACTAGCATCCTCAAAGAGCGGATATTAATCTCTATCGAGCCAGTATGGAGTGCAATAGTTGAACAACGTGAATTCAAGAAAGAGCTGGCAGGTTGCAGGGAGAACCTGTTAACAGATAGGTGTATTGCCCAGGACTCGATCAGGTATCGCCGCAATCTGTCCATGGCTTGGATTGACTACCGCAAGGCATTCGATAACACGAAACATGAGCTACTTATCAAGCTCCTTGAGTGCCTGGAGGTGCGTCCAAAAATCGTGAGCAGCTTTCGTCTCTTAGCTAATTTTGAGCTATTCTCAATATCATCTGAAGGTCCTCTCCCGGGACAAATTCCAACGAATTGAACAGAGAAATCTGAAAGAAGCCATTCCGCATTCCTGGTCCTGAATATTCCTATGTTATAAAAAGCTTCTCTTCACTTTTTTTAAATGTGGACAAGCAACGAGATAACTTATCTTTGATTGCTTTCAGACATTCGCCTTTGATATCGTAATTGACTTTGCTATAGCTCAGAAGTTCTCCTCTATCTTTATCTTCACTTGTGATCAGAAAATCACAAAGTTTTTGCTTCGGAACTTTAAATTCATTCAGTGTTAGAACAATGAATTTCAATGTCCTTCCAAAAAAATAAGCGTAGCAATTGAACGTTGAGTGACGAGAAAAAAAGAGTATTTTCAGTATTTTGAAACGTTTTTCGCTTTCTGAGGATCGTCGGGGCCCCCTTGAGCCACCGCTTTCTATTATATATAATATTATACTATGATATAATATATTATAATATTATTATATATTAAAATATAATATTATAATATAATATATAATGTAACTATTCTGCTTATGGTTTAGACTTTATGCCGTATATAGTTCATATTATTTGGTTAAAAAGTCACCTTTTTTTGGATATAAAATTATTTTTATTTGTTGAAAGTTCAACTTTTTGCTAGAGAATTGAACTATCTTATCAAAAATTCATCTTTCTTGACTGAAAATTATCTTTTCTGCTAAAAATTCATCTTTTCCGATTGAAAAGATTTTTCCGATTTAAAATTCAGCTGTCTTCTAATAAATTTGTATTTTTGTCATGTAAATTCAAATATTGGATTGAATTTTAATCTTTTGGTTTGGAAATTCGACCATCTGATTAAAAATGCACCTATGTATGCTGAAAATTCTACTATTTGGTTAGAAATTCAACTATTTTGTTCAAAAAATTCAACTATGTTGTTAAAAATCCTTTTTAATCGAAATTTTTTTTTGTCAAAAAGTCTGTTTGGCTTGAAAATGTTACTATTTTTTTTAATCTTTAACTATTGTTTGGAAAAATCGTCTCTTTCACTGGATAGTTCATCTATTTGTTTGTTAATGCAACTGTTTGGTTATAAAATAATTTTTTTTCAAATTCGTCTTTTTGTGTTGAAAATTCATCTCTTTGGACAGAAAATCTTTCTTGGTTAAAAATTCAACTATTTTGTTGAAAATGCAATATATTTCAGCTTGAAATATAAACAATTTGAAGTGTTTTGTATTGGATTCAATATGTTATCTACATTAATTTTATTTAAAAGAAATTATAAACGTGAAATCCGTCTTTAGCCAACGACTACGTTACTATCGCCATCCATGTGACATGCGTAGATTATTTAAAGTCTTTTTTCTTGAGGATTGCTGAAAAGCGCATCTTATTACTTTGGTATATTAAAAATTTGGTAATAACCTATTACTAAGAGGACTATGAATCCAACCAAAATTCTAAAATTGTTTTTCAGTTTAGACATGCAAACTGTTTAATTGTGACATTGATTTTTAATCTTTCTACATGACAAGTCTATTTTCTTTTTACAGAATTGAATGCTACTTCAAGAGAAGTTAGTCCACAACCGTCCACGTCAACATTAGGACATAACTCACCGGCCGGCCCAAATACTCAAGGCCTACCACATAGAGAGATCCATCATCGGAACTTGTTGATCAAGTTGTGGCTTGATCCTGAAGATCCAACAAGAGTTGTGAGAGCTGACTATCAGGATAATAATCCTGTAGATCCAATGGCTATGACCATAAACGATTTTCTCGTCAGACTTATCGATGTAGGAGGCTTCAAACTTGTGGGATATAAAACTCAACATAAAAGACTTTTCGCAGTCAAAGCCCCAAACCCAAATGGTAATATGGGGCATGATTTTTGGTATACGCAGAAACTAATAGAAGAATTTTAGGAGCTGCCTTGGGGAAAGTCAAGGGACTAATGGGTCGGCTTTACACCAAAGAGAGGAAAGTTAGTTTCACGCGCGTAGAACTGTTGGTGGGTGTGTCTGCTTGTGTGCATATTTACCTTTGATGACCTACGTTACCAACAGTTTCCATCAGCTAGAGTACATGAATTTTAAAAGTTGGCAATCATTCTTTCACGTGCTCTGCGGGGCAAAAGTTTCTCTCCCACCAACAGTTCTACGCGCGTGAAACTAACATTCCGCTCGTCAGTGGTCGGCTCTACGCCGACGAGCGGAAGGTTAAATACACACGCGTAGAACAGTTGGAGGGAGAGAAACTTTCGCCTCGGAAAGAGAGTGAAAAAATGGTTGCCAACATTTAAAATTCATTTACTCCAGCTGATGGAAACTGTCGGTAACGTAGGTCATCAAAGGTAATAATGCACACAAGCCGACAGTTACCAGCAGTTTCGATCAGCTGAAATATCTGAATTTTATAAGTTGGCAACCCTTCTTCCACGCTCTTTCCCAGGCGAAAGTTTCTCTCCCCCCAACCTTTCTACGCGCGTGAAACTAACCTTCCCCTCGTTGGTCTAAAGCCGACCCATGAGTCCTGTGACTTATCCCAAGGCAAACGCGAAGTAGCAGTTAAAAAAATTAATTTTTAACCAATAAGAAAAAGAATCTTCAACATAATAATTAAATTTCCAATGAAAATAATGAATTTTCAATTAAAATCATAAATCTTTAATAAACGAATACATTTTGAACAAAGAAGCTGAATTTTCGATCAAAAAGATGAATATTCAATCATGAAGATTAATTTTTCTGTTAAACAAGACAAATTGTTTTCAATAAAATACATGAATTTTCAACTTGAAAATATAATTTTGCAATTAAAAATGGAAAAGTTATATTTTCAGTTAAAAAATTAATTTTCAAACAAAAGAAAATGAATTTTTACCAAAATAATTAAAATCTCAACCGAAGGAATTCTGTTTCTAACTATGATGATGAATCTTCGATGAAAAAAAATGTTGAACCTAATAGTTGAATTTGGGACCAAAAAGATGAATTTTCCATCATAGAAATGAATTTTTCTACCAAAAAGTCGTCTTTTCCACAAAATAAATGAATATTCAACTAAAAAAGATAAAAAAATTCATTTCTAATCAAAAAAACGGATTTTTAACAAAATTATTGAAGATTTAACCATACAAATTAATTTTCACCAAAATACGCCAATTTTAAAGCTAAAATGGAATAGTTAACTGAATATTTAATTAATCAAGTACAATATTTCATAATTTTGGTTGATAATTGAACTCTTCGATTAAACAATTATATTTTTAACTCAAAATGTAGCTACTCAAATTTTGGGAGATAATTTATCTTTTTTAGTTGAAAGTTCATGTATTTTGTTTGAAATACGTCTTTTTGATAGGGAATTAATCTGCTTGCTTGAAAATTCATCTTTTTGTTCAAAAATTGAGGTATTTTAGTTAAATATTCATGATTAGAGTTAAAAATACATCTTTTTCGTATGAAATTCATCTATTCCAGCTGAAGATTTATCATTTTACTCGAAAATCCCTCACATTGTCGGAAAATTTGTTGTTTTTCTTTGTGGAAAATTAATTTTCTTCAAGTGACAATCTAACTATTCCCTTCTTGGGGGGAAAATATTTTTTGGTAAATTCTTCCTGCTTGAAAAATCATATTTTTGCTTGAAAATTCAAGTATATAACAAAATTAGGTTTAAATCCATTTTTTTTTAAATAATATTTTTTAGTTAAAAATTCAACTAGTTGGTTAATAGTTGATATTTGTTAGTTGAAAATGCAACTATTTGGTAGAGAATTCCTGTATTTTGTTGAAAAATCGCCAAATCCTTTTGATTGAAAATTCAACTATTTTGTTCAAAATTCATCAGAACATATACATTGCATGAATGGAAATTCGCTTTTTGAATTGAACTTTTTAGTTTGTTTTATTATTGTCATACTGTTAAGCCAAACACCTTTCCGGGTGTTATAAATCATTGTAATAAAAAATTTACTCATAGAGCATTTATGAAGAGAGAAATTTTTTATTTTGTACGAAATCATTTCCTTCCATGTGATGGATGATAACTTGACACAAAATATTATCATTTAACAATAATTTATATGGTTATGATCAATTTTTATAAACAACTTAATTTATTTCGCTCCTTTCCACCACAAGAATAATATTGTCAGACAAAAGATGGCCATTTAAGTAAGTAATCGAGTTTTCCACTAAATAAGATCAATTTTTAGCCAATAATAGAAGTATAGTCTGAACTAATTCAATGCCCGAAAAGGCTTAGTTATTACAGGAAAAAGTAAATTATGTGGAAATATCTCCCTAAAAATTTGTTTCTATAAAATCACAAATGCCATTTGGTTTACTATAAAAAATTAGGCCGATATTGATGTAAACATTTCCTTGTAAGTACGAAACCAGTGCACATATTTTAAGTTTTGAATAATTATTTATTGTTGTCAGCATGAACATCGGAAAACTACACTGTGATTGAATAATAATAGCATGACATCTTAGGTTTGTAGGTTTTGAAGAACAAGAAGAGGAATAAGGAAAACTTGAGTTATCTTCTATCTGCCTGCATAGCGCCAATAATATCTTGTATCCAGGACATAGCTCAAGTTCCAGGCTTTTTTATTCTCAATCAGGAACTTGGCCAGCTGAAAGTAAAAATATTTTTTATTATTTAATATCATTATTTTGAACGATCATTCAAAAATATGCCTAAGTGCTGAAATTCTTATTTTAATACATCACAATTTACTCTAAGCTAGTGAAATAATCTGTTTTCTGTATTTCGCTAAAGATTCTGTTCAAATCCGGCACCCTGTGAAACTTCTAGAACTACTGTGATACGTATTTAAAGTAGAGTAAAAGTGGCCCAAAGGTCAAAATAAAACGTAGTTTAATATCTTATCTAAAATAAGACACGGCTAAAAGTACGCTTGCTGATACGTCCTGGGAACGTTCCAAGGGGGCGGATATTTTGCACGTCCCCGAAATGTTCCAGGTGTATTTCGTGCTATTAGGGTAGCAATCGTGGTAGCGGTCATTTTGTTTGACTCATAGGGTAACTCTTGCTTTGAGATCTACAGGTGTAAGATTATGAACCCTTAAAGTTATCCTTTGGGTCTTTTATACTCACACCTTTTTTAATCGTGAGTCATTTTTTCCATTTTGTTTTTAGTTTAAAATTTTCTTCATATGCCGAAATGAAAATATATATAATAACAAGTTTTATCTTATAAAAAATATAAGAAAGTATATCAACGAAAAATTTCTTGCAAAAATATTAAAAATCCTTTATCACAATAAATAAATTTCTGCTGGGGTCTTCAGCGACCCCCTTATTCTTTATGTTATCACAGAGAGGGGATAACTTTAAGGGTTAAGTTTGTCGAAAACCGATAATTATTTGGATTTATATGTTTTAACTTTTACTTTGAATAACCGCTCTAACGATCAAGATATGCTCAACAGGTAAAATACTTGACACATATTATAATACATTCTCTTCTGAATTATTGTTCTGCTGAGTACGTGAAATTAGACCCATGCCAGAATCTAATACCCAAATCCTCGCTATGATAGGTCAGTCTCTTGATACATGCAACCCCTTACAGTTCTCTACCTTTACACGTGACCACAGTGTCAGCCGACAAGGATTCACCTGATGCCATCCGGCATCAATCCCCCTGCTTGAGCTTCACCATCGCTTGTGGGCCAGCAGTTTCCACGAATTCCATGAATTCTGTGTATATCACGAATTCCGTGAGGTCTATGAATTCTGAGAATATCACGCATTCCGTGAATTCCATGAACTTCTCACATTCCGTGAATTTCATCAATTCCACGAATTCCATAAATTCAATGAATTCCACGAATTAAATGAATTAGGTGAATTTCATGAATTTGGTGAATTTCGTGAATTCCACGAATTCTGTAAATTCCATGAATTCCGTGAATTCCATGCATTCTGTGTATATCATAAATTCCGTGAATTCTTTGAATTCTAAGAATATCACGCATTCCGTGAATCCCATGAACTTCCCACATTCCGTGACTCCGCAAATTTCAAAAATTAAATGAATTCCATGAATTCGGTAAATTCTACGCATTCCGTGAATTCTGTGTATATCACGAATTTCGCGAATTCCATCAATTCAATGAATTCAATTATTTTGCCGAATTCCATGCATTCGGTCAATTCCATAAATTCCCTGAATTCCGTGTATTCCATGAATCTCATTAATTCCATGTATTCTGTGTATATCACGAATTCTGTGAATTCTATGAATTATGGGAATATCACGAATTCCATGAACTTCCCATATTCCGTGAATTCCATAAATTCAATGAATTCCATAAAATCGATGAGTTCCATGAATTCAGTGAATTCCATGAATTCGGTGAATTGTATGAATTCAATTAAATCAGTAAATTCCATGAATTCCATCAATTCTGTATATATATCACGGATTACGTAAATTTCGTGAATTCCATGAATTCCATAAATTCAGTGAATTCCATGAATTCTGTGTATATCACGAGTTCCGTGAATTTCATGAATTCCGTGAATTCCATGAATTCTGTAAATTCCACGAATTGCGTGAATTCCACGAATCGCGTGAATTCCGCGAATTGCGTGAATTCCATGAATTTAATGAATTGCCTAATTTTACAAATTTCGTTAATTTCATGAATTCCGTGTGTTGGATTGGGGTTTTCGTGGACGCCCCACCAGTTGCTTCGTCGTCTGCCTCTCCTTCTCGTTCATTCCCATTTCTACTCCAACTCTCGGAATTTTCTCTCTCTTCCGTGGTGAAAATCACGACACCTCAGTACGTGTGTAGCTTTCGAGCAGACAGCAGTGCAAATAAATATTAGTGACAATTGAACTCCGCCTCAACTCATTCTTTGGAACAACCCAACATTGATCCTTCGATCCGGAGCCCCCACGCAGTTTGCCTCATCCCTAATGACAAATACCAAGAGCCCACGCAGCAGACGTCCTCAACGTTGCGTTTCCGTTCATTCCACTCACGGGGCCATCCGGACGTCGCCATGGACCCAGCCACTGAAGAACCGATTATTATTATTATTTTATTATT
This sequence comes from Andricus grossulariae, assembly GCA_011634705.1. Classification (NCBI taxonomy): domain Eukaryota; kingdom Metazoa; phylum Arthropoda; class Insecta; order Hymenoptera; family Cynipidae; genus Andricus; species Andricus grossulariae. Next base: position 173,629,248 of record JAABKJ010007545.1, read on the forward strand.
ACAATTGCAGTTATTTCCGTCTCAGAAGCTACGCCCTCTTTATCGCTCCAGGAGATACGGCCCCTGGCTCTGATGCCTTCTGTCTAGCGCATTGCTTCAAGAGATAAGGCACCTGGCTCAGTACAGGAGATATGCCCCCTGTCTTCTGTCTAGCACATCGCTTTAGGAGATACGGCTCCTGGCTCAGTACATGAGGTAGCTTCGTCTTCTTCTTCCTCTCCTTCCACAGATGTAAGCCGACTCTGGAAACAGCAAGCAATAGCCGCCGTGCTGCGCCAAGCGGCCCAGAAGATCCTTGATCGGTCCCGTAGGGAATGATCTGATGGCCTGGCAGTCAACAGCCTCGAGATGTTGGACAAGTATTGAAGGGACTTCTCGAGCAACCACGTGGAGCTGCTTTACTACACGAAAAAAAGGACAGCGATTACTCCGTCAATGACGGATACGCGGCGGCCGAGGACATTTAGACCACGGACTAGGGTCGACTGTACGATTTGCAGGCTCGCCGCGTGACCGGCCTCGCCTCCATCGGAGCTTTATCTTCAGTTTTGAGCACAAGGAAATCAGCCAAATTGTCAAAGATTGAGCCTTAATATGGACTCCAACGCAAGGCACGGTTGGAAGGAGATTAGCCGAGCTGAGAAGACCACACCATTAGCGGCGAGGGGCTTCCCGGCGTATGACCAGCTCACGACCCACCTCCAACAGCGCTGTCTGATGCTGCAGTCGATCACCATAGGCCGAGCCTCCACACTCACGGATCTCCCTCAAGCCCACGCCAGCTCACGTGCCCTCAGGAGCTTCGTGACGACCGCTGCTGCAACCGATCCCTGCCCCTCTTGCACAGAGGCACAAGCTCTGCTTCAATTGTTGAAGGGAAAATCACAGCGCACGGAACTGCGCATCGTTGCTATCGTGCAGAATATGTGGCCGGCAGCACCACATGCTAATCCACGAGGGAAAGCGCACTGGGACAGGCCCCTTCGCCGCCATTTCTGCGAAGCGGCCCCGACACTGCAATGGTCAGAATGCGACAAAAATAGGCAGCCACAGGCATGACTAGCCGTCCTGACCACGGCTTTGTCCAGCTCGCCCATTGACTCGGCCCGTCTACGCACCTATGGGCGGCTCCTTCTATGCGACGCCCTGCACCAAAAGTAACTGATCGCCCAACAAACGGTCTTTGGCTGGATGCTCACCGCATGCACCCAGATGCCGTGGCACGATACTAGTCGAACTCGTGCAGCGCTTCTGGTCACTGGAGGAGATAAATTGAGCCCCCCGAATGTCCACGGTGGATGCTGAGTGTGAACGCTTGTTCACCGAGTGACATACTCGCGAGCCAAGCGAACGATGCATCGTGCCTTCCCCATCCAGGCAGGAGGGCCTCTCGTCTTGGGGAGAGCCTGACCGATGCTCAGGTAGCGCTGGAAATAATTCACCATCGCATGCGACGCGACACGAAATTCGCCGATGCTTACATACGAATCATGGAGGACTACATCAAACGCGGTCACATGCGTCCCGTCACGCTCGAAGAACGGCAAAACTGCCCTCAGCCAGTCTGCTACATCTGCCACCAAGGGATTTGGCAGCGGAGCGACGAAGGTTGAAAACTTCGCGTGGTACTCAACGCCTCCCACTCAACAACCAAATCGCCTACTGCGCTGACGTCAGGATGATGTTTCGACAGATCCGGGTCCGTTCCGTAGACGTCCACCTGCAGCGGATCCTGTATATCCCGAGCCTCGAAATCCCAGAAACTCACTATGTCCTCCTCATGGTCACCTATGGAGAGACCAGTGCACCGTACCTCGCATTGCGGACCCTGAAACAGCTCTGCCAAGACAAGGGCGCCAGTCTTTCCTAGGCCGTCGACGCAGGCGACAGGGATCTGCACGCCGACGATTTCCTCAGCTGCACAGACGACCTCGAGTCCGCGCGACATCGCCGCGACCAACTCGTCACACTACTTAAAGCCGGCGGCTACAACCTCAAAAAGTGGGCATCAAATAACCCCGAACTACTTGACAACATCGCCCCAGAGGACAGACTTCGGCCGACATGGCTCCAATTATCAACCAATGGACAGTCAATTAACTGGGTGTTGCCTGGGATCCAGCGCAGGACTGCTTCCGGTTCGCCCCTCCGCTCGCACCCAGCAACCGCCAATTCACCAAAAGGACGATCCTCGCCGAGCTGGCTCGAATCTTCGACCCAGCCAAGTGGGGATACAAACTCGACTGAAACATGCGCGTGCCTTCGCGAATATGAGTCGTCGAGCAGGAGCCGCAACAATGTACTCCAGAACCACTGACGAGGACGGCGGCAAGGCTACGACCTGCCTCCTCTGGGCAAAGATCAAGTTGTCGCCCATTAGAAGCCTCCTCCCGCGAAAGTGGGCCACTACCCGGATGTCGATCTCGCGATTTGAGCTGAGAGCCGCTCTTCTGGCAGCCAAGCTTCTCCACTTTGCAGCCGCAAACTTGGACATCCTCCTGGCCGACTGCTATCTCTGGGGCGACTCACAGATAGTGCTCCTTTGGCACTACATTTCAACCAGAGAGAACCCGGCTGATATAGCCACCAGAGGCACTGACAAACCAGGCCTCTCTCAAACCAGCCCATGGTGGAACGGACCCGCCTGGTTGAAGGAAGACGACCCTGCCTTGCTCACTCTCAACTGGACACCCTCAAGTTCCACATGCCCTCAATCCGTGCCCCCGTAAGAGCCGACGACCTGTATAAAGAATACGTGATCTGCATCAAAATAAGCCAGGAGATACACTTCGGACCCGAACTGACCCAACTCCGTCGTGGTCAGCCAATCGGCCATAACAGCGCGCTGAAACGACTAGCGCCCTTTGTCGACGACACCGACATCTTGCGAGTCGGCGACAGTCTCGGCAACTCGACACTCCCTCCCCATGAGAAGCACCCGATCATCCTGGACAGACGAAGCCACCTTGCTTGGAGTATCATCGACTGGGCTCACTTCTCGAGCCTACACGCCGGCATCCGCGCGACGTACCTCCATGCAATCCGACGTGCCCAGATAGTCGGCGGAAGAGCACAGGTCAGGAACCGCGTATGAGACTGCGCGGTCTGCACCTATACCAATGCTAAGATCATGTAGCAAACCATGGTCATATCGATTTATTTTTTTAATGCATTATAATGCAGGTGGCCATTTTCTAAATCTCAGACTTAGTATTCAACAGACTCTCCTTTAATATTATAAACTGTTCGGGAATTTTATTTTCCAGGATTTTTTAGTCGTCTCTTTAAATATTTCCTTAACATTAAGTACAGGTACTTCCACAAATGACTAATAAATTTCCATCAATTATCAGAAATTTAAAAAAAATCAAAAATTACCCAAAATGTCAAAAATTACCCAAAATTTGCAAAAAGACAAAAATTTCAAAAATTACCAGAATTTTCAAAAAACACCAAAAATTTCTAAAATTACCAGAAATTTCTCAAATTAATACAATAATCAAAAATTTCCAAAAATAAAAGTAATAATTGACGACTCACCCACCAGGTGGCTTGCATTTACCATGACAATTAGGCCATGTACCACACCCAGGAGCGCACTCTAACTGGCACTCCACATCAGCAACGAGAAAAGCCGCACACATTACAACGAGAAAGGCTATGATTGAAATGTTCATTTTATTTTTTTGTCAAAAAATGACTGAAACTCTTCTGTTTCAACCGCAGCTTATATAGCAACTCTTTTTCCCCCATCCATAAGCGAAAGTATGTCATATTTTCCATATGCAGGGGGCTAGACAATAGAACAAATACACATACCCAACGTGAAACTGAAAAAAAAAACAAGATAAAGCAGAAAAAGCGTACATTCAATGTACGTGCATGACTTTGTCATTTCAAAAAATATGAACGTTTTTTTGTTTCTTTGTTTATTACTCGTAATCAATTAATCTTAATTATAATAAGAATAATATCAGTGATAGTTTGAACTACGTTACGTAACTTTTAATAAAAAGGAAAAAATTGACTGGCGATAGTGAAATGATATGAAAGAACTTCAATTCATTTAATTCATCTTCTTTAAATACGTATTTTAACTTACAAATTGTATATAAGTTATTTGAATGATTTTTTCTCAATAAAGATTTTATTAGATGCATTTATATTATAAACACTGACTTTGATAATTTCAACTAAATATAATGAAATCTATACAATTTTACAAACTGATCATTATATTATAAATTCTTTACAAAATTGCACCAGAAAGTTGTAGGCCGAAATGACATCGATACTATGTCAACGCCGTGCGCGGTCCAGCTGTTAGAGCAAAAGGGGATAAGCGCCAAAGTTTGAAATTCCAAAAGGGAATAAGCGCCAACATTTGACAAAGCAAAAGGGCATAAGCGCCACAGTTTTTACTTCCAAAGGAGAATAACCGCCAACATTTGGCAAAACAGAAAGGCATAAGCGCCAAAATTTGGCAATGTAGAACGGCATAAGCGCCAAAGTTTGAAATTCCTGAAGGGAATAAGCGCTAACATTTCGCAGAGCGAAAGGGCATGATCGCCAACATTAGGAAAAGAAAAAGGGCATTCTGAGGGGCTAACAACTCGTGAATTCAGGTGTACACCTTCGCTGAAGTCACTGGCGTGAAGTCACTTGAATTCATATGAAGTCACTGAAATCACTTGAAGTCAGTGTACACTTCATCGGTCGAGTTGTGAGCCCCTCGGGGCATTCACTCCAGTATTTGGTATAGCAAAAGGGCATAGGCACCCAAAATTTGTCAAACTAAAGGGGCATAAGCTCCAACATTTCGAATAGTAAAAGGGCATAAGCGCCAAAGTTTTAAATTTCAAACGGGCATCAGCGCCAACATTTGGCAAAACAGAAAGGCATAAGCGCCAACATTTGACAAAGCAAGAGGGCATAAGCGCCACAGTTTGAAATTCCAAAAGGGAATAAGCGCTATCATTTCGCACAGCGAAAGGGCATGATCGCCAACATTAGGAAAAGAAAAAGGGCAGACAGACCAGTATTTGGCATAGCAAAAGGACATAAGCACCAATATTTATCAAACTAAAGGGGCATAAGCTCCAACATTTTGAATAGTAAAAGGGCATAAGCGCCAACATGTGGCAAATCAAAAAAGTATAAGCGCCAACCTCAGCACGGGATTGCTAATTCAGTTATTGCAAAATAAAGTACAAATGTTATTTATCATGATACCTTCAATATTTGTTTCTTATTTTGCATTAAATTTTATCCTGAACTACCCTGCAAATTGTATCATTTCAATAAATTTATATTAATCAAATCATAATTTGCATTGGTATTGAAAAAAATGTATTTGCATTGTCTTGTTTTTATAATTTAAAAAAGTGCGCATCCAATGAAAAAACATTTTGTTATCAAACATGTTATTGCAACTTGTGTTGTTTTTCCATATATTTTTTTTTCATTTCTAACGCTATTCTTTACGATTAAAAAAACTACGCTTCTTAAAAAAAATTATTCATGACAAATTTTTACAGCTTTGTTTGTGTTAGCAACTTCTGTCTATTAACTTTTTCCATAGCTTGTGTCGTTTGTCCAAAAATCAAATTCTTTTATTTTATTTTCTAAGATTGAAAAAAAACTACGCCTCCTATCAAAAAGTTTTTATCAGCAAATTCGTAGATCTTTTTAATATGCACAGTTTTTGTGTTTTCATCTTCTTTCATATTTTGGATAGTTTGACCAAAAAATTGAATTTTTTATTTTTCGTTTTTTTTTGTGGGATCAAAATTTGAATTTTTAATATTTTAAGAAATCCAAAAAGTTCTTATGACAATATTGAAGGGTTATGAATTATTTTTTGATAGGATGCATGTTTTTATTTTGAATCGTAAGAAATGACTTTGAAAAGAAACAAAATAGGTTTTTGGAAAAACGACTTGGGCGGGATGAAAATGCTAAACTTATTCAAATTGTTTGAGTTGGGGAAAAAAATTGTGGCTTAAAATCCGTCAAGGGAATTTTTGTTTGTAATCGGTTCATATATTCTGCTCTATTCTTTTATTTGAAAATTCCAATTTTTCAAAATTGGAAATAGCTCATATTAGTTCACAAATGATGGCGAATGTTTCATGTGTTGAGGTCTTACTAGTTAACAAGAATAAAAACTAAAAATTGTAATATGTTTCTTTTTTTTTTGGCTCAAGAAATTTAATTTTGTATTATTGCGCAATAGTAAAACTATACAAAGAAAAATTCGCTATAATTTTTCTTACTGTCGCTTCTTACTAATTTCAAAACAATGGTTGACTTTTATTAAATCGTTGCATATGTTTTTAGGGAAAATATTCTCGACAACTCAACCTTATCCAATTCCGAAAAAAAAAATAATCTTTAAATATAGTTATTTGTTAGAGAAGCGTTTTCTTAAAATATCATTGTTTTAACGATTTTAGCTCTTAAAAAATTTGCTTTCAAAATTTAAAACATTAGAGTTATACAAAATATTTTCTTTGAAAAAATAAGCCATGACTTAATCAAATTCAATAATGTTTTAAAAATGGTTAAGAAGCGACCAGAAGAAAAATGCAATAATTTTTATTTATTAAACTAAAGGCATGTTTGAATTTAAAATAGCAGTAATTAAGCAAATGCATTTTACGAATGAAAGTTTTGTTCGAAAGTGTGCATAGTATTTTTGAAAAATCACAAAAAATGTTCTCGAACAATGAATTTGTATATTTAAAAGAAAAATTAAAAAGAATTTTCAAGATACATCTGTGCTGATATAAATTTTCTTTGATACAAATATTCGTTTTTTGTATTTTTAATGGATAAATAATATTCCTTGAAAAAAAATTTTTGTAATTGTTTAAATTCGGGAATTTTCTAGTGCGAATATTATATAGTTCGGCAATTTTCTGGCAGGAACTTTATTATTTTGAAATTTTCAATGTCTCTTATTTTATAAACTGTTCGTGAATTTTATTATTTGAAACTTTTCCAATTCGAGATTTTTAAATTTCATAAATTTTATAATTTTGGGAATTTTATTATCCCGGAATTTCCCAATTCGAAACTTTCGAAGTGTCGTGAATTGTATTTTTTTATATTTATTAGTCGTCACCTTTCAAAACTTCTGAACCTTCTAAATATCTTTTAAAATATTTCGAATTTTTCTTAACATTTTCAAACCATTAAAAAAATTTCCTTAAACTCTTCCAGATTTTTTTTTACAATTTTGGAAATGTTTTGAAACCTTTTTAAAACAGGCTGTTAAAATTAATTTTTTGAAATAAAATAAAGCACTTCAAAAACGACTCAGAACCTTAAGAAAATTTTTTAATTCGATTGAATCCTCTCGAAATTCCTAAAAAGCTTCGAAATTTTGTTGCTGTAATCTTTCACTAACTCTACATTTTGTTTTAAATGTTTTGAAATCTATTTAAAATTTCTAAATCTTCTCCATAAATTTTGAAAAAAAATCGACTTTTTCCTAAACTTTTCAAAAGATTGCGAAAATTCCAAAAAACAACTATAGAATCTTTCAGAATCTTTTTTGACACTTTTGAAATGCCCTGAACTCTTTTTAAATATTCTCCCAAAATTACATTTTTTTAACGAAAAAGTTTGTAAACATATTCTAGGACATTAGGAAAATATTTTTATTCTATTGAAACCTTTACAAGTTTTGAATCATTTTTGAATCCTTTCAAAGCTTTTCGAAAAACGTTTATTAGCCTTCGTATATATTTTATGCTTAAAAAATCATGTTGCATCTAGAAAAAACAGATTTAAATGCTTATTTTTTCAACAATTTTAGATATATTTTTTTATATTCTCTAAAAGTTATGTTGAAAGTGAAAAATTATTTTAATGTTCGCAGGAATCTTAAGAAAGGTTTTATATATTTTTTAAAAATCTACATCTTTGAAAAAATGTTTTAAAATTATTTTTGAATCTTTCAAAACATCTAAACCTTCTAAATATCTTTTAGAGAGATTCTGAATTTTCCTAAAATTTTCAAAACATCAAGAAAATTGCATTACTATCTTTGAGATTATTCTTTTTTTACCATGTCGGATATATTTTGAAATCTTTTTAAATATGTTCTTGAAATTAATTTTTCAAAATAGAAAAAAAAAACATTAAAATTTGAGGTCCATCAAGCTAGCACCTCCACTTTCGAAATTCCCAAATTTCTTCGTATCTGAATTTTGGGCTTTTTTGTGCTTTTTTTTGGGCTGTATTGCCTATTTTTGGGCTCCACTACTCTTTTTGAACATTGAAATTTGGAGTGGAGGTGCTGACTTGACTCAAGCCAGCACATATATAGTTATGTATATATATATATATATAATACTATTCAATATAGTTATATTATATATTTAATATATGATATATTATTTTATTTAAAATCTTATGATCAAAAAGCCTTTTACATGCATCCATCAAGTTTGAACTATGTCGATGAAAAAAGTGCTCCTGTTTAAACAGACGTTTTAACTATTTTAAATGAGCATAACTTCCTCGCTCTTCAATACACTTACAAATATTATAGGTGAATCTATTTACCTCGAATCAAGGAATCTTTTCCGTTATTGCATCAATTTTGAATTATGTTAATGAAAAAGTTTTACTTTAAAACACCGTTTTCTCAAATATTATGCACTACCATAGCTTCCTTACTGTTCAATAAAATGTATCAATATTATAGGTCAATCGATTTGTCTCGAATCAACACATTTTTTCTATTTTCTCATCAACTTTAAATTATGAGAATGAAAACATTTTTACTATAAAAATCGATTTTTCATACAATATAAATGACCATAACTTCCTTACTCTTTAGTAAAATGTATTTAAATTAAACTTCAATCTATTCGCCTCGAACCAAGAAATCTTTTACATTCTTACATCATCTTTGAATTATGTCAATGAAAAAAGTTTTACGATAAAAAACCCATTTTTGAAATATTATAAAGTGCTAACAAAATGCAATAAATATTTTTAGAAATCCTTCGGCCAGTTTCAAAATATTGGTAGTGAAAATAAGCCTTCCCATCACTTTGTCTACAACCGTTTTCAAGTTATCGTGTTCACAAAAAAGTGTGACATCCACACACACAAATAAATCCGGACGATTGCATAGAGCATTGTATCTAACGTTTTTAAATTGAGGAACGTTTAACAAAATGGAATGAAATATTTTCGGAAATGTTACTATTACAAAGCTTTCTCTATTAGGAAGCAAAAAAACTAACTTCCAACAAAATAGTTTAGTCCTCAACCAAAAAGATAAATTTTAAACTAAGAATATTACTTTTCTGCGTAAAAAGACGAATTTTTAATTTCATCCAAGGAGATGACTTTTGGACTAAAATTATGCATCTTCAAGCAAAAACGTGCATTTTTAACAAAGTAGTTTTTTAATTTTAACCAGTTGAATTTTCGAAAAAAAGGATAAACTCTCAATAAAACATACTATAGATGAAATTAAAACTAAAGAAGATTTTTATTTTGAATCAAATAGAGTTGAATCAATTATTTCTAATTTTTTTTATTTTATACGTTTTTATGCTTTTTGTTCAACACAGTGGAAATGAAACCTGATTGGTCTGGAGAACCTAGGAGGATTACTGGTGGACCCCTTCATGGAAAATACGCATTTGAAAAAACCACTTTACATTGTGGCCAAAGTAATGTGAATATACAAAAAAATGTTCATACTCTCTCAACCTAAATTAATGAAGTTTCGCTAATTATATTGTAGCATTTGCAACTTCATAGACATAATACAAATGCCATATTGTGACACTTGTAAATAGGCAACGTCACCTCCACCAACAGAACGTATTTACAAGCGATTGCTTTGAATGGAAACACGAGATTTATTTAGACACTTAATCTATTTTAACTTATACATTCAAGTTGAATACAATACCGCATAAATCCGATTTTATATGGAGAACAATCGCCATAGAAAGTACACTGATTGTTTAATAACCGAAATTACGAAAAATAATCAATATTTTCTCTAATTAATTTTAGTAGGTAGAATATCTTGTGATCTTTACTATTTAATTTGCGAAATGATAAAGTATATTTTTTTCCGTAGCCAAACATTCAATTACTTAATCGATTAGTAAGATTTTCACTTATGGAGATTTGGAGAATACTAAATGGAACAATTACTGTCGATAATAATAATAAAAATTTGTATTTTGACCGCAAGAATAATGAAGGGGGTGAGCACTTAGAGTATAATACTGCGACGAATCAAATTTTTCAGTTAGTCAAAAATATTCTCTTGATATTTTTATTGTCACTATCACTGACAAAACGTTCGATATTAAATGTCATATAATCATTTTTGTTCGATATGCAGGATATGGAGATGCAAATGTATTTTTATAAAACAGACAGTTCGAAGAGCTACACAAATATTGTTTTGCAAAAACTGAAAGCTAAAAAGAGGAGGCAATTCGAATTGAAACATTAATTTTCGTTTTTTTGGGGGGATTTTGAAAAGTCTATAACTCTGACAATTTTCTTTTCATCGAAAAAAGTGGTGAGGATAAATTGTTTTAATTTTTGAGTAATACAGATAGCCGTCCATGGAATTTCTGAATTTTGAAAAAATGATCTTAAAAATTTTGAAAATGCTATAACTTTTTGAATTTCCATCCAAAATAGCTGGTTAACGAACTAGATCTCTCCTTTCGGTCCCTGAAACGGTGTGCCAAAGCACAATCCAGTCCGAATATAGAGTTCAAAATTTAGAAAAAGTGCTCAAGTTAGAGCTTTCTTAAAAGAGCGACAAACAGAACTTAATTTTCAAACTGAGAAAGCTTAATTTTTAAATAAGAGAAAAGAATTTTATATCCATGAAAACGAATTTTTGACAAAATAGTCAAATTTTCAATTAAACATTTTTTAACATTCAATTTATGTTCAACCGTTTCACAAACTCATTTTTGATGAGTATTAGGTTCGCATTTCAACTGAATTATTAAAATCCTTTGAAATCCAAACAATCTCCTCAATCTTGAAAGCGCCTTTGAAAGTGTTTAAATCATTAAAATCCTCTGAAAACTTAGAAACTTCTATTTCAAAAATTCCTCATCTCTTCCGGCGCTTTGAAATAGTTTCAGTATTTTTTAAAATTATTTTTACATTAAACGATATACGATGTTTCAAGAATACGAAAAATTTATGAACTTGTTCTTTAAAATTGGAGTTCTGTAAATATTTCCCATAAAGTTGAGCAAAAAATAAAACTCTATTCCTTCTAGAAAATTCATTAGTACTAAAATACGTTTTATAATATCGTCTGGCATTATTAAATAAATTTTTCATAATATTTTTATTATTTTGTCATTACATATATTAAAAATTCATTTATCGTAATTGGCTGAAGTTTTGCAGCAATAACTTCTCAATGTACAGAAACAGAATTATCATAAGATAAAGAAAATTGAATATCCATGTCATAAAATGTGAAGGTGACTAAAATGAAATACATTTTTTCATTTTCTTTATTCGTCGTAGAGTTGCTTAAGACATGAAGATTACAAAATATATTGCAGAAGAATCTGAAAGATTACTTGGTAAATACACAAAATTTTAGGAAAAATTTTCAACAAAAGTTTTGAATCCAATTTAAATATACATTTTTTTCATAAACACTTTCTTCGGTGCAACGAATTATTTATAAAAAGTAGATTCCATTCCTAAAAATTGATTTCTTTTGTTGAAACTTGAACTATTTGGTTGCGAAATTGTTACTTTTCTTAAAAATTCATTTTATTTGTAAGATTCACCTCTTTGGTTGAAAAGTTTGCTAAATAATTGCAATTCCCTGTGCAAAATAAAGATATTATAAACCGAACATTTGTTTGAAAATCAAAAACCGACATCTGTTGAAAAGTAGCGCATTGGGATCCTGAATATTTATAATTAATTTCGAGCCCATTAATCTATTGTGATTTATAAATTGTGAAAAATTATTTTTGTCAACTTTGTTTAAACCACTAGAGAGCAATCCTTCTCTAAAAAAAGGTGTCTCACGAAAGTCTCGAAAGCATTGTTGTCGCTTTTCTTTAATGCCGATTGGGGTTTTTGAAGAACTCGAAGGAAAGAACGTTGCCAAATTTACATACATAATTAGGAACTGAGTTTCAGTTGAAGAACATAATAAAACTAACAAAAATGTAAGATTTACTAATTTAAAATATTTTCAGTTAAGATAATTAATTTTCAGCCTAGAAAAAGGGAGTTTTCAGCAAAATAGTGGAATTTCCAACCAAAATGATGAACTTTTTATGTGAAAAATGTGTTTTCAACAAAGTAAATTTGTATTGAGAATTCATCTTTTATAGTACCAAAGTCAGTTTTTTATTTCAAAATTAACTTCTTAATTGAAAATTCAATTGCCTTCGACAAAATGTATCTTCTTGGTTTGAAACTTGAACTCTAAGTAGAAAGTTTAACTATTTTGTTAAAAATTTGTCTTTTTGCTTGAAAATTAAACTATTTGATCATTATTATAACTGTTTGGTGAGAAAAAAATATTCTTCTCACGACTTTAAAAATTTGAAGAAGCGAGTTACAACTTAGATGGACTAATGTGATAGCGAGCAACAAATTTTTCAGAAACATGCATTAGATCTTGGCAATTTCGCCTGAACTTACTTTTAATGCTAATAATATATTTATCATATAAAATACATTTTTAATCGCAGTATATTTAGTTTTCATTTCAAATTATTCAAATTAAGACTGCACTTCATCTGCTAACGTACAGTATCCTCCAAATCAACATCCAGAAAAAGCTTATTGTTAAATATAAGAAATTGTTTCTGTAACATTGTTTTTTTATTAAAAGTGTAAGTACCTATATATTTTGTATTCACTACTCAATTTGTATAACTGTAAATTATTTATGTACATATACATAACTGATACTTGAGAATTGCTACATAATTGTAGAATACACAACTAAAGTTATCAAGTACGTATACTAAAAAATATTCTTTAATGTCTTCTATACTAATAAAAAGGTTAAAAAATATTGTTCAATATCTTCCGTCCGTATTGAAAAGTTGAAAATTCATACAAAAACTTTACTGGCTTGTTTATGAAAAATGTCGAACTTTTACTACAATATTGAATTATGAAATTATGAATTTGGTAATTATTATGAAATTGGTAAAACAAAAAGAATTGCAGATGGATAAAGATAAAAATGATATAACATATGATGAATATGAGTCATATATGCTAATATAAGCTAGTGGTTGGTAAAACGGATATCATGAGAGCACTTAAGATTTATTTGTTAGATAACTGATATTAACTATGGATCGAATGACAAAGATTTAATTGTTATAATATTAAGGCGATATAATACTACGGCGTAAAACTTCACTAAAAGTTACATAAATTAACAATACACAATTCAGCAGTGGGAAATTTCGAGAGTAGAATTATCAACGCTAAATAAAAAGTTGAAGAATAGTTTTTTAAAGTGATAAGGCGATGGTGCATTCCTAGTTCATTCAGGTACCTTATTCCAGAAACGCGCTCCCCTCACCATAAAGCATCTTTACAACTTACAAAATTCGTGACGTGGAACTGTAAGTACCGTTTCACTTACACGAAGCCTAGACTGATCAGGTAAAATCTCATTTCTATTTTCAAAGAGATCTAGAAGATATTGAGGGATTTTGTTATAAAAGAAATTTGTGAATTAGATTGCCCATAAAAATGGTCTTCTCTTAGCCACATTAATAAATCCTTCCCGTTGCCGATATAGTGTGATGTGTTAATATTTCGGTACACCATAGATAAATCGTACGCAGGCATTAAGTGCTCGCTCGAGTTTAGAATCCAGTTCATCTGTGATATCATCGTACATAATACACCCACAATCAAAAAATGGGAGAGTAAGAATCTTAACAAGCAGGATCCGAGTTGAAGTTGGCAAGGATTCCTTGTTCCTTTTAAGTTGTTGGAGTACACTAAAAGTATTCCTCGAAATTTCAAGAATTTGCTCTTTCCAGGACAGGGTACGGTTGAGGATGTACCCCAAATCTCTTACCGAATCAACGAAGGCAAAGTCAAGGCCATCAACCTTAAGCTGAGGGAGTGTAGCAGTGGACGGGGAAGAAGACTGTCCAATAATAATTGCTTTAGTTTTTAAAGGGTTCAACGTTAACCTATTGTTTAGTGCCCATTGGTTCACTATATAAATATCCTTCTCAACTCGCGCAATCAAACCATTAATGGAAAAGGCAGGACCAGAGACATACAGTTTAATATCGTCCGCGTATTTATGGTACTTACAATGCTCAAGATCACCCCCAAGGTCAGAGGTGTATAGACCGAAAAGGAGGGGGGTAAGAGTGGAGCCCTGTTGGACTCCACTTTCAACCTCCACCCAATCGGACCGTTCACCCTTATCATTAAGCACTTGTAGAAAACGGTTTTTTTAATAGGATTCGCACCAAGGAATTGCAGTACTGGATAGATTAAAGTTACAACTATTGTTATTTCCTTCTTTTCGATAGCAATTTTAAAGTCTGAAGTAACTTTCAGGGAGGCTGTTAATTTACTGTGCTCAGCCCGAAACCCCTCTCGTACTGACTTTTACGCAAATATGCCAATGAATTGAATACTTTAAAATTTGAGTCAAAGCTTTAAATTTCGGTGTTTTCACCTCAAATTTGTATACTGTGACTTCAAGGCTTTCTGACATTTATGTAAATCTGCCAATTACATGTAATTTCCTAAATTTAGGCTGCTTTCTCGAATTTATGTTTTTTGACCTTCAATTCGAATTCTACCATACAAAAAAAACCAGGACTTTCATGAAGATCTACTATATTAACAAAATTTCCAAATTTATGTCAATTTTCTGATTTTGTCATTTTTAACCCGCAAGTTTATTCGACAATCGAAAAATTAATTAATTCATAAAGTAACTCTACAGAAAATTACCGTTGAATTGCTTGTGTAAGTGTGATAGAGTGTACACATATAGCGTGGTTCAGAAGTAGAGCGGATTGGCTTTGGTTTTGTTTTCGTTTCCGTTTTGGCCTCAGAGTTTTCTGTATCTATAAAAATCTCTAACATTACTGAGCATACATAAGTAACGTGTAAATATATTGCGCATCCGTAATCTCCATGAAGCTCTACTGCGCAGATATAAATTCGATGTAACTATACTGCGCATATATAAGCACCCCTAACATTACTGCGCAGCCATTAGTGCCATGTAACAACTGCACATTTGTAAGTGGCATGGATCTTAAAAATTCATCCGCAAGTGCCATGGATTTATACTGCGCAAATTTAAGTGCTGTGATACTGCACTGCGCATCTAGAAGCACACGCTTACCTTACTGCGCCGCTATGAACGCCGCGTAACTGTACTGCGCAGCTATAAGTGCCACTTAACTCTAACACCTAGCCGTGAATGCGAAACTTTACTAAGCAGAACAATGTGTAGTATCACTATCCTGAGCATGCTTAGTTGCCGTCGAACTCATTTGCGAAATCTCAAGTTAACTCAATATTTTAATTCCTCCAAATGAACTGCTCCTTCTTCTCTTTCAAATCGTCTTCGTAAATTTCTCAAATATAATTGAAGAAACTTTTTATGTTGGACTTGGCATTGAAGGGTTCCTTAAGGCTCCGGATACGGGTTCAGATCCGGACCTATAAGAATTTAATAGTCCAGGACCGAACCCAGACCTTGAAGGAATTGAAGGGTCCGTGGCCGGACCTGGACCCTCAAGGAAACTTTAAACCTTGGGTGCTACCTAAAAGGTTCCCATGCCTGGTCAATACTTTTATCTTCTTTTCAGACTGAAAACAGCCGGAAAATAGAAAATAACAGCACGAATTTCGCCTATAAAGTGAAACAGGGGGGTGGGCAGGGTTAGCAGGGGCTAAAACAGCTCAAACAGCTCAAACTTCAGTTCAATGTTATTGAGCATACTCCAAAATATTGATTTTGAAAGAAACGGTGGATCTTTAATCTTAGATTGGAAATATCGAAAATAAAATTTAGCTTCCGATTGTAATTGGAATGATAAGCAAGGTCTGAAAGTAGCTCATGTTTCAATTTAACTAACGTGATTTAGGATTAAGAATTTTTTTTAAACAATATAATTTAAATTAATTCTGCTACTGAAATAGGCTACTTAATAAAGGCAGCTCATGTTTGAATTTGAAATTGGCGGGACTAAATAAAAATTTAATTTCAGTGGGGAAATTCTAAGGAACCATGATAAAACTTTAGCCTGCAAAATTACTCCCATTTTGCAGGTCAAGCAGATTGGAAATTAATTTTGCAAAATTCAGAGTGAACGGTAACGTAGGTTTTTGAAAAATGTTATTCAAAAGACAGATATTCATTTAGAGTTCAAAAATGATTAATAAAATAATAAGGTGATTGATGGCGTTAATAATAGTACAGATGTTCAGAATACACCTTCCTCGAGGAAATTGTGCCCATAACTAAAATTTTAGACAGCCTCATGGGTTTTCGGAGGTCTCACCGTTTTAAAAAGTAAACATGGTTAACTAGGTATTCAAAATACATATTCCTCGAGGAAGTTGTGTTCATAACTAACATTTTAGACAAACTCATGGGTTTTCGAAGATCTTGTCAATTTAAGAAGTAAACTCGGTAGTCTAGGCTTTTGAAATACATCTTCCTCGGGGAAGTTGGGTTCGTAACTGAAACTTAAAACACGCCGATCAGTTTGTGAAGGTTTGAACGGTCAAGGTCAATAAAATTTCAGATCTGAAATCACCTTCCTCGAAGAAGATGTATTCTGCATAATTGGTCTACTAGACTCACTTGTTTGAAGGACGAGAATATGGAAAAATAGCCAGGGTGCCTTCTAATTTAGTTCTAAATACAAATTCTTAGATGGAGATGTATTTTGAACACCTGAACTGCCGGATTTACTTCCTAGAACCTCGGAAACACGATCAGGTTAAATCAAATTTCAGTCCCACAGGCACCTTTCTTGAAGACAATGTACCCTGAAATATCTGGACTACCAGCTTTACCTCTTAGAATGGGGAGAGGTTTAAATAATTTCAGAATGTGTTGAGTAATTGAAATATCATGCCAGATAATTGATCTTCAAATTTGAATTAAGTTGATCATGAATATAGATGTCAAAACGCTGCATTCGTTTGATCCATTTGGCGTATCAACTTGATACTTGGCAGTTTTGTGTGGAATAATGTAAAAATAATAAAAAAGCTACTACCTGTTTCTCAAAAGTATACATATTTAATCAATACTAAAGTTCATTGGAATATTGCTTAGAACTCCGACGTATGTGATTAAACAATTATTAAGCCCACGACTTCCGTAAACATGGTGAATTTTATAAAATAAGTTAACAAAATTTTTCATTTTCTAAACTTTACATGCCGAATAATGTGTAAATAATCAGTACTAAAAAGATTATTGAAATCTTTCAAAAATACCGAAAGATGCAAAAGGAATGGGGAGAGATAGAAAATTTCAGGCATTTTGCAAATATCTGTTTTATTTTAGAAAAGTTCATTTTTCCATAAACTTTAATTTGCTTTTTTTAGATGTAATGTTTAACGATTGGAACGAAAAATGCGTGTGTGTCCAAAAAACTGCGAAAAGAAATTTTATAAATCCATTTTAGGCGAAAAATTTCTTGAATAAACATGTTATTGTATCTTGTGACCTTCTTCCAAAAAATTGTCATTTTTAATTCTATTTTGCACGAACGAAACGAAAACTATATTTCTCATTGACAAATGGCGTAACAAACATTTTTCGATATTCCTGAGATGAACATTTTCGATTGGTAATATTTCTTCGTATCAAAAGTGTGCCTTTTTTTGTAAACAGAATTTTTAATGGAAATATAAACTGATCTCAAATAAATTCAATTCGATCATTTATTGTTTTTTCATTGACTTGTTAATTTCGAAAAATATTTACATGAGAATTGTGAATATTGAAAAGTCAAAAATTCAAACACAAACTTTACGAGCTTGTTTTTGAAAAATGTTGAGCTTCTAAAACCGTGAGTTTGATAAGTCAGTAAAAGATGAAACTATATACCTCTAAAAATGTATTTGTACATAAAAATATTTCAAAACATTTTTCGGCATTATTGAAAAGTCAACAATTCACATTGGATTAAAACTTTATTAACTTGTTTAAAAGAAAATTCCTCACCTCTACTACAGTCGTGAGTTTGATAATTTAGTGAACAATAAAACTGTTTACCTATTAAAAATGCCTTTGCACTAAAAAATATTTCTGAATATATTCTTGCAGCATTGAAAAAAAGTAAGGAAAAAAAAAAAAAATTTCAATTGTTTAAAAAAAATTCAGAGCCTCTACCGAAGTTATGAGTATAAGAATGCATTAAACAATAAAAATATGAAGCATCAAGAAACGTGTGCGTCCTAAAAAATATTTCTATATAATATTCAGCACTTCTGAAAAGTTCAAAGTTAAAAATAATTAATCGTCATGAACTTGTTTTTGAAAAATTCGGAATCTCTACCGAAGTCTTAAGTTTGATAATTCAGAAAAAAATAAACCTTGATACCATTAAAAACTGTAGGCCTACTAAAAAATATATTTTTTGAATCTTCTGTTTGTGTTGAAAAGTTAAAAATTAAAACATAGATTTTACGAAATTGTTTTTGAAAAATTTCGAACTTCTACTACAGTCGTGAGTTTGATAATTGAGTAAGCAATGTAACTATATATCCCTGGAAAAATGCATTCGTACTAAAAAATATTGTTAAATATTTTCAGGCTGCCTTGAAAAGTTAACAATTTAAATTTTAGAAAAACTTTATTGACTTGTTTACAAAATATTCCGAACCTCTACTACATGCGTCAGATTGATAACTCAGTAAACAATAAAACTATGCCATTAAAAAATGTTTGCTCACTGAAAAATATTTCCTAATATCATCCGGCGTTACTGAAAAGTTCAAAATTGAAAAAAATTAAAGCTTCATGAACTGATTTTTTAAAAATTCTTATAAGAAAATCCAACTATTTTTGGTTGAAAGTTCATTATTTTCGGTTGGAAAGTCTAGTAATTACTTTTTGTTAAGAACTCTTATTTTTTGTTAAAAATGCATCTCTTTTTGTAGAAATTTCATATTTTTCGGTTGAAAATGCAATTTTCTGGTTGAAAATTAATCTGTTTTGGTTGAAAATATAATTTTTGTTTTCAAATTTGACTATTTTATAGAAAGTTCGTATTTTCGATTGAAAACTTCAATAATATAACTGAAAATTCAAGTATTTGTTCAAAAGTTGAACGATTTTGTTCAAAAGTAATTTTTTCAATTGTAGATTCATAATTTGAGTTGAAGTTAATTTCTTTGGCTGAAAATTGACCTATTTTATTAAGAATTGTTCTGATTTTTGGTAGAAAAGCGAATGGTTCAATTGAATTTTTAACTATCCAATTTGTGGTTGAAGATTTTTTTCTCAGTTCAAAATTCAACTGTTTAGTTGAAAATGCATGTACTTTGTTCAAAATTCGTTCTTCCACTTAGAAAACTAATCCTCTTGATTAAATATTTAAGTATTGGTTTGAAAATTTATATCTTTTGCTAAAAATTCTTCTCTTTCGTTGAATTCAACTGTTTTTAATTAAAATTAAAATACTTTTTTTTTGTAATTTAGTTTCTACATTTGTTGTTGATATTTTTTTTTAGGTTAAAGAATCAACTCCCTCCTTAAAAGCTAGGCAATATGCTTAAAAACTAATTTTGTTAGTTGAAGATTTATAATTTTAGTCTAAAATTCATGTCTTTGATTGATAATTTAAATGTTTTGTAGAAGATCTGTCTTTTTCGCTTGAATTTTTTTAACAATTTGGTTTAAAATTATCTGTTTTTGTTGAGAAAATTCAACTATTGTTCTTTCAATTCCTTTTTATCTCAAAACGCAGCTGTTGAATTGTTTGTTCAAAATTTCTATTCATGGGTTCAAAATTCAGAACATAAATAACAGAAGTTTTTTCCCCATATGGTGGGTAAATCTTAACACGTGGAGGTAACTTTTATTACAGGCAAAGATTACTCGGGAATCGCTGTAAAGATTAGATTTTGTTTTTTCTTTGAACCGTTTGGTATAAAATTCATTTACTTTGTTAAAAATTTGTGTGTTTCATGAGAAAATTCATTCTCTTTATTGAAAATTAATCTTACGAGTTAGCAGTTTAATTTTTTTTCTTGAAAATCAACTTCTTTCTTGACAATTAATTCTTTTGTTTGTTAAAGATTCATCATTTCAATTCAAAGTTCTATCATTTGTTTAATATATTATTCATTTTTTGACTGGAATATCTTTTTGTTTATTGAAAATTGAAGTATATTCTTGGAAAATCGTCTTTTCGATTTGAAAATTCATCTCTTTGGGCAGAAATTTCATCTTTTGTTTAAGAAAGCAAATTTCTTGTTTAAAATTGTACTGTGTTGTTTCTAAAAAAAATCAAGCAACCTAGGAAAATTATATTCATATAGTCTTAAAAAAATATAAACCTGAATAATAAATTTTTATTCGAAATTTGTATTTTGTATTAAAAATTATTTCCCACTCAAATTATATTAGTTATAGATTATACTAGTGAAGGATAATATAATAAGCTTAGTGGGGTTTGCTGTTATTAAATTTAATACAAATTGCAAGGAAAGAGAAAAGGTTCCCTCTGAAGGGTTAATACAGGCCAGCGAAATACGAAATTCAATGATTGGGCTTGATTGACTATATTTAAAATATTTGAGAATATTATCGTTTCAAGTTTTGCGAAAATTATCTTTAAACTTTTTGCTTTTAATACTCCTATTCTTCCATTCGCAAACATGTAACTGAAGGAATATTTTTTATTTTATTTGCTATTGTGTCACCGTATGCATGTGTAATAAAAAATATGTTATTAAGGACAGTAAAATTTATGTACTTGATTTTATACACTGAATAACGGAAAAATCCTTGCTTCCACTCCATTGAACAACTTAGGCGATATTTTACGATAATCATCGTTATGAAGCAACGGGCTTAAGCTGAACGGGGAAAAAGTCGACTATATATAAAGCGAAATGAAAGACATCTGAAAGTCATTCAACTTTCAACATGGCATCCCTCAAAATTGTTATAGTCTTCTTCCTAGGGTGCATTATTGCACTTTCTCAGATGGCTGGTACTGACGCCATAGGCAGCGGAAATATGGCTAATCCGTCAGATCCAGATTGCCCTAATGGCTGTTGTAAGTAAAAATTTTAAGAATTAATTGTCTTTAGTATTTTGAAGACAAAAATGTTTTGAACAAAGGAATATTAACATTTTTTAGTAAATAAGTAATGACTTTAATGTGAAGACTGAATTTTTCCGTGATTCGCGTTAAAATATATTCTGTGAGTCGCGTTAAAATATATTCGGAAATATTGCCAAGTATTCTAAAGTATTCTCGAATATTCTGATTTCCTCTGAAATATTCTCAAACATTTCCTAATATTCCAAAATATTTTATCCAGTTTTCATATATTCCAAGCATTCCTTGTATTTACAGGGATCAAATCAGGTATCAAAATCAAATCAGGTATCAGGTATCAAATTTTCCGAGCTACTATCAAGTTCTTGAAATATTCCGAAGCATTCTTTGAGAATATATTCCTCGTACACTGCTAATTTCCAATTCCGTACCTCATTCTTTTGTCGGAATAAACCATTGCTAAGTATCTGGAAATATGGGTGTTTTCACTAAACTTTCAGTAATTATTCAAATTGAATACCTAAGTTGTCTTCAAATAATATGTGGGCGTCTACATGAAAATGGCCCTTATGACCGGTTGTAGTTTAGGAGATATTTGCGCTTTTCGAAATCAAGGTCATAGTTAATATATTCTCGTTTGAGTTGGGATGATATGAGGTCTCATACTGAATCTATTTGCACTATACTCATGTCTCGAAAGCAACCGGAAGTGGCTATATTTCATGCGGTTGCCCACATATCAAGAATAAATTAACAATGTAATTTCTTTTCAAAAAAAATGTTTTTTTTATGTTTTAGAATGAATGACACCTTCTTCCTAACGCCTTGCACAAGTTGGATTGATTCCAGCTGTTGAACTGCAACGGGACAACTGAAAAATTAATTTACAACTTCTATTCCTCACTGCACTTTTTAAGACCATAATTGTTTCTTATATTATTGCCAATTGCTAATATAATTGTAATTTAGCAGAGGATAAGGAATACTCATTAAAGATGTGTTTTCTATATATCTTTACTGAAAAATGGTGTACATGTGTGCAATAAATGTAAAAAAAATACCTACACGTTTCTTTTTTTCTTTACAAAACTTTATTGAAACTATAATTAAATTAGTTTAAAAATGAATTAGACATTCATAGGCTTGATCGCATTGTCGTTGTCACTGTCAAAATTATACGAGATATGATAAAAAATATTAAGCAGATTTGTTCGGCTCAAAAAGGTCTAGAAATTTGTTTCCGAATATTTGCTTCTTAAGACGCATATTTTTTGTCTTAGTCGTGAGAATTTTATAAAAAATAAAAAATTGCATTTTCCGGTAAAACTATGCAAGGTACATGACCGTTTAAAATTTTGCGCACACTTACGAAAATCAGATTGAAAATAGGCTCGTTGTAGACATTTATTAGCTCTGTGAAAAATTAAGTTAGAAACAATTTTCGATTCTCAACTTCCTAAATCAAAATCTCAAATCTTCTATTTGAAATGATATCAAGAACATAATGAAATATTTATATAATAATATAATAGGTAAGCGGCAAAAGACTGCGTTCACCACTAACTCACTTCCTTGAACCATACAGAGAGTGGAATTTGAGAATCGAAAATTGGTCAAAAAACGGAAAGAAGGTCGGTCTTTCTTAAAACCTATATCGGCCCCTATATATCGAAAATACTTCGCATAGAGCCCAATCAACCAAAAATTTTATAAGCTCTCGAATGATTTTTAAAAAGTCTCTATAAGCTGAATTTGTGCAGAGTAAGAGAGGCCTGTTTTCAATATGATTTTCGTAAATGGACGCATAATTTTTAATGGATAGTGTACGATAAAATGTTAAGTAACACAATTTTTAATCTTAAAAAGATCTACAAGTTTGCTTGAAACCATTTTTTGATAAAAGACATGAATTCTCAAATAAAATGATGAATCTTTAATTGAGTTTTATTTAAACTAGTTGAAACTTTCAGTCAACGAGGCATATAATAGTTAATTTTTGGAATAAAAATTTTTATTTTTAATAAAAAACAGTTGAATTTAACTAAAAAAAGCATTTTTAATAATTAAAAAAATAATTTTTTTCAAAAGCAATGAATTTTAAAACGAAAATGATGAGTTTTCAAAAAAAGAATTGAATTAAAAAAAAATTCAAATAAATCGTTGAATTTTCAACAAAAAAGTTCATTTTCAACAAATAATCGAATTTTTTGACCAAAAAAGTTGAATTTTCATTACAAAAAAAAAAACGAATTTTTAACAAAATAGTTCAATTTTTTGCCAAAGTGATGAATTTTCAATCAAAATGATAAATTTTCAACTTAAAAAAGACGAATTTTAAACAAGATATGTGAATTTTTAACGAAATAGTTTAATTTTAATATAAAATTAAAAATATTAAAATAAAATAAATGAAATATTTTAATTTTCAGTTCAACTAAATTATTTTGCATACAAAAAAAAAAGAATTCTAAATAAAACAGTTAAATTTGAA
>JAABKJ010007545.1:173653065-173808609 GCA_011634705.1 Andricus grossulariae
GACATGAATTCTCAACAAAAATAATGAATCTTTAAACAATTTTTTGAAAAACTAGTTTATTTCTACCGAAAGCAATGAATTTCAAAAATGAAAATACGAATTTTCAACAAAAAAGTTAATTTTCAACGAATAGTTGATTTTTCTTCCGAAATAGTTTAATTTTTCGCCAAGGTGATGAATTTTCAAGCAAAAGGATACATTTTCCACCAAGAAAATTAATTTTCTACTAAAAGAGACCAAAAAAAATTATTTTTTTACTAAAAAATAATTTTGAACCTAAAACTGAATACTTAAATTTTTCGTTAATTTAATTAATTAATTTTTAAGGAAAAAGGTGCATTTCGAATAACAAAAAAATCAAATTTCTACCGAAAGAGATGAATTTTAAAACCAAATCGACGAAATTTAAAAAATGCAAGTAAAATTCTTGAATTTTCAACAAAAAAGTTCAATTTTAATAAATATATGAATTAGCTACAAAAATATTTTAATTTTTAAAGCATAAAGACGAATTTTTAAAAAAAGAGTTAAATCATCAATCAAAACAAATTTTTACTTGAAGAGAGACAAGAAATTTCAACCAAATTTGTTAATTTTCAACAAAACAGTTAATTTTTTAGCAAATGGTTGAATTTTCAAAAAAAAAAACGAATTTTCAACAAAATAGTTCAATTTTTCGCCATAGTGTTAATTTTTTAACCAAAAGGATCAATTTTCAAAGAAAAAAAATGGTCAACAAATTAGTTACATTTTTAAATAGACATTGATTTTTTATTTCAAATTAAAAATAGATGAATTTAAAAAAAAAAACGTATTTTCTACAAAACACTTGAATCCTCGACAAAAAACGGAATAATTTTGAACTAAAAAGTTACATTTTTAATAACAAAACAATAAAAGTTCTACCAAAAGAGACGAATTTTAAAACCAAAAAGACAATTTTTTAATCTAATAATTGAATTGTTAGCCAAAAAAGAAAAAAAAATGTCAACCAAATTGTTGAGTTTTCAACAAAAATTCAATTATCATAAATTCATATTTTCGAATTGAAAATATTACTATTTTGTAAAAAATGGTTGATTCTGGCTTCCTAATTTAACAACCTGGTAGAAAATTGCACTGATTTTTAGAAACATACGTTTCTCTTTTTCATTTAAAGTAACTAATTTTCTCCAACTAAAAAGATATAAATTTTCAACTACAAATGAAAAACATGCCGGTTCAAAAGTTGATTTTCGAATACAAAAAACAAATTTTTTACTGAATACTAAAATTTACAATGAAAGAAAACAAATCATCTTGAACGAAAAAATTAATTTTTAGGAAAGCATTTGAATTTTCAACCAATCAGTTAAATTTGTAATCAAAGAGATGAATTTTATACCAAGAAGATTAACTTTCAACCAAAAAAGACCATTATTTAACAAAATACATGAATTTGCAAAAAAAGAGAGATATTTTTAACAAAAAAAAATGTGCCCGCTGCAGGGACACATTGTCATAAACAATTTGACTTTTTTTGAGTTTATATTTTTAAAAATGGTTTCAAAATATAATTTCTAATTACAAGATTATTATTTTTAAATATCGTATCGTAGTTTGCCGAAAAGGGTAGAAAAAGGCATTCCTTAAACCTCATTTCTGAAATATTCATCATCTACCAAGAAGGGAAAAGAGATTAAAATGCGAGTATCTCTGTTTTCTAGGGAAGCAGATTAGAAGGAAGCCCCAAGGACCGAAAAGAAACTTTTCTTTAGCGCCTTCCTCGTCTCTATGTCTCCTCGTGGCAAAAAAAAAATAAAAAAATAAAAATAAACCCAAAGTGCCGAAGTTTTGCCCGAGTCTGGGGAGCCTATATCATTGTGCTTGTGCACTAAAGCGACCAATAACGACGATAACCCATTCTCATTTCTCAATATTGTAAAGTGTCGATATTACTCAAAATAACTCAAAGTCAAAGTAACTCAAAGTTAGTGTTGCTGAACAGGTGACCCGTAGGGAATCGCGTGAGAAGTTATTAGTGAAACTTCTTGCTCCCAAGTTTCCCTAAACTATTGATGTCTTGAAAATATTCTCTGAGGAATTCATCCGCCTGTGAGTTCCTGAATTATGGGGAATTTAATCAAGTTATATAAAGAGGATTCTGATTAATTCGAATGCAAAGAAGTTTCATGAACCACCTTCCACAATTAAAAAAAACACTAACAATAGAAAGCAAGATAGTTTGAATGAGATTCTTTTTGTTCAGCAATAATTAATAATTATTATAATTACAATTTTTTATAATCAATAAAAAAAGAGGGAGCATGGACTATGCTTCGGGATATCATTCTTAGAAGTGCGACCGAAGTGTGTGGTACTGCGGTTGTAGAAAGAATGTCTGGTGGTGAAATGATGAAATCCGCGCAGCCGCTCACGAAAAGAAACAACACTCTAAATGAATTTATCCATCTGTGAGTTCCTGAATTATGGGGAATTCAATCAAATTATATAAAGAGGATTCTGATTAATTCGAATGCAAAGAAGTTTCATGAACCACCTTCCAAAATTCAAACAAAAACACTGACAATAGAAAACAAGATAGTTTGAAAGAGATTCTTTTTGTTAAGCCATAATCAATAATTATTATAATTACAATTTTTTATAAGCAATAAACAAAGGGGGAGCATGGACTATTCTTCAGGATATCACTCTTAGAAGTGCGACCGAAGTGTGTGGTACTGCGATTGTAGGAAGAATGTCCGGTGATGTGTATGGTGGAATGATGAAATCCGCGCAGCCGCCCACGAAAGGAAACAACACTTTAAATTAATTTATCCGCCTGTGAGTCCCTGAATTATGGAGAATTTAATCAAGTTATGTAAAGAGGATTCTGATTAATTCTAATGCAAGGAAGTTTCATGAACTACCTTCCAGAATTCAAACAAAAACACTGACAATAGAAAACAAGATAGTTTGAAAGAGATTCTTTTTGTTAAGCGATAATTAATAATTATCATGATTAATAATTTTTTATAAGCAATAAAGATATAGAGAGCGCATGGACTATGTTCCGGGATATCACTCTTAGAAGTGCGACCGAAGTGTGTGGTACTGCGATTGTAGGAAGAATGTCCGGTGATGCGTGGTGGAATGATGAAGTCCGCGCAGCCGCTTACGAAAAGAAGCAAAACCTTAAATGAATTTATCCGCCTGTGAGTTCCTGAATTATAAGGAATTTAATCAATTTATAGAAGGAGGATTCTGATTAATTCGAATGCAAAGCAGTTTCATGAATTTTCTCCCAAAATTCAAACAAAAACACTGAATTCCGGAAAGTATTTGGCATTTCTTACCCCTTTTAACCTAATCTGCTTTTTTCAATTTGATTTTTAAAAAACAAAGTTTTGATTCATTTTTTAAGAATCATAAACGGAAATTCAAGACATTGGAAAACAAGATAGTTAGAAAGAGATTCTTTTTGTTAAGCTTTAATTAATAATTATATTGATGATTATTATAATAAATATTTTTTTATAAGCAATAAAGATATAGAGGGGGCATGAAATATGCTCCAGGATATCACTCTTAAGAGTGCGACCGAAGTGCGTGGTACTGCGATTGTAGGAATAATGTCCGGTGATGTGTATGGTGGAATGATGAAATCCGCGCAGTCGCCCACGAAAGGAAACAATACTTAAAATGAATTTATCCGCCTGTGAGTTCCTGAGTTATGGGAAATTCAATCAATTTTCATTAACTATCTTTCAAAATTCAAACAAAAAAACTGCGAATTCCGGAAAGTAATTAGCATTTTTTACCCTTTCTTAAATAATTTTTTTCAATTTAATTTGAAAAAAAAAATTTCAGAATCACAAACGGAAATTCAAGACATTAGAAAACAAGATAGTTTGAAAGAGATTATTTTTGTTAAGCAGTAATTAATAATTATATTAATTATAATTATTATAATTAATAATTTTCTATATATTATAATATATTATTTATATTTATAGGTAATAAAAATATACAGGACGCATCGAATATGCTCCGGAATATCACTCTTAGAAGTGCGACCGAAGTGTGTGGTACTGCGGTTGTAGGAAGAATGTCTGGTGATGCGTGGTTTGATAATTTTTCTGATCTGAGGGAAATCGTCGACAACGAAAAAATCGCTAAGGATTCAATAAAAAAACGAACCAGTTTATTAATTTTTAACAAAAAATGTGACTTGATTAATATAGATGAATTTTCAAGAAAATAACAAATTAAACTTTCAACAAAATTGTTGAACTTTTTACCAAATGGCTGAATTTTTAATCTACCAAGATGAATTTTCAAACAAGAAGAATTATTTTCTACCAAGAAGATTAATTTTCTACCAAAAGACGATTCTTCAACATCATATATGAATTTTTTTAAATTAATTGTATTTTAGACTATAAAAGATAAATTTTCAACAAAAAATGGAACAGGTAAATTTGCAGTTCAAAAAATTAATTCCCAACAATAAAAAAAAACGAATTATCCATCACTTGAATTCAACGAAAAAATACGAATTTTTAACCAAAAAAAAGCTGAATTTTCATCAAAAGAGTTAAGTATTTAAGGTAAAAAGTTGGGATTTTTAACCAAATATGGACTCGTTATATTTTCAGTGAAGAAAATTAATTCCCAACCAAAAATGAATTTTCAACCAAAATGATGAATAAAAAAAATTAATTTTCAAGAAAAGACATAAAATTTAACCAAAGAGTTAAATTTTCAAGAAGTTTATTTTTTAACCAAGAAGATTAATTTTCTAAACAAAAGATAAATTTTCAACCAAGTATTTCAAATTTCAACAAACAAAAATAAATTTTCAACCAAATAGTTTAATTTTAATCTAAAAAGGAACAATTTTCAACCAAAAATGGAATAGTTACATTTTCAGATAACAAAATTAATTTTTAATTAAAAAAAAAACGAATTTCCAACAGGATAGTTAATTTTTCAAAGAAATAGTTTAATGTTTAACCAAAATGTTTAAGTTTTACCAGAGTAGTTTACTTGATTTGTTTTTAGCCAAAAATATCAATTTCCAAGAAAAAAGCTAATCTTTAACTAAATAGTAAAATTTTCTACCAAATTGTTAAATTTTGAAGCTAAAAAGACGAATTTTCTACTAAACAACTCAATGTTCAACAAAAAAGTGAATTTACGACTGAATAGTGGAATTTCAACAAAAATTATCAATTTTCACAAAAAAAAATGGATTTTGTACAAAATAGATTAACTTTAAACCAAGAAGTAGATTTTTCCAAACAAACAAAAAATATATATATATAATAAGACATTTAATAGTAATATTGCAAAAAAATTTAATTTAAAATTAAAAACAGTTGAATTCAACCCAAAAAGATTAATTTTCAACAAAATAGTTGAATTTTCAACAAAAGGAAATTAATTTTTTTAAAGGTAGTTCAGTTTTTAAGCCAGCAGCGGAATTTTTGACAGAAAAAGATGACTTTAACAAAATAGTTGCAGTTTCCGAAAAATAATGAAATTTTTAAACAAAAGAGATGAATTCCGAACCAAAAATGAAAAATGAATTTCCTAACGAAAAATATTTTAATTTTCAATGAAGGAAAGTTGAATTCGACCAAAAAAGACGAATTTTAAAACAAAAAAGTTGAGTTTTCAACTAAGAAATATTTTGCAGTAAAGAAATAATTTTTTGTTTAATTGTTAAATTTTGAAGCGAAGAAAGACGAATGGTCTGAAAAAGGTTGTTTTTTTAAAGAAAAAAGTTAATTTTTAACCAAATAGTTTAAATTTCTATAAAAATAGTTGAATTGTGAAGAAAAAAATGAATTTTCAACTAAAATATACGAATTTTCAACAAAATATTTCAATTTTCAACCCAAAAGTTCATTTTTTTAAACAGAAAAGGTCAATTTTCAATTTAAAAATAATAAATAAATTTTCAAGCCGAAACGGAATAGTTACAATATTAGTCATTCTCAAAAAAAATTTCAATGAACTAATTAAATTTTCAGTTAAAAAATTAATTTTTAATAAAGAAAAACGAATTTTCAACGAAATAATTGATTTTTCAATCAAAGAGATAAATCTTTTCATCAAGAAGTTGAATTTTACATAAAAAAGATTAATTATTATCAACAAAAGACAATAATTTTTCACCAAATACTTGAACTTTCAACAAATAAAGATGAATTTACAACCAAATAGTTGAATTCTTTTCAGTTAAAAAATTAATTTTCACCTAAGGATGAAATGAATTTTCAAAAAAAAAGTTCAATTTTCAGCCAAAAAGTTGAATCTTCGAAAAAAAAATAATTTTTAGCAAAGTAGTGCAATTTTCTAGCAATAGTTGAATTTTGGACATAATAGATGAATTTTTAATTAAATAGACGAATTATTAACCAAAAAAATATTTTAATTTTTAATTTAAAAAATTGCATTCAATCAAAAAAGACGAATTTTCAAACAACAAAAAAGTTGACTTTTCAACTAAGAAAGATTTTGCAGTAAAGAAAGAAAAAAATTTCAAAACGATTGTTAAATTTTAAAGCGAATAGAGACGAATGATCTACAAAACAGTTCATTTTGTTTTAAAAAAGGTAATTTTTAACCAAATAGTTCAATTTTATAGAAAATTAGTTGAATTGTCAAAAAACTGAATTTTCAGCAAAATATACGAATTTTCAACAGAATAGATCAATTTTCAACACAAAAGTTTGTTTTTTAACTAAGAAGATTAATTTAATATTTGCAAAATTGATTATCAACAAAATACATGAATTTTTAACCAGAAAAAGATTAATTTTCAATTAAAAAGAAAATTGCAAGCCGAAACGGAATAGTTACATTTTCAGTTGAAAAATTAATTTCTTCAAAGAAAAACGAATTTTCAACAAAATAATTAATTTTTCAATCACAGAGATAAATCTTTTCATCAAAAAGATTAATTTTATATTAAAAAGATTAATTATTGTCAACAAAATACATGAATTTTCAACCAAGTACTTGAACATTCAACTAAAAAAGATGAATTTACAACCAAATATTTTAATTTTTTTTTCAGTTGAAAAATTAATTTTCAACCAAAGATGAAATGAATTTTCAAAAAATCGTTCAATTTTTAACTAAAAAGATGAATCTTCAAGAAAAGAAAATGATTTTTTTTTAACTAGTTTAAATTTTAAGCAAGTAGCTGAATTTTTGACTAAAAAGATGACTTTTTAACAAAATAGTTAAATTTTCCTCCAAATAATTAAATTTTTAACCAAATAGTAGAATTTTTAACCAAAAGAGATCATTTTCAAACAACAAAAAAGTTGAGTTTTTAACTAAGAAAGATTTTCCATTAAAGAAAGAAATTTAAAAAAAAAATCGTTAAATTTTAAAGCGAAAAAAGATGAATAGTCTATATAAAACAGTTGCTTTTTTTAACAAAAAAGCTAATTTTTAACCTAAAAGTTCAATTTTCTACAAAAATATTTGGATTGTCAACAAAAGATGAATTTTCAACTAAAATACACAAATTTTCAACAAACCAATTGAAGCTTCAACCGAAAAGTTTATTTTTTAACCAAAAAGATCAATTGTATATTCAAAAAATTAATTATAAACAAAATACATGAACTTTTAACCAGAAAAGAAAAATTTTCAATTAAAAAAAATCAATTTTCAGCCCGAAACGGAATAGTCATATTTTTAGCTAAACAAATTAATTGTAACAAAATAATTTAACAAATTAGTTAAATTTTCAACAACTAAACATGAATTTACAACTAAATAGTTGAATTTTTTCAGTTAAAAAATTATTTTTCAACCAAACATGAAATGAATTTTCAAAAAAATTGTTAGATTTTCCATCAAAGAGTTGAATCTTCAACCAAAAAAAAAAGAGGAATTTTTAGCAAAGTAGTGCAATTTTCTAGTAATAGTTGTATTTTTGACCAAAAAGATGACTTTTTAACAAAATAGTTGCATTTTTAACAAAATAATTAAATTTTCAACCAAATAGTAGAATTTTTAATCAAAAGAAATAAATTCCGAAAAAGAAATATAATAGTAGACTTTTCTGTTAAGTTAATCTTTAAATTATATAAATTTTTTTAACAAACAAAAAATGTTTAAATAATTTAATTAAAAGAATTCTCATCCTAGTGTCAAATAGTTCTAACTCATTCTTCATTATTCGAATGAAAATTATAAAATTATTTTAAAAAAGATTGAACTTTTCTAGTGCCTATTTATTGATAAATTTTAAGAAAATTTAGTGATTTTTTAATTTTTTGATGTCTTATAAATGTTACTTCACTTGGAATTTATTCGAAATCCTATAATGGAATCACAATGAGATTACTTTTTCCTCGGATTTTGTATCAAGTTTTTTATCAAAACTTCTTCGAATAGAGCAAATTTATCTCTAATTTTCAATGAATCCAGTGTTTTTTCTCGTGAGTAAGCTTGCACCATTTTCCGTTAATTTGCTGACCTTTCTCCTTTTCGCAAACTCGTACGTACAAGTTCTTCCAGCCAGCAACTAATTAATACAACGCCAGCTTGATAATTAGTTGTTTAATTTGCATCTGATTAAAAGTTAACAGACGCTCCTGCTTGCGCGACAACGAGACTTTGTCTCTGTCTCAACAACCATACACAGAAAAATCGACTTTGTTCCAAAGTTCATGATTTTATTTATTCATACCTGAATACCTCCAAATCAAGATTACGACCCGGAATTTAGCTATGCATTCAAAACTTGTGCCATGAATTTAAAATAAACTGGAAATCACTGGAAAATTACTATTTAAGGTGATTCAAACGAGTTGGTTTTTAGAATAATTAATTATAATAGATAATATCATAATAATTATTATGATAAATAATTTTTTTGAGCAATAAAGGTATAGAGGGGGCATGAAATATGATTCAGGATATCACTCTTGAGAGTGCGACCAAAGTGTGTGGTACTGCGGCTGTAGGAAGAATGTCTGGTGATGAGTGGTAGGATAAGGAAATCCGCGCAGCTACCCACGAAAAAAACAACACTTTAAATGAATTTATCCGCCTGTGAGTTCCTGAATTATGGGGAAATTAATCAAGTTATATAAAGAGGATTCTGATTAATTCGAATGCAAAAACGTTTCATGAACTACCTTCCAAAATTCAAACAAAAACACTGACAATATAAAGCAAGATATTTTGAAAGAGATTCTTGTTGTTAAGCAATAATTGATAATTATTATAATTAATCATTCTTTGTAGGCAAAAAAGATATAGAGGGAGCATGGACTATGCTCCGGGATATCACTGTTAGAAGTGCGACCGAAGTGTGTGGTACTGCGGTTGTAGGACGAATGTCTGGTGCTGCGTATGATAGAATGATAAAATCCGCGAAGCCACTCAAGAAAAGAAACAACACTTGGAATGAATTTATCCGCCTGTGAGTACCTGAATTATGGCGAATTCAATCATATATAAAGAGAGGATTCTGATTAATTCGAATGCAAAGAAGATTCATGAACTACCTTCCAAAATTAAAACAAAAACACTGACAATAGAAAACAAGATAGTTTGAAAGAGATTCTTTTTGTTAAGTAATAATTATTAATTATTATAATTAATCATTTTTTATAAGCAATAAAGAAATAGAGGGAGTATGGAATATGCTCCAGGATATCACTCTTAGAAGTGCGACCGTAGTAAGTGGTACTGCGGTTGTGGGAAGAATGTCTGGTGATGCGTGGTGGGATGATGAAATCCGCGCAGCCGCCCACGAAAAGAAACAACACTTTAAATGAATTTATCCGACTGTAAGTTCCTGAATTATGGGGAATTTAATCAAGTTATATAAAGAGGATTCTGATTAATTCGAAAGCAAAAAAGTTTCATTGACTACCTTCCAAAATTTAAACAAAAACATTGTCAATTCCGGAAAGTATTTGGCATTTCATACCCCTTTTTACCTAATTTTCTTTTTTCTATTCAATTTGAAAAAAAGTTTTGAATCGTTTTTGGAAGAGTCATAAACGGAAACTGGAGACATTAGAAAACAAGATAGTTTGAAAGAGATTCTTTTTCTTAAGCTTTATTTAATAATTACATTGATAATTATTGTAATAAATAATTTTGTATAAGCAATAAAGATATAGAGGGCGCATGGAATATGCTCCGGGATATCACTCTTAGAAGTGCGACCAAAGTGTGTGGTACTGCGGTTGTAGGAAGAATGTCTGGTGATGCGGGGTGGAATGATGAAATCCACGTATTTTAATTTACCAAATTAACTTGAAATTAAATCGAAAGTGTAAATATTTTATTTGTTGTTGAAAATACATCTTGTTTAGTTAAAAATTCATCTACTTGGTTATAAATGCATATATTTTGTTAGAAATTTGTCTTTTTTGGTAGAAAATTAATCTTCTTGCTTGAAAATCCATCTTTTTGGTTGAAAATTCGTTTTTTTTTTGTAAAAATTAATTTTTTAAATTGAAAATATAATTATTCCATTTTTTGTTAAATTTGGTTAAATTTGTTGTATTTTATTAATATTAATATAATATTAATTAATTATAATACGGCAACAAGGATGAATTTTTTAATGTAATATTTGTACCACATAATCTGAAGGCATTATACAATA
The DNA here is from genome assembly GCA_011634705.1 of Andricus grossulariae. NCBI lineage: Eukaryota > Metazoa > Arthropoda > Insecta > Hymenoptera > Cynipidae > Andricus > Andricus grossulariae. The sequence continues at coordinate 173,663,702 of JAABKJ010007545.1, forward strand.
TAAATCTGCATTAGAGTGATTCAAAAATGCATTGGAAACTTTTTTTTTCTCGAATTTTTATAAATAACGCCCGGAAATTTGTTTTTGTAAATTGCATTCAAAATCCTTAATATTAGTTGAATCGAGTTGAAACTCATCATTTCTCTTCTAAATTAGCCATAGAATACGAATAAAATATCACTTTTCAAATATCACCCCCATAAGTCGGTTTTATAGGGTCCGAAAAAACCCCATAGTTGAAAAAATGAGTTTTGCGAGTTTTTGGCGCTTATTATGATTTTTTGCGGCTTTTAAATGCAAATTGTATGTTGTTGAAAACAATTTTTTTTATTTGGGTGGAAATTAAATTTCTCAACTGAAATTTTAGCTATTCACTTACCACTGGAAAATTTATATTTTTTTAGTTGGAAAATCAACTATTTGGTTGAAAATTCACGTATTTTGTTAAATATTCTTCTTTTTTGGCAAAAAATTAATCTTATTTCTTTAAATTTGATATTTTGGTTACAAAATTTATTTAATTTGGTGAAAAATTTAACCATTTTATTGAACATTCGTTTTTTTCTTTGCATTATTAATTTTTTAAGTGAAAATTTAACTATACCATTTTTTATTTTAAATTTATCTTTTTTAAATTAGAATCTTAAATATTTTGTAAAACATTGATCTGCTTTGTGGAAAATGTAATTATATTGATGAAAATTAGTTTTTCTTTTGTTTGAAATTAACTTACTTAACTGAAATTTTAAGTATTCATTTTCCACTTTTTTTAAAGGAATTTTGAAGGAAATTCAACTATTTGGTTGGAAATTCAAGTATTTAGTTGATATTACTTTTTTTTTGCAAAAAACTAATCTTCTGGCTTGAAAATTGATATTTTTGGTTAAAAATTTAACCATTTTGGTGAAAATTCGTTTTTGTTTACTTGAAAATTAATTTTTTAAATAATTATTTAACTATTCGATTTTTTGTTGAAAATTTATCTTTTTTAGTTTTAGGTTCGTCTACGTGGATGAAAATTTCTTTTAGTTGAAAATTCATGTTTTTGGTTAAAAATTTAACAACTTCACGTACAAAATTTAACTATTAGGTTGAAGTTGAACTTTTTTTGTCAAAAATTAATGTGTTTTGTTGAAAATTCGTCTTTTTTGGTAAAAAATCAATATAATTGCTTAAACAATTTATTACTATCGTTAATAACATCATCTTTGAAGAATACCAAAAATTACGGTTCTTTCTGAAATTTTCAACTTCTTCTTCACTTTTCACTAAGACTGAGTTGATATTTAATTTACTACAGCAAAAATAATTGTTTAAACAAATTGTTATTGTCTATAGCTATCTTCTTCTATATAATTACTAGATAGTTGCGGTTTTTTTTTGAAATTTTTAACATTTTGTCCACTTTTCAATTAGAGTGAAGTAATAATTAATTCAAGAACAAAAATTTTTTAAACAAATTATTATCATTTTTAATAATACTCTCTTTGCTTAATGATAGAAATTTGCGGTTTTTTCTGAAATTTTAACTATTTATCTATTTTTCACTTGGAATGACTTGATAATTATTTGAGTTGAGCAAAAATAATTGTTTAAACAAATTATTATTGTTAATAACTATCTTCATCTATATTAATGCCAAATTGTTGCAGTTTTTTAGCGAAATTTTCAACTTTTTGCCCACTTTTCACTTAGTGAAGTAAAAAATTAATGCGAGTTAATAAAAATAGTTGTTTCAACAATTCCGTATTGTTTATAACTATTTTCTCTTAGATAAGTGCTAGAAAGTTGCGGTTTCTTCTGAAATGTTTTACTTTGCTTAGCCTTTTTAGTTATGAACAAATGACAAATAAACATTACCTCCTCATCAGGTATTATTCATATGAAAACTACAGGTATAAATTTAGAAACGTATGCTAACTAAAATTAAAAAAATGCCTGAAAATAAAAACCAAAGACATTTATACAAAAGGTTATTTGGTCTAATTTTCCAATTCATTAGTGAGAATTGATTAACCTATAAAAATTCTTTTTGATAACAAGAATGAAGAATAAATTTAACCGATTAGCTGAGCTCATTCTTTTGTTAATTAAATAAACCTCCTTAATATTTTTAACCGTTCCAACCAATCATATCAATTACATTTCCCCAATTTCTATAAATTTCACTGAAATCCATAATCTGTAGAAATGAACATTAAAAATTGAAAATTGTGAAAGGTTAACTCCCTGCGTATAACTAGAAATATTTATCTAAAAAAAAAGCGAAAAATATTGTTAATGTGAATTTTAATTAGCATAAGTTACCATTATTTACACCTGTAGTTTTCTTACAAATAATAATTTAGTTTTTCGATGGGACTTTTAGTTTTTTAAATAAAAAAGCACAATTCCGAAATCTATAGCTATATAGGTATATGGTTTGTTCATGTTTTAGGCGTTTAAACATTAAAAAGCTGGAAAAATTTTAATAACGTTATAATTGTTTGAATAATTTATTTGTCGCAATGCTTAAAATACCACCTGGTGATATTTTAGTCAGGAATCTGCTAATGTTCTTGAAATTTTCTGGCGACTGATAGTTTTATTATAATAATCGCACAATGTTTTATACAAATTTAATTGTTTAAAAAATCATTTTTTTGACTTAATTGAAAAATTAGTAGAGATATTTCTTAGAAAAATCCTGTGATATTCTTGGTTAATTAATTAATTAATTAATTTAGGTAACCCAAGTAAGTACCTTGTAATCCGGCGTAATCCAGATAATTCGTAGTAATTTACATAGGCAATCCAAATAGTTTTCAACTGTTTTCTTGATTTTTTAAAAATTAGTTTTTTTAATTGAAAATTCAACTATTCCATTTTGTGTTAAAAATTGATCTTTTTTAGTAAAAAATTCATGTGTGTTGTTGAAAATGAATCTTTTTTATTTGGTTGGAAATTACCTTTCTTAACCGAAATGTTAATTATTCACTTTCCACTGGAAAATTGATATTTTTTTAGTTGAAATATCAACTGTTTGGTTGAAAATTCATCTGTTGTATTAAATATTTTTCTTTTTTGGCAAAAAAAAATCTTCAGGTTTTTTATAGTTAAAATTCTTTTACATGTTTTCAGGTTTTTTTATAGTTACAAATTCGTCTTAAAAACTTTTTATCATTACAGATAATGTGTGTTATAATAATTAAACAAAAATGTCTTCCTGGTATATCACCCGGATACTTATCTAAAATAAGTTTTTGTACCCTCGTTACCTATGACCAAAGGTTATCTGAGGAAGATACCATATACAAAAATATGTGCATAATCTTATTATGTAACATTGATTACCTTAATTTGGAACTAATACATTATTTGATAAAATTTTCTGTATACCATACCTTGTTATTTTTCCTCTATGTTTTTAATTAATCTCTTTTTATGAGGAATTATTTATGATTTGACTTTATCTAGAAACTTAATTGCAATATCTGAGAATTCCTTTTTTGAATATGATTCATTTTGAGGATTATCTTGGTTTTTAATTTTTTGAACATTTTTTTAAATTCTAGTTTTTCAAAATATCCACATACACTGTTAGAAAAGTCTCTACTAGATTTAGTATACATGTAATGGAAGCAAGAATGCACAACATGAAATTAAATTTAGTATACCAAAATCAGACAAAAATATTCAACCGTGCGGCCGGAAACTGCCAATCCATTTTATAATGCTGATAAATCCCCTTAAGACACCTAATCCAGGTGCCATTCAGCTTTTGGCTGAATCCGCAACCCGAGGGCGCGTCTGGCGGCTTTGTCATAGGCCCTTCGGTTCGATTATATATATACTTACATACTACTCAAGAAATATAAAACAAAATGAGAAAAAGACCATCTTTAAGCACTTTTCTTCAAATAGGAAATGACGTCGGAAATAACGTATCAAAGGACGTACCAAATGGCGTATAAAAGGATGTACCAATCTACGTTATTTCGTATCCCAATTTGGGACGTCCTTTGGTACGCCTTTTTTTACGTCCTTTGGTACGTCCTTTAGTACTTCCTTTTGTACGTACTTTAGTACGTCCTTTTATACGTACTTTTTTACGTTTTTTTTGTACGTCTACTTTTTCAAGTATAAAGTATTTAAAAACTGGAGACTTTATTATTAAAATGACACAGTAAAAAAATGTTCTAAATGATACCGAAATCAATATCATTTTGATATGCAACAGCAATGATACCGAAATCAAAAGAATTTTTATCGGCCGGAATGAATGATAGACTTTTCAGATCATAATGATCTGAGTCGGGATCATGCATCAAGTCAAACCAAGATAGCCGACGTTCTTGAAATATTTTAGCTCAAATGCGAGCTTTTTATGGTTTCTAGTCGTGCAGTGTACTTGGAAAGTTAAATAATTAACGCAACCTGATATTAGAATATATCACCTGTTAAGTGTAGTTATCACTTGCGTTCAAATTAAAATGACTACAATAGGATAAAGGAAGTATACTACCGGCGTTTGCCGGTACACGTCAACTCGTGCAGTGGCACGAACGCGTTCGGCAAAAATCGATATTGCTTGGACATACTCGAGAACATAATGAAACAGCACTATACGAAAAATCGAGACTTGAGTTTCAATTTCTGTAATGGGTCGCAGGTTCCTAGCATGTTCATATTCATAATGTCAGTTTCTCACATAAGCTTTACAGATTATAATATACACTTTCTTGCTTATTAAAATTATTTTTAGACCAACTAGTAAGCAACAAATCACTTTTTAGTACAATTAATTTTTCAAATACAGATTCATAATATTTCGTATTCGAAATACTAATTTTTCTACTAAAACTTATTAAAGACTAGTATTAAAATGTCAAATTTCAGTACTTTAATATGAATAACTTGATTAGTTCAACATTTTTCCGTGTTTTGTTACACAAGTATACTAAACTTTGATTCATTTTTATCATTTATTCAAATAGAAGGTCTCTGTGAAAGAATGTGTTCGTTAAAGCCGAAGGACCTTTAACAAAAGAGAATTCACAATCATCAAATTACAGTTTTTAACGCTTTGACTTTTAATTTTAAAAGGTCTGTGCACAAATGTGTGGTAAATACAAAGACCGAGCGCGAAACGCGAGAACCAACAGTCGCGCGCCTCAGGCCCGTTCAAACTCGCGAGCCGGGCGCGCAGCGCGCAATGAGAATGTGCCTGCGCAGCGGACATATTTTTTTAGTTCACTTTTTATATTAGTATTATACTATATATTAATGACAAATAAGTAATTTATAATAACCAGGGCTGTTTAAACATGATCTTGGGCCCCGATAAATGTTATTAGTTTTACTTTAAAATTCATATGATGTGGAAAGTTCACCAGAATCAGTGATAATGTTTGTGGGAGCGTAAAATCAATGAACGTTTCGCTTTTTAATTTTACGGGGCGTACTTTAACATTATTGGATCTGTAAATGTATTTTTTTAAATTTATTCTTACGTTTTTTTCATTTTGTCAACGAAACAATAAAGAAAATCACAATGAATAAATTAAGGTAGGAAATGATTTTTTGTGGGTGCTTTCAGTGTGAGTCCCCTTGCCTCTCGCATGTAATCTTCTTAAAGTTTAAATTAAAAAGAATACATTAACAGTGTCCAGTAGTGTTAAAGTATGGCCCTGAAAATTAAAAAAGCGAAATTTTCAATGATTTTACGATGCCACAAACATTATAACTGATTCTAGTAAATTTTTCACATCATATGAATTTAAAAGTAAAATTAATAACATTTATCGGGGCCAAGATCAAGATTATACAGCCCTGGTGATTAAAAATGACTTATTTATCATTAATATATAGTATAATATTGATATTAAAAGTGAACCAAAAGAAAGGGAAGTTTTACCATGTCTAATCTATTCGTCTGACTTTTGGTTACGAAATCGAGTCTCCCAGCCCACTGTGCTATCGTGGCATCTGGTTACACATCGTTCGATTACTCAAAGACGAATTAATTTGCCACTCTGAACATTAGAGGCCCTATAGGCAAAAAGCTCAGGTTTCTTTTTAAACTATGTTCAAACAAAAAAGTGTCGAAATTTGAAAAAATTCAAATTTATTTTTGATTTTCAAAAATTAATGTGAAATTTTGATTTTTTTCCAAAAACGGTTATGACCACTTTAAAACTCGTAAAAAAAACTATATCAAAAACATCAAGTGAAATTTTGTTCTAAGTATCAGGTAAAAAGTTACAAATGTTTGAAAATAAGGCTTTGCATCAAGAGCCAAAAAATTTTTTTTTTCTTTTAGTTGAATGTTTATAGTCGCATCAACTGCCAGGGTCATTAGCGACTGTACTGTAGGGTTAATTATCAACTGTATGGTATCCTGTGGGGTATTATACCAAGGGACAGAAGCGAAGCTTTCAGAAAGCACGTCCAGCCTCGCTTGAAGCTTTGGGAATCGAACCCGCGCCAGCGTGGCTGCCAAGGCTGCAGTATTGAAACATTGGACAATCACTATACCATCTGAGCCACGATGACTCCCCAGCCAAAAAATTGTTCCCACTCCACTTTAATAAATATTTGTCGAAATTAATCAATTTTTGTGTGAAAAGTAACATACAATAGGACTATAATTGGCCTAAATTCTGGCCCAATCAGACAATTTTTTATTTTGGATTGGGTACACTTAAAAAATTATGCCCCCTATTTTAGTGATAAAATTAGGGTTTAAACATTTTTTCCCTGAAATTTAGTATTTAAATGTATTCAAATATTTAAAAATTTTAAAGAATTCAAACTAAATGAATGACTTATAATCAAATATTTCATTTTTTTAAACAATACTATTAACTATTATAATACATTCAACTATTTTAAAAGGTGTTCAGTTTTATTTTTAATGATTTTGGAGTCATTCATTTGTTAATGTTTCCAATTTAAAATTATGTAGTTCTTCACTTTTTTTGCATTGTTAAATTTATTAAATTTTTCCACTACCGACAGAAAGTTTGGTTACATTTCCTCTCACCGTTTGAAAATTCATACTTCACTTCGAAGACGAATATATGTGCAGAAACTGAATCTACTAGTTTCAAAGTTGATAGGTTTCTTTAGCTTAATCAACATTTTGAAATCTTGAGTTCAACTCTTTGCCAAACAATATTAATTTTCAGAAGCCAAAAATCAAAAATTTGACGTTTACCATCATTTTTTTTTTAAGGTGCAACTTCAGATTCAATTAGATATACAATGGCATATAAAGGAAGCTGAAGTTGCACTTATAAGAAATGAAGGTTAAGGACGAATCTCGGACATTTGGCTTCGAAAAATTAATATTGCTCAAGTGAGTATTTCGTACGAATACTCAGCAATTACGTAATATTTAATCGCGCGCTCTTGATTTAGATTTAGAAAGTAAGATTTTTTCTTGATGTTATGATTCTTCCAAGTTCCTAAGAAAACTTTTCTAGATTTGGCAAATAGTTGACTCTAAGATTTCAAAATGTTCACTTAGCTAAAAACAACTTTGAACTTTGAAACTAAACATTTTTTGAAATTTTTATTAAAATAATTTCGACGTAGAATTTTCTATTCTTTTTAATGATTCTACATGCAAAGTTGTAGATTCAGTTTCTGCACAGATACGCCTCTGAAGTGAAGTGTAAATTTTCAAACGATCAAAGAAAATATACCTAAACTTTATGTCAATAGTGTAAGTAAAAAATTTTTAAAATCATTTATTCTTTAATTTTGAACAGCGAAAATGACAACGGGGATCTAGTTTTTGACTGAAAATCAGATTAATTCTTATCTTATAAAATAATATACAATTAATATATAAAATTTGTATCTTATAAATCACATAGAATTTTTCCAAGGCCTCAAATTCAAAATTATTCCGTCTTTTAAAACTTGATGATGAATATGTTAGTTTTTAAGTCTCTGCCTGTCTGTGCACGCAATACTAGCCTGGCGCTACACTGGCGCTGTCTAGTTTTGATACGTTTTTGAGTCAAACCTTCCTTTAGGAAATTACCATACATAATTGCGTAAATGCTTAAGTAATAATTAAATGTACACAATTACATATTTAAGATAATAAACAATAATTATTGAAGATGATTGAAATCTTAATATACAAACTGTATTCTTAATAACGATTTTTTATGAATGTTCAAAAATATTTGATTTCAATTGAAATACATAGTAAAGTTATAATAAATTGATATTAAAATTATAATAATTATAATGTGTATAATGCTATGTATTATATTTATAATATTTCAGAAAATCATGTTTTAACGTGAATGATTTATTTAAATTATCTGAATTATTTGTTGATTGCGTAAATTATAATTAAGTCTAACGTATTAATTATTCGCAATAAGAAAAAATCATCATTTCGTAGCCTAATCGAAAGTATAATCATACAAAGTTGATTATTTTCAATGATTTATCCACACATCACGCACTTTTAATGTTTAAAAATTGTTTATGTTTTTTTGAAATAAATATTACAATGTAATGAATTGAAATTCATATCCGAGAAAAATGAAAAAAAATTTAACTTCTAGATGGCTGAGTGTCTAAAAAATAGTCGATCCGAGCGTTACATCTCAGTCTAGCCACTGGACAGTCAGTCTGTGGCGCACCAGTGTCAACTCAAGGCGGACTAGACAGAAATAGTACAGCGTTCAGATTGACAATTTCAGATTGAAGAAAATTGAAGGCCTCTGATTTCATATTTTACTATTCAGAATGTTTAATTCAATGTTGCCTTATTTTGAAGCTCTTACAATTGAAACCCTTTGTCAAAAGGAGACTTAAGTAATGTATTGGTCAACATGAAACTAAATACGCAAAATGGGCCTATCACATATCCTCTACTGAATTCGTCAGTAACAAGTATATTCCTAATTAATCTTAAAATTGATTATAAAGTATGATGATTGTCGAAAAGCGATTTAAGTAATTTTTCAAATGTCTGCTGACGTTAGAGGCTAAAATATAACTGACGATAAAAACTGGGTGGGCTGAAACAAAAAGCTGAAAAAAGTGCAAACACGTAAGAGATCAATAACTTTATAAAATAAAAAAATACAATGAATCAGAACACCCTTTTGTAATGAAAAATATATATATATCAGCTTAATCATGAACTGTATCTCACTGCCAAAAACGGATCTAAGTATCATAAAAACAAACGAAAAATTTCGATAAACGTTGCTTGGAAAAAAGGTTTAAATAAGATTACAGAGTTTCAAAAAAAATCTTTTTAGTTGATCAACTGTGAATATAAATCATAATGATTTTTAAAATTGAACTGTTTATTAAAGATTAACAAGTGATTAATAATTGCTTTTACAAGACGATTCGAAATCAGTTCAAAATTTAAGAATTTCCAGAGTTTAACGTTGAAGATTAAACTGCTTAAATTTGAAAGTCTTAGTAGTTACACAAATGAAAATGCATGATTGAAACTTTATAAACTATTAGAAATTGTAAAATAACTTAAAAACATTATATTCATACTCAAAGACTTTTATCAAATTTAAAATATTGTTTTAGTCTATAAAATTTGAAACTTTAAAATTGGAAATTTTTCAATTAGGAAAAATAAAAATGCTTATTATTTAGTGATTTTTTACTGTTAATTTAAAATCAGTAATTGTAAATCAAATACTCAAAATTGAACAAACAAAAAAAAACTTTGAAGGTTACAATTTTAATTGTTCTATTTCAAAAATAGATTTTCAAATAGAATTTCAAATAGAATTTCAAAATAATAGATTTGTACAGATTTCGAACAAAAAATGTATCTGGAAGATTTTAAGGAAATATTCTTCATTTTGTAGGATTTAAACCAAATTTTAGGAAGAATTTTAAAGATGTTTAGAAGGTCTGAAAAAATGTAAAAATTAATTCATAATTTGAAAAAATGTAAAACAAGGTATGGATGCTTCAAGATTTTGAAATCAAATTTTGAAGCTTTTCAAGGATTTTTAAACTATTTAAAATAAAAATATTTTAACTTCTAATTCAAGACGTTTTCAATTCATAACTAAAATGTAATCGCTCAATTTGTAATATTTCTAGCTTAAAATTGCTTAAAATGATTTGTAGCTCAGTTTTTACTACTTCAAATGTACACATTTTTAGCTTTAGAGTTAGAAGTTTTTACTTTCATTGACCGTGAAAAATGTTAACGAACCGAAAAATGACCGGGAATTTTTTTCTGTGATTAAAACAGGCACTCTGATTTTCAAATTTTCAAGGTTAAAAAAATGATCCAAAAATATACATGGTAAACAAATTTAATTAATTTTCATGAATTCATTAAAAAATTTGCTTTTCGGCATAACTATTTTCATGAAATTTAGCTGAAGATTTGAGACAAAAATGGAATTTTCATTATATAGTTGTTTTTGAATTGAACATGAACTAAACTTATTTGAAGCTAAAAAATAAGAAGTTCATTAAAACGCATAATTTGTTTATTAAAATATTTTAAAATCCGAAATGAATTTGAATTAATAAATAAATGAAATAAAAATTATATATTATATAATATAATAAAAAATATAAAGTTTGGACTGTTTTCTTTTCGGATATTTAAAAATTACACAAATTATTATATGTCTGATTTAATTGCGCATGAATAATAATATGTTGTCGTTAGTAGGAATGCATGAAGCCTCGGTGGCTCAGACGATAGCGCGTCAGACTTCCATGCAGGAGGTCTGGGGTTCGATCCCTGAGCTGGGTACCAATGGAAATTTTCTACGTACCTCTACCGGGGCTTCGGTGGTTGGGAACCCACCTTAAACTGTAGGTCCCCTCAGAAAAAGCTGATACCTTACCAAGGATGAATGGGCTCTGACGAGGGCCTAACCTTGGGGGTAGAAACCGATTTTGAGAAGACTCGAAAATGAGTCAGCGATCTTCTTGCGCTTGGGGCTCCTACGGTGAAATCACGCTCGATGGTCGCTGGCTGACTTCGGGTAATGAACACACACACACATACACTTGCATAACACATTAGGACAGTGCTTCGAATCTGTGCATCTAACTGATGACCTCACAGGGATCGCTCCGTCCACCCTAGTCTGGCCGTATCCCCTCTTTGAGACCTGCTAAGGAGGCTGCCGAATGGTGAGTCTCACTTTGCCATGCAAAGAGGTCCGCGTCATTTACTGTGCGATAAGCATGATTGGCACCTGAGAGGTATAATTTCAGAACGTTGTGAACAACGAAACTTACTGAGATCCAAAAACACTCAGCGAAGATTGGCCGGATTCGGAGTACTGCCTTGAGAATAAACACGAGTGTGGCACAATAGGCTTCATAGCTTGAGCGCCAGGGGGGCACCTCACGGGGCCCCCCGCCCACATTACAACTAACAACTTACTAACTAGTAGGAATGTATTGGGATTTACGTCTAAAAGCAGTGCATTTTACGATCTTCCTGAATTATTTTTAACTCATAAGATTAAAAAAATCCTAAAGATCATTATCTTTTACCCAGAACCATCAGAAAATTATTTTTATTCGACAAACTTTTTCTTTAATACTTTCGCCTTTCATTATTTGAATTCTAGAACACAGGCTTCCAGAGAAAAGTGGCATAGGGCTGGTGAGAACCCACCCAAATATCGTCTGTTGTATAATCGATGCATCTTCTCCTCCTTTTCTTTATCCGTCCTGGATGATGAACGAGAGGACCTCTGTTCTTAGCAAAATGTCAGCTACATCAGCCTCATTCGTTAAGTCATCAGTCAGAACTAAATTTCCTATATCGCAGTGGTTGGAAAACTGTTTGGTCACTTTTCAGGTATGGTCAGGCCCGTCCGGGCCTAATTTTTTCTACCAATTTTCAGTCTATTGACGGACCTCAGTGTGGGCGAGCTTACTCCAGCAGGGGTCTTTTGTCCACAGGCAGGTCAATGTAAGGAAATTTAAAAACTTTCAATTTTTCAACTGGCGATTTGAAAATAGTATAATCAGCATCTACGAATTTTTCCGATTCCAATGATATATTACTTGCATAGAAAAGTTGAAGATTTTAAGGAGTTTAATATCAAGAAACTTGAGCTCAATATTCGATTGAATACTAAATACTTCTCAAATTTTCAACCTTTATAGACAACTTACATGCCGTTGTAATCGGAAAAATACGTAGATTCCAAATACATTACTTTTAAATCGTGGATTACCGAATTAAGAAACTTTAAATTTCAATGTTTTCTTAAATTTTCCAATAAAGGGCCTCTGAGGGAAGGGTTGATCTGGCCAAGCTCGAAGGTACCTGACCAGAAAGTAGGTCGTTGGTCAGGTCGGTCAGGCTACCTTGACTTGGTCAAGAGCGGGCCGACCACTGCTATATGAGACCATTTAGAGTTAAGGGTGATCACGGCTACTCTCTAGTAGTTGTATCTTTTTCAGCGATGGGAATATTAACCCTGAAGTTTATTTCCGGATTGATTTGTTACGTCAGAATAACTGATGTCCGTCCTAAGGTGATGCTACCCTGAACACTCGTGACATTTTTTTTTGTTGATGAACAAGCTGATACGCTTTGTTGACCCAAGCAGTTTAAGCAAGGCTGCTTACGTTCGACAAATTCTCGGCGCTGATATGATTCCTTCTTGAAAAACTCACACTGGAACAAGATCTTTGGTCCTGAACAGAACAAACAAACCTTGGACTTGAGAGCTTTTACAATGCTCGACCTGTCGTTGAAGAATGTCTTGCGGGTTTCGGTGGTCGCTGGTGTATTAGAACCTCTTATAACAGTCTCCTCGACTCGGCTTGACTCGGCGTAGATTTATAAAACTGAAATATTTTTATTACGGATGCAGATTTTTCCATAAGGCGTAGTGTTTATGCATATAACCGTCAGTTCATGGTTCGCCACCGCAACGCTATCGTCTAAGCGCACATACTCAACAACACTGGCGGCTTTTCATTTAAAAAACCATAGTGATAATCTTCCAATATCAAATTATAAAAAATTTTATTTGCTCATTGAAAATTTTTTTAATTTAATATATTTTTTTGTGAATATTATTTAACTATGCAAATATTATTGAATTTTCAATCAATTTGAAAGTTTAGTTGCTGAGCCAAAATATGTCGTACTTATCGCTAAGTGAAAATTTATTGCAAAAAACAAATTTTTCTTTTTCTTTAGACAGATAATACTTTTTATTCTCCAAGACGCGGACACAATATAAACTTGCTAATACCTGTCAAAATGAACAAATCATAAAGTCTACAATCTATTTATCACTGTTTATTTTCACTTCTTTATAGACTGTAATCAGATTCTTTTTCTTCTAGCTTTTTTCTCATTTGCTCTTACAACCGTTGCATTTACACCTCATACAAAATATTTTCTTTCACAAGCAGCTACTGGTAAAAAAAAAAAAAACCACAATAACACTACCATCGATGGGGTAATATTTCTTCTATTCTTCTCGCACTTCAATCATTTTTTCTGCTATGACAAACTCTTTACTTCTTCCTCACTACACTATACACACATCACCAAATTGCCCTGGACCCAACGGCACCCTCTATAAAAATTGGTAAACTCTAAAAAAAATTACCAATTGCAAATTTCTGCTCTTTTTGGAAAAATAACTTTTTTAAATTATCTGAAAAACAATGTCTTGACTCAAAAAAGTACAAATCATTACATTTTCGCTTCAGCAAATTTTCAATATTTCTGTATATTTGGATTATGCAGGAAAATAATTTTTTAAATCGATGTTGCATTTGTATCTCATAAAGTGAGGAGATCGTTTTTGTATCAATTTGTAATATTCAAAGAATTGCCGAGTATCAAGACAATATTTGTATTTGTTACACCATCTTCTCTACGATCTCGCTCCGCTTCCTTTTCTCTTCATTTCCATACCACAAGCTTGAATTCATACTAGTAATACGCAAGTGTAAGTGCAAGTGATACCCTTTATACAGTACAGTCATCAGGATGATTCTTCTTTCCAAGTATCCCATCTGATGGCATTATTTGTACTATTTGATTCATGTCCTCTTCTTGATCAAGCGCAAGAAAGTAGAAGGAGATGCCATAAGTGTGACAAAGTTCTTACAACATTCACTTTGCACTCTCTCGAGAAAAAGATCACGTTGTCCACGGTAAAAATATCTATTATGCAAATTATTTTGTATCATGAATTTTATTCTAATAAAAAAGTTGTCTAGTCTGACGTTTTCTTGAAGTAGACTAGTCAAGCTCTCGCTTCTGTTATCATCTTGTTATTATTTTATTTCATGTTTTCATTCGCGAAATTGAATAAAAATGAAAACTAGTGAAACCTGGAATGGTCCTAAATTTTTACAATTAGAAAAAAAGTTCATTTTGGTATAATAATTTTTTTTGCATTTCTAAAAATTTAGGATCTCAGAAACGCTTTTCAGTGCATTCTGTTTCATTTGACACATTTTCAACTAAATATCTTATTTCGTGTAGACGTAATTTTTTTCACATATCACTTTCTTCAGTCAACTTTTTATTCACAAAAACCACATCAGGAATATTTTCGCATGCGTTTTTGCGTTCCTCTTTCTAACAATCCACGATAACCACATTCACATTTATCGTTTCAGCCATGAAATTTTAATTTTTTTATTTTGAAACCATGCAAGATACGATAAAAAGTCAACATGCAAAACTGTTCAGCTTAACACGATCTACAAAAATGCCTTTAACCATTTGCTTATCAAGTTTGACTTAACTATCGTTTTAAGCATGGGAGATGACATTTAACAATCCATTATTCAAATGTATGCATAAAAGCGCAAAAATCTATAAAAAGTACCCTAATGACCGAAAGGTTGGGTTTATTTCCTTAGACCGTTTGAGAATTCATACTTCACTTCAAAGACAAATATCTGTGCAGAAACTGAATATGCGACTTTGCAAGTAGAATCATTTGAAGGATTAGAAAATATAGCGTCGAATCTGCCCTCGTCGAAATTATTTTCATGATCGTGATAAAAAGGATGCAGGATCGAAGTTGAATGTTTTTTTTAGCAAAACGAACATTTTTCAATGTGAAGTTCAACTCTTTGTCAAATTTAGAAAAGTGTTCTTAAAAATTTGGAAAAATCATAAAACCAAGAGTAAATTCTACTCTTCAAATCTGAATGAAGAACACGATTAAATATTATGTTATTCTTGGGTATTTATATAAAATATTTACTCGTGTAATAGAAATTTTAGTGATCCACAAGTCCGAGATTTGTACTAACCCACACAGATTGTAACTCTAACACAGGCTACAAAATCGGCTTGACCATATTTCAATATGACTCACAATTCAGCTGTCATACTGCACCAGTAAATATTTTGTAAAAATGCGAAGCAATTATATAATATTTAATCATGCTGTTGATTTAGATTCAAAGAGTATGATTTTTTCTTGATTTCATGATTTTTACAAATTTTTAGTAACACTTTTCTGTGCCATATATGTTTTTGAATGTATTTTGAAATGACATCATGTTGTTCCTAGAAACAAACGGGGCCAATCCATATAGTGATACATCTTCTGATTTTCCAACTACGTTCAAAACCAACTTTTTTTACTACTTGCTCTGAGCAAATGTTACCCCGCTAACTTTAATAAGTGGCTCTAACTACGTACCCTGTTTACTTCAACCAGTTGCTCTGAGTAGTTATTCCGTTAGCTTTTAGGGTGACATATATCATGTCTCATGTTCTTTCATACTATAGTTTCATAACTGATGGTTGCGTCTGGAGTAAATACGATTCTAGGATATGACACCCGCTTGTCGAAAAACCGCGATAAAGCTAAAGCTGAATCTCACCCTATTAAAATTTCTAATCATTATATGTTAATATATATAAACATACTTTGAATTAAAAGTCACCCTATATAAAAATGTACTAAATGATTGAAAATATTTTAAGTTTCGAACTAAAAGAAATGCATCTTATTACGGAACTGACCTAATCATATCAAATACTTATTATTACAGTTAATAACAAATCTATTTCGCTCAACGAATATTTCACAGTGTCAAGTAAATTTTTCGATGTCCGAAGCATAGCGTTCCTTAGATACAAACAAAACATTTCTCTAAAGTAAATCAATATTTCTTCGGCCACATTCTGTTCTACCATTTCTTTGAATCAAAGAAACTTTCTTTGATTCAAATAAGTTTTTTTCTCAGTGCACATACGGCTATTTATACGGCCCTCCTGATTGGTCCAGCTTAAAAAATTTAGAACTCAAAAACTAAAACTTCAACTGATTTTTGGCGAACAGCACTGAGCCGCCAGTGCCGTTTGAGTGCCTGTTTTGGCTGATTTCGGCACCACAAGTACCTAAACGGCACTGAGAGTGATGCGACGGTCATATAATGGTCCTATTGTATTCGTCAGGAACCGGGCGGGCAGAGTGATTTACAGTAGCTGGCCGCCACCAACCGAATTCCTTTTTAAAATTTTCTTCAAATTATTAACACTTTTTTTATTGATGAATTTTCTCATTATATATAATTATAATTAAAAATTATATACTGTCCTTTGAGTTGAATTAAAAAACATTGTCTATTTTAGCGTATCTCATTCCATGTACGAGATACATTATATTCATTCCAATTTTAAACTTCTAAAAAAAGTTAGATGTCTGAAATTATCGAAACCCGTAGATTCTGAATTTCTAACTTTCGCAGCGGTAATTTCAAAATTTTACAAATTTTAATTTTTAATTTTTAATCCCGTTCAGCTGGTCTACTTGGTAGCCTAGACGCAGGTGTAAACGGAACTTCTGCAGGCATTTAAATCTGGAATCTGAGTAGTTTTAAACGAGCAGCACTGAAACGGTACTGGGCAGTGCTGTTTGAGTGCCGTTCATCGGCCGGGCTTATAGTCCCAGTAATCGTGATGCCAATTTTCATGCTTTTTATTTGATTTTAATGAATCTAATTTCTATTTGCTACTATAAAATGCTACAAATCACAGGGTTACATAATTAAATGTCACTTTTAACATATTTTTTCAACAGTATATATTCAAATTATAACCAAGTTTTACGATTACTGGGACTGTCACGATTACTGGGACATTTACCTTATTTCTATAAAAATGTGTACTATAATTCCAGATATGATGGCACTATCTTCAAAATCAAAAGATTTTACACTAGCAGCAGGTTGGAACATAGGTTTAATATCCGCCGTCACTTTAGATTGTTCTTCCAAAATTGCATGCAAATGTTTAAAGTTGCACAATTACTTAATCTTTATCGTCAGAGAACACCAATGCGAAGTCGTGTACAAATAAAAGTTATCAAACAATAAATTAATTTCATTGCATTGTATTGAACTAGATTTTTAAATAAAATAATTGCATGCAAAACAGTTTGACACGCGCTGCGCGCGCATGAGGTTCTCGTGATAATTAAAACAAATATGAGTGGATATAATTCTGCAACTATAATTATTATACTCATAATTATTATTAAAATTAATTATAAATCCATAATTTAATTATTTAAATAATATAAACATTTTTTGATTTGATGATTATTTAATTAATTACGTCTTTATTATTGGTCATTAATAATATTATTAATATAATTATAATAAGGCAAATTAAAAAAAGAAACAAATGTTTAGCTTCGAAACCTGTGAAAACGTGAACTTAAATTAAAAGACTTTTTAAATACATATGACATTAAATCATTATTCTTATTATTTTGTAGAAGTATATTTCATTAATTAGATGAAAATGAAATTTTAAATAGCCATTTAATGTGTTTCAATAATAATCTTTGATTGGTTTCATGTAATTGCCTAAAACGTTTCAGACTTTCAAAAGAATTGCTAAGTATTCTTCTGAATGCCTAAATAAACCAGGCACTTGGACACCAGGTATAGATTTCGTTCCAAATTATTCTGAACACACATATATACCCTTTTAATTTTTTAGATTTTTTGTGTGGTCCAAGACGCATGGTTAACTATATATCATAAAAAAATGACAAATTGTAAATTTAAATTCGTGCTTATAGCAGGATACAATGACAACAAATGGACGAAATTAAACTTTTCTGAATCATATATCTGTAAATTATGAAATAATTTTTTTGAATCGTGGTTTTGGCTAGCATCTCTATATTGTCATGGAGACCAATATAAAGGTCGTCGTACGAGTCGCAGCTTGAACGTATTTCGTACCCCCATGTCATAAAAAAAAAGTTAACTAATAGGAAGAAATTCTACCCCAGCCAGCTATATTAGATATGTGAGCGCGCGAGAATAAACTATATTTGAAATGACGTAAATGCCATTAGCGAAGATTTCAAGTAAAAGATAGAGAAATCGTACAATTCATAAATCAATAAAATTAGTTTGAAAATAATATAATGTGTGCCGTAGATAATATAGAATATTAAACAATATATAATTTCTTATCATTGCAATGTAGAAGAAATATGGATAACATAACCTCTCAATGCACCTGCAGAATTTTACCTTTTAACGCAAATGAAATGATGACAGGATCAATTTATTTCAATATTATCCAGGAAAAAGTAGGAGGAGCACTCCATTAGTGAATAGTCGGAAAGGTATTGTATTCTGGCCGCTGGCGCAGTTCAGGAAGCGAAGGAAGAGGGCCCTCTGGGTAGCAGGTAAAACTTTGACCGCTGGCGCAATTCGTGTGCACCAATGATTTTAGACCCTAGGGGCTTTGTCTCTCTGTCGAATAGCTCGTGGGAAAACCAAGTGGAGATGCAAGTCTAATTCATACCATGCTTGCAATTAACTTTGGATTCTAGAGTCAAGATTAGTACTACATTTACAATGTGTTTGCAGAAAGCATGAGAGAGGATATTTGGAGTGGGTGGCGACGATGAGGAAAGGGGGGAGGGGGTATAATATCGATAGCTTTTAAAGATAAATAATTTGTAAATGAAAAGATTATATAATTGAACTTTAAAAATTGTACTCTGTTTTGTAATTTAAATAACCTATGTACATTTGAGTCGGATTTCTCAAGTGACGCCGTTAAATTATGCCGTAAAAATTAAAGTGCCTATGTATTTATAGTCTATATATTCGAGTTTAAGACGCAAAAGCTGCCGATTAATTTTCCGTATTCACCTTGTACAGGTCGAAATTATAGGAAAACGAGGGGAAGAGAAAATGCGAGCGAATATAGAACCGTAGAGAAAGGGATAAAGGACGGTCATATACAAGCGAATTCATAAATTCGTCGGATTAAGGCGGAGTATGAAAAATAGCTGAATAAGTGCAGCAAGGGTTTTGTCTGCTCTGGTCATCGTTTCAATGAAAAACTATGTGCACGGCTTCATGCTTGAAAATCGAAAAACCTTTGTGCATGATCTTCATTCATAATAAACACATTGTATGTTCAAAATTGACAAATGAGTTAGAAAATGAAAGTCTCATTGAGAAGAAATTTTTCGTTAATGTTGATTTCAATTTAAATGTTTTAATACACTGTAGAGAAAATTCTTTAATTCAGCATTCCTATAAAATATAAAAGTTCTGCTGCCATGCAAATTTACAGTCAAAACTTCTGAAACAGAAACAAAAGCTTACAGGGATTATGGAAACCCTCTTTCATTCTAAATTTATTTCTGCTTCTGCTCTCCTGTCAAGTGACACCGGAAGTCTCTCTGTAACGCTCGCTCTGAACATAGAAATTGATGACATCCATAACTTAGAAGATATCAAGATTTTGTGGAGCAACTGGAAATGCCCTACCAGCACTTATACTTGCCTTCATAGTTGAGACTTCTTTTTCATTTATGCCATTTTTCTAGTTCTCAGCTATTCGCAAAAATAAAATACCGATAAATTTGCATCTCTCCATACATTCATAATTCCACAAATCTAAAATGGACTCGCTTGGAGAGCGAGTTCACTTTAGATTTGTTGCGTCGGAAGTCGGAGTGAGGTCGAGGTCGTTAAAAGACCCATGGGCCACCAAACTTGATTTTTACAAGATCGATAGATTCTGTTTGTGGATTAACTTCAAACATACACATAAATTTGCAAAATATTTTGTCTATAAAGCAAGCATAGTTTACGCTTTATTATGCTTGTGCTTCGTACTCAAAGTAGTCGTTTCTGTGACAGTGAGTGGTGAGGATAGGGGGGGGGGAGCCAGTACAAAAAGTGTTTTTTTTACTCCTAGTATCTTAGTTCTTTTAACTCCGAATAGCTGCTAATCAGGGTGGGTCGAAAATGGAAATTTTTTTTTGATAAAAATGAAACTATTAACAATAGTTACTCTTCAGGGAATAAATCACTGCAACGGTAATAAAGATAAAAATTGTGTTTCTAATTTTCCATTTGAGTTTCCCACGACATTGAAAAGTCGAAGTTCAAAACGAAATCCACGTGCCTCTTTAATATTTTTTATGACAGAACAGAAATGGAGTCTTTTTTCTATATCTACATCTTTGGTACAGCTCTTTTTTCTAAACCGTTTGATTTTCAGATTTGAATTGAGAAAACCTGATTTTTGGACTTTTATTACCATTCCGTTTGGCTGTAATGTTAACAAAAAAAAAATTCGTTAATTGATTCTTACCAAAGAAAGCAACATTCGAACATGGTTTCATTTTTCTCTGAATAAATCTGCTATATTTTTGACTCGCCCTACTGCACAATTTCACTGACACTGGTGCAAAGTTAAAAAACATATTCCAATTTTGATATGACTATGTATTATATTTATTGATATATTTATTAATTTATGCTATTTTCTGCTACATTTGTTATACAACTTAAATGCATACATAAACAAGAGAGCGACTACCTGCCCGGCTGTCCAGGCACTAAATGAAAAGCGGAAATGCTCGAATCTAGAAGGCATGAAAATTCTTTTCTTTCAAATATATGCATCTAAAAATAAAAGAAGATTTGGAAATTTTCTGGCACAAATACCATTGTATTGGATTGAGACACTTAGGGAGCAGGATACTTTTATAAATGCTGCTCGATATCCAGGAATTCAGGAAATTTCACTAATATTTTCAGTTCAAATTTATTATAAAATTCTTCAAATTTTCCCTTGTGTTAGAGTCTTGTCTCCATCTTATCAGGCTAAAATTCTTGATACTGTTTTCTTTAAAAAAATGATATGAAACAATAATTCGTTGAGATTAAAGTGGGAAAAATTTCTGGACTGTATTTAGAATATTTTACAAAATAGCTTTCTGAGTAAAATTTATTCAATAGAGTAAAAAGTATAGCACACACACACAGAGAGAGAAAGACTGAATTTTTTCGTTACACTACTGAAGCCAACTCTATGTAAAGGCATCATAGAGCCAACAACATTTTCTTGTCAAAGAATGTCGAAATTTAAAATTTTAAAGAAATGCGAAATTGATGTTTTATAGAGACGGTATTTTTGCGTGAGCAATGTGAATAGCTACATTTATTAAAAGAACAAACGTGTTATTTTAAAGAAGCAATACGGGAATTATAGATTGATCTGAAAATCGATCTCCCCTATTCCTCTTCCTACACTTCCCTTTCTCTAAGAAAGCATCCAGAGGCGACTTCTGTCACCTCCAACACTCAAGGCCGCTATGTAAGCATAGCAGCGGTAAAAGACCACCAGCAAACTACACCATGCTCCTAATTTTGTATCTAAAACATCATCGCAAATGATTTCATACATCGTATTAATTTAACTATCTATATTCTAATCGCATCAGTCACTTCAATTAGTTCGTGGCTATGATGGAAAAACGGGTTCTTCTTAACCCGACAACAAGTTTGAAAATATATATATATGTGGCCGAATTCATTTCCAATCGGGCAGGCTGTGCGAGCTCAAGTCACAGAATCATTTCAACACGAAATTTGTTGTTTTCAAAGGATTTTAGACGACACGTATTTCACCGAGTAGATGAAACAATTTTTTTGACAAACTTCTGAGTATTTGAATTTAAAAAATTAAAAACTTTGATTACAAAAAAATTGTCAACATTTGAAAAAGTTCAAAATTGGGAAAATGGAGGCGGTTTTTCTTAAAAATTTCAAATCTAATTTTCTCAAAAAAGCCATCGTTTTTTTTCTCTTGATTTTTTTTCAAGTTGGTACTAATATGGTGAATATATCTCAATATTTTACTATTACATTTTTTTTATTATTTCATCAACGTCATCACACGCATAATTTCTGACCGAGCTCCAGCTCTGTTCAAGAATCGCTACCAATTTTTTGAATTTGAAAAGTCATCATACAGCCCACAGCAGTCAGCAGGACTAAAAATTTCAGAATTGCAAAAATCCCTACCCACAATTCAAAGAGGCTAATCGCAGTCAAGTCTCCACAGCATTCTCCGTTAACTTCTTGTACGTTCAAGAAGTTCGATAAGAAAGGAGGACATGTAAAATATTCTGGCGCTCAGTCCGCTTTTCCTCTCACGAGCGTGTCGTGATGGTTCCCCGAAGGTTCCCGGCCGAAAACGGGTACACTAAGAGGGTTTTGGGACGTTAACTGGAGAAACGTAAAAATCGCGTAAGCAAGCTTAGTGCACCCAGTCCAGTTCCGGAGTGAATAATATCATATTCAAAGGACTAGAAAGTCGAGTGACTTGTGCGTGGATCATCCCGATTAATAAGTCCACATCGGTATAGCCGGAATGATCCGACGTATAGACTGTGTGAGATTGTGTCAATATCGTGAAAATCGACGGGGCCAGCGGTCGTGGCGTGTGTGAGTGTGAGTGAAGACGGTAGCGACTGTTGTTTCTGGTGACTCATTAGAAATAACAGCCAAATCAGAGAGGACTGCATTTAAACAAAAGGTCAGACGTATAATATCCCAATTTTTGTAAAAGTTATATTTCGAATACTCCCTCCTTCTCTCTCTCTCTCTCCTGCGCCCCGAAGTTAATTGCGAATTGATTTCAAAATTATAGATGTCTGAATAACGAAATTCGTTAAGTTTAGCCCGTCGACACTTCACGCTCGAAGGTCAGGCTGTAGGTTTAAGGTCATTACATTTTATGTCATCAGCCATGTTTCAAATCAATAAACTTGAGTTGTTTCTTGGAACTAATTAAATTCAAGTTTAAAACTTCATTCATCGACCCTTATACCCATCAGAAATTTAGGGCGATAGTAGAAGTACTTCCCGGGGAAGCAGAGGTCATAAATCGAAATTCCATATAAAAATAAAATAAACATTTGAGAGAAATATCAAATGATTGTCCGAGTACCTACGGCGATACAATAATAAAATCCATTTTCCACAATACCAGGATTTTTAGCTTTCCAAAAATTAATTCAACTATTTGGAGGCGCATTGGTTCGTAACACTTCCACTGGACCCAGATACCTTTCTTCACCTTCTCACTACTTCTTTTCACCTTTTCTCTCAATTTTTTCCATTCAAACACTTTAAAACTCGCTCTGGCACCTCACACACTGTTACTGATTAATAAATCAGTAACTGAATAATTTTTTTTACAATGTAATTAAATAAAAATTAAAACTCAGTCTTTTTTAATTAAGTAACATAAATTGACTATTTACTTGAAGGTTATATAGTTGAATATTGGATATAATTTATATAATACAACTTGAATGTTTATTTATATTTAAAATACCCTTATTACAATTACATAATTTTCCAAATGTGTCTAATGTTGTGAAATGAGTATATGAATTTAATTTTCAAAGTTATATATAAATATTTTTTTGTTTTTTCTAAAATTAGTATAAAAGGTTACAAATAAATAAATTTAAAGAATGTAAAGTAAAATTATTTGAATGTTTGAATGAAAATGATAGACTAATGCTTAAATGAGTATCAGAATTCAATTTTTAAAATTATATGTACATCTTATATTTTAATTTTTCGATAATTAGTGTAAAAGTACACGGTTAAAAATGTTTGAAATTTTAATGTACATTTACTATACATTTGTATATTAAATCTAAAAACTCGGTCAATGAAATATTAATTAAGAGGCTGCATATTAAATTTCATATACATGTATATTGATCAACTTTTACAAAAGTCAGGTAATTTCATATTCAACAAATTGAAAATAATTATGGCAGTAATTTTTAATTCTTAATGATGAAGCCTAATATTTT
Source organism: Andricus grossulariae (assembly GCA_011634705.1). Lineage (NCBI taxonomy): Eukaryota > Metazoa > Arthropoda > Insecta > Hymenoptera > Cynipidae > Andricus > Andricus grossulariae. Next base: position 173,687,845 of record JAABKJ010007545.1, read on the forward strand.
TTCTAGATAAACATAAATTATACTGGGTTTTAAGTGGTAAAGTTTAATTAAGCGAATTATTCGGACACCTAACCCAAAAGCAGCAGTACTCACGTTAAAATGTTGACATTTACAGTGAATTTTGAAGAAAATTCCACCCGTACGTTGCACTTGGATTATAAATAAGAATTTAATCCATGAATTTTAGGTTATTACTTTAGCTTTAAATATTTGAACAGATTTGGGTGCATCAAAGTACTTTCAACTTTCACGCACTGTGTTTTACTATACATGTACATTACTTCTACAAGATGATGGTATATTAAATTTACTACACGTATATGAATATTGCTTCCATTACATTTATAGTAAAATCACTATAGACATTTCTAACAATGTAGGTAATAGCGATATTCGCAAATTAAATAATAAAACCGTGATATCAGTAACTAGCAGTTTAAATAACGTAAGTTGCAAAATAGGAGAGAAAAATTACCATTTTAAATGGGAAGGTGCAATGAGAAGAAAAACATTTGAATATTGTGCTTTGCGAAAATTCCCATTTAAAATAGGAAATTCAATGCCAAATGACGTCATATGCGTCGAGGTTCATGAGGGCGATAAAATTCCTAAATCTCATAATTTGTTTTATCACAGGAAAAGATCTCCGTTTTGCTGCCCTGGAGACCCGTGTTCGATTCCCGCCAGCGCTGATTTCTTTTAAAACGATTTTTCCTCTTTCAGCCTAGAATAAAATATTAATATATAAGTGTAAGTTTAATTTATAAAACTTATAATGTGTGTAACTGTAATATATATATAGGTCTTTGCTACTGTGTTTTGTAAACTTTACAGTCTTTCCTAATGATTATAGAAACTTTCTTTCGGCATAAGTACAATTATTTAATCATTTATTATTATATTTCAATAAACTTAGTAAATTCACAGTTTAATATTTACAATAATAATTCTTGAAATAGTGACGCAATACTCTGGCTTACTATTATCCTATTGTAAAAAGAAATATTATAATATCAAATTATGCAACCGAAAGTTTCTCCGTGTAGAAGAATCTTAAAAAAAATTCATAATAATAACATCCGCAGCCCGTTCTTAAGTTTCGAATTAATTAAGATGATGAAAAGAACGAGCATGAAACCTTATATAAAATTCCTTTCTCTCAATTGCACAATATGGTATCATCGAGATCAATTGAAAACATTCTAGAAGAACTTAGAAATATTGTATCAAATGCATTTACGAAAATTGCTTAGAACTCCTTAATTAGCACATACATGAATCTCTTGATCTGCAGAATGAACCACTGACCTGCAAAATGTTGGTGTGGTAGGAAGACGTTTCACATACGGACACACAAACGTATGCAACTTGCACGCTCAACCTCACACACACACACACACACACACACACACACACGCTTACCTCACACTGAAGCGCACTAATAATAATCCATCCAGAACGCCCTCTGTATATCTACTCATATTTTATATTAAAATGAATGAACCGAAAAAATTTTATAATCCCTCGAATTATGTAGTTACATTAACTGGGAATTACTAAATTTTAACAGAATTTTCTGAAACATATGACTAAAGCTTTATGCATTTACCGCTGCTGAAGTTTGTGTTTCTGTTCAGGAAAATTTAGAAACGGTTTCTGCGTAAAGTTTTAGTGGCGCGTCTCTGAAAATTCCTACAGAAATTTCTAACAGTGTACGATGTCCGTGAAGTTAGTCTGGGCGGAAAAACTCAACAAGATATTGAGTTTTCAAAGTTGAAGTGCTTCACGCTGCACGACAAATTTCAATTTTTTTTTCAAAAATTCTTTTACTCATTGTTTAGGCGTCGTTTGGCCGCGTCATTGTGTGAGTCATCGAATAAAAAAGTCATTAGCACCTTACTCGCGAGTGGCGCCTTCTCAAGTGGTAGTGACCTTTTTTGGTCAGCCATGGCTTTAAATATAACATGAGTCAGACATCCTGTCAAGAAAATTTTTTTTTAAATCAAATTTTTAGAAGACATGCATGATTTCAGCCCTTTTTTATTCCTGTGAAGCGGGGCTAAAGTTCTACTTTTCATGAATAAAAAGTGACTTTATACGCAAATGATAAAACATTATACATCTGTGAGCACGCATTTTGCGATAATCGACTTCCTCACTGCAAGAACTGTGGTACCGAAAATTCCCAAAAATTTTGAAAATTTTTTGGATTATCTACATTTCCGTATATTTTCAAAATCTCTAAAATTTCTGAGATTTTCAAAATTTCTAAAATGTTCCTAATTTCTAAAATTAAATAAATTATCAAAATATTCAAATTTTCTAAAATGTCCAACCTTTCATATTGTTTTTGAAAAAAAGTATGTTATAAACCGGGGGAAACGTTATTTCCATTTTTGTATGAATTTAGGAAATTTTATAAAGTTTCAAAATATTTACAATCTGTGGCAAATATAAATAGTAACAAATTTTGAAAACATCAGAATTTTTCAGAATTTGAGATTTTTAAAGAAATTTGAGAAGTTCTGACAATTTTAGAATTTTTAAAAAGTTAGAAACTTGAAAAATTGTAAAAATATTGAAAACAGAAACTTTAAAAAATTTAGAAATTTTGACAATTTTAGAACATTTTAGACATTTTGGAAATTTTAGAAATTTCAGAAGAGTTGGTACTTTTATAAATTGTGAGAATTTCAGACGTTTTTTTAATGTCCGAAATTTTGAACATTTTAGACATTTTGATAATTAAAAATTTTTTGAACATTTTTAGAAATTATGATAATTTTAGAAATTTGCTAAAATTCAGAAACATTAGAAATTTTGACAATTTTAGAAATTTTGAACATCTTAGAAATTTTGAAAATTTTCAAAATATACGGAAATTTAGATAATGCAAAAATTTTCTAATTTTTTCAGAAATTTTCGGTATCATAGTTTTCGCGGGAGTGGGGGGTCCATTAACTGAAAATTCGTGCTCACTAGGGTGGTCCGAAAATGCATTGGAATTTTTTTTTTTATTCTCGTGCACATCGCCCGGAAATTTGTTCGAATTCACAAAAAAAGATTCTTTTTTCCCGTTAAAAAAAAACGCCAAGCCGCATGAAGAAACACGTGAGAAAAAAGACGTTTTTGTAAATGAACTGTTTTATAGGGCTTCAAAAACCCCATAAGTGAAAAAATGGGTTTTGCGAGTTTTTGGCGATAATTATAATTTTTTGCAGTTTTTTAAATGCAAATTGTTTCTAAGGCATGAAATACTACTTTATACTGATAATTGGATGTTTGCATAAATGTTTTAAACAACTTATGATTGTTTTTAGCTATTTTCTCTCAGACGAGAAATAGTTAGTTTTACAACGAACGGGAAACCTATGAAGCTCCCCTGGCGCTCACGCTATAAAGCCTATTGTGCCACACCCTTACCTATTTGGTCTCAACAGTCGACCCCAGACCTGTTAATGAAGCCTAGTATGTCGACTACTGATCGCGTTGTAATTTCCTCAGGTTCCATAAAATGGGGACCGAGGGTTTGTAGGCTGAGTCCAGCTAATGCCGGGCACTGGCATAATACATGCAGGGATGTTTCGTCATCCCTGCTGCATTGCCTGCACTCGATCGTGGGGTTATGCCCCATTTTGTGCATATGATAGTTCAAGTTGCTGTGCCCAGTTAGGATCCATACCACTGTCCTTATATATCTTTCTTGGGTAAACCCAAGATTTCCCTGGCTCTGTCCATCCTATAGGTATAACCCAGGATGTATTTCGCTTGACGGCCACCCTGGATTTGTTCCCAGTATTCCCGGTGTTTTGTCCGGATCCAGCTTTTAATGTTCATCCCGACACAGCAAGACGTTATTCCCAATACCGGTTCCGGTCCTATGTATTCACTCGCTGCGCCGCATTTTGCCAACTGGTCCGCCTTTTCGTTGCCCTTGTTCCCTGTGACCAGGGGCCCATATGAGAGACACATGGTTTCTTTCTGCAATTTGGTTTGATCCCTTTTTGCATTCCCAAACCAGTTCTGATGTTTTATCTGGGTTCCCTATTGCAGTTAGTATCGCTGGGCTGTCCGAAAAGATCGTAATCTGTCTGCGAGCAGCGTTTTCTTCTATTGATATTTTAGCACAGCGAAGGACAGCCAGGACCTCCGCCTAAAAGACAGTAGCATGTCGCCCAAGTGCGATCCCCATCCCCCTCCCTCTCTTGCGGTCATAAATTCCAGCTCCTGACCCTCCCTCTCCTCTGGAGCCGTCTGTATACCAGATTTCCCCTATGAGGAGCAGGTTACCATTTGCTTTCCACACATCCCTGCTTAGGATGCAGACGCGGAAAGCTTTGTCAAAGTTGAAGCGTTTTGTTATTTTATCTTTCCTCATCTCTAGAATCAGCAGTGCGCTGATGTCACTCGGGAGCCTAGTGTGCCAATTCCCCCAAGTCCATCTATTTGCTCTTGCCAGGTGGCCCATCGCATGTGTTTCTCGAGCAATTATCGCAACATGTAGGGGTTCTTCACAGAGCATGAATCCTATCGCAGCTGTGAGCGTAGGCTTCATTGCTTCAGTCAAACCCCTAAATGCTAGCGTTTTTAATCTTCGCAGCCTGTCCTGCATTTTTTTAAGTTCCTTCCGTGGCCACCAGACCACGGCCGCATATAGGAGCCTTAGTTTTAGGACAGCAGAGTAGAACCATACAAGCATTTTAGGCCCTAGACCCCACGTCAACCCAAAGGCTCTCCTGGACATCCAAAAAGTCATGACAAATTTCCTGCATTGGGTCTCCAGGTGCTTTGTCCAGTTCAGCTTGCTATCTAGGATTTCTTTCAGATATTTAACTGAATCTGAAAACCTCAGCTTCCTACCACAGAATACAGGAGCGTCAACTTTCGGCACTTTATAATTTGTTGTGAAAAAGACCAGGTTAGTTGTTTCCGGATTCACCGAGAGCCCTGAGTATAATACCCCTCTTTATTTAGCCTTCGAAAGAGGCCGTCCACTACAATACACCACAGGAGGGGCGACAGGACACCCCCTGTGGGCAACCCCATGGAGCTATTACCTTTACTAGGCCTTCACCTCATCTGGTTTCGAGTCTCTTCCGGGATAGCATGCCTCCTATCCAGTATACTAGCTGGCCCGGCATGCCACATCTCAAAGCCTCGCGACAGATGACTTCTGGAGGAGCAATGCTGAAAGTACTCTCTATATCCAAGAAATTGCCCACAGCATATCCCTTTTGTTCCAACTGCTTCTCCAATTTTGCCACAACAACATGAAGCGCAGTTTCTACCGAACAGCCTGCCTGAAAAGCATGCTGCCCTCTATGCAGCGGAGAGGCCAAGAGCACCTCATCCCTAATGTATCTCTCGAGCAGCTTCTCCAACGTCTTCAGGATAGAAGACGTTAGGCTGATTGTTCGCAAATCTTTTGCAGCAGTGTAACCCTCCCTCCGAGGTTTGGGTATGAAGGCCACTCTGCCATTCTTCCATGCCGATGGCACGTGTTTAAGGGCTATACTTGCCTTAAATAATTTGATCAGAGGAGGGACGACTAGGTTTATGCCTGTTTTTAAAAGTTCTGCATAAATGCCATACGCCCCTGATGATTTAAAGGGACAGAAGGACCCTACGGCCCATTCCACCTTTTTGTCATCAACGACCTTAGCGGCGAAATTCCAGTCAGCCCTCCCCACCTCTTGGCCCCAGCTTTCCTCCTCTTGGTCGGTTAGGATTCGCTCAAAACTCAGGATGTGAACATTCATCAGCTGTTTCAGCGTTGCTTTTTCGTCTTCGGCAAACTCACCATTATCGAGCCTTATGAGCGCGAGGCGAGCTTCCGGATTTTTCGCCAGGATCTTGTGGAGCCTCGCTGTTTCCGGAATGTCTTTCGATACCTCGCAGAAGCCCCTACCATCCTCCTGCTTATGCTTTTTTATACTTTTATTGTATTCATACTGGGCAGTCTTATAGATGTCCCAGTCTGAAGGCAATTGAGTTCTATTTGCCCCATAGCACAACATTCTGGTTGAGGTTCACTTATTGTTTCTTCACAAATGAAAAGTCAAAGCAAAACTGAAGATTTCAGAAAAAAAACAACTTTCTAGCATTACTCTAAGAGGAGATAGTGATAAACAATAATAAATTGTTTAAATGAGCATTTTTGTTAACTTGCATTGATCATTACCTCATTAAGTGAAAAGTGTACAAAAATTAAAAAAAAAAAAAACACAACTTTTTAACGCTCATTTATTACTTTACTAAGTAAAAAGTGGGTATAAAGCTAAACATTTTAGATGAAACCGCAACTACATAGCAATAATAAAGAAGAAGATAGTTATAGAAAATAATAATTTTGTTTAAAATATTATTTTTGCTACATTTAATTAATTATTTACTCACCCTTAGTGAAAAGTAGACAAATAGTTGTAAATTTCACAAAGAACCGCAACTTTCTAGCATCGTTCAAATTTAATATGAGTAATAATAAATAATAAATTGTTCAAACAATTATGTTTGTTAGCATGAATAAACTATTAGCTAACTCTCATTGAAAATTGGACAAAAAATGGAAAAGTTTTTAAAAAGCCGCGACTTTCTATCTCTATTCTAGGAGATGATTGCCAAAAAGAATAATAAATTGTTTAAACAATTTATTTAAACATCCACTTCTCAATTTAAAGTAGTATTTTATATATTAGAAACAATTGACGTTCAAAAAACTGCAAAAAAATCATAACTAGCGACAAAAACTAGCTATTTGTGAAGAGAAATGTTGAGTTTCAGCTCGATTCAGCTAATATTGACGATTCTGAATAAAATTTACAAAAACGTCTTTTTTCTAATGGGAAGTACGTGTTAAACTTCATGGGGCTTGCGCCACCTCTAAATATATTAAAAAAAAAATGGATTCATTTTTTGTGGATTCGAATACATTTCTGGGCGATATGCATGCAAATTCGAAAAAAAATAATTTGGACCACCTTAGTGCTCACAGATGTATAATGTTTTATCATTTGCGTATGAAGTCATTTTTTATTCCTGAAAAGTAGAACTTTAACGCCTAATAGGAACAAAAAAGGGCTGAATTCATGCATGTGTTCTAAAAATTTGACTTTTTTAACAATTTTCTTGTCAGGATGCCTGACTCCTCATCTTATATTTAAGGACACGGCTGGCTATAGAAGGCTGCTACCACTTGAGAAGTCGCCGCTCGTGAGTATGGTGATAATAACTTTTTTATTCGATAACTCACACAATTTTGACGTCCAGACGTCAAAAGTGAGATTCCAAACTCAAAAAAACGACATTCAAACGATTAATAAAAGAATTTTTGAAAAAAATTAAAATTTGACCTGCAGCGTGAAGATAGCACTCCAATTTTGAAAACTCAATATCTTTTTGAGTTTTTTCGTCCAAACGACAAAATTTGGTTTCCAAATATGAGCGAACGATGACCAAACGGTTCGATTAAACAAAAGATGGATGTTTTATGGTTGTTGTGCTAACTTCACGGACATCAGTGTTCGCCCTCGAAATTCGATGCGGCGCACAGTGGGACTAAACGCATATTTTTCGTTCAAAAAAGTCTACAGCCTTTAATTTTGCCCCGATTTGCGATTTTTGTCTTTAAATTAAAGTGCACTAAATTTCAAAGAGCACCTTGGTCATAGATTTTCGAATTTTCATTTGTTTATTTATTATATGTCTACTCAAAGTACGAGAAAATCACGATTTTGCACAGCATTATTATTTACTCTTTAACAACGGTTTGCATATAATGAAAATCATCTTGAATTAATACAAGAGTACTCCCAGAATACAAATAATTTGATTATTATATGTTTTGATTATTATAAACAAATTAAATTAACAAATAGCCAAATATTGTAATTTTGGTTGAAAAGAATTTGTTCTTAGCTAAAAATGCATTAGATTAATGTGAGAGTGAATGGTAGTAAGAATATCTATGAATTATTAAGAATTAGAATTGTTATAAACAATTTTTTGCAAAAATTTGGAATTTGTGGTTTTTTCAATTGCGATTTTCCTCTTATCATCTGAATTGATGTATATATTCTTAGAAATAATATATGTTCAATTATATTAATAAGATTACAACAGTTGTTGGTTTTTTAAATAAATTAAATAAATAAATATAAAAATTTGGCACTTTGGCCTGAAAAATAATTTTTTTCACTAAAACTGCTTTAAATTCTTGTGAGAGATTTGCAGTCACTAGTTCTATGTAAAATTAACAATAAGCAATTGTTATTATTTAATTTCAAATATCACAAAATTTTCATGTATTTAAAAAATATTATAATTTTTGTTGAAAAAAAATTTTCTTTTCTGGAAGTACTTCAAATAATTTTAACAGTAATCGTCAGAAACAATTTCTATAAAACATTAACAATTATAATATTTATAAACCATTTTTGTGGAAATGTCGAAGTTCAAGGATACAAGAAAGCTTTTCTAAACACATGAAAATTTTATAAAAATAGTCACTGCAAATCTGTCTCGCAAAAACTTAAAGCAGTTTTAGTGAAAAAAAATTATTTTCCAGGCCAAAGTTTCAAAGCTTTGAATTTATTTAATTTGTTTACAACATTAACAATTGTTCTTGTTTATCAAATATAATTGAATCTATGTTATTTTCAAGGATATCTGCATCAATTTAAATGATGAAGGAAAATCCGAAATTGAAAAACCATTAATTCCAACATTTTCCACAAAAATGACCTATAAATATTATAATTGTTAATGTTTTATAAAAATTGTTACTGACGATCAATCTCACAACTATTTAAAGTACTTCCAGGAAAGACGTTTTTTTTTCTTCAACAAAAATTACAATATTTTTTAAATATATGATGCGTTCATTCCGCAATACTGCTCCGACCCAGGTTGCTGATCAATCTCTCTAGCGATCACCCCACGTGGAGAGACTCACAACATTTTTATGTGTGGTTCCCCACTTGGGCCCATTAGTATCCAAGATCTTTGTTTCAGGCGTCATTCACTGTACTCACATTCTTTTTATAAACTATCAGGCGCCAAAATTTTCTGTCCTGGCATATTACTCTAGCTTCCTTCACGTCCATGCATTTTTTCATGCTCATGACTCTTGTATCTTTGACTAGTTTTCTTAGTATTTCGTCCGCAATAACGAAGTCAATTATACTGCGGTTATTTCCTTTACACCAGGTGTACGTGTGGATTATTTTATGTCGAAACCAAGTATTTGTAATGAATAGGCCCTTTTCTAAGCATAAGCTAACTAACTTTTCCCCGTTATACTGTCGTTGTGATTTCGTCGTGTCCTGTGACCACCCATCTCACGGTTGTGAGACGTGGCCATGAATGGGATTTACCGGGGTCCTGTTGGGAGCCGATGTCATTTTTTAGATGACAGTTGCTCCCAGTGGGACACTGCGGTGGTTGTTAACCTTTAATTTTTGATCATATACATATAGATACACATATACATAAGACCTTAAGACATGTTTTTTATTTCTTTTCCCTAAGAGATATTTTTCCTCAAAAATTGCAAAGAGTGATCAAAATTCAATCTTGTGAGGTATACAGTTTCCAAAGAGAAAACCCCTAAAACACTGATCAATATGAGCAAGTCCCAAAAATCTGTCTTATTATATTTAAGCAGCAAAGAAATATCAATGTAAATATAATAATAAATGATATTAATATATTCCTCACTTACCAATAGAATTAAAAATAAGGTTGAAGGTTAAGAACAGATCATGAAGGATCCAAATTTTTTGAAATGGGGGAAAAACTGATTGACGCAGAATTTTGAGAGTGCGTAACTAAAAAATTATCAATGTTTTGTGTGTATACTGTCCTGAGATATTTGTGGGTTTTTCGTTCCCGAGCACAAATAGCGTATATGTATTACTGTGTTGGGCTTGGTGACATGGAAAATTTTAAGTAGATTAATTTCAGTAATTAAAAAAAAAATAATAATTTTAAGACCTTATCAGTTTGGTAGAAGTTAAACTATCGCACGCATATAAATAGTTTAGTTTGCGAAACTGTGATAATTTTGTGTTGAAAGTAAAGGGTAGGAATGTTTTGTGGAAAAAGATTTTCAAAATTGAATTTAATCAAGTACAACCATGTGAAAATAATATATTCAAAAAATTTGGAACTACTTGTAACTTTGTTAAAAATCATCCAAATTCTAGAAAAGACTTATAGTTCCCAAGTACAATTATTTTATTTTTATTCTTCGTTGTTCATTAAAAAATGGTGGAAATTGTAGAAAATGGACAAAACTTTATTGTATTTTATTGCATGGCCATTATAATTGAGAACATTGAAAACTGAATAATTTCTCATTGAATGCTTATAATTAGACAATTCGAAATTGATGTCGTTTGAAATTGAACGATTTCTAAATGCGTGAAATCGTATTGAAAGTTTCAATTTTTCAAACTACAAATCTTAACAGTTGAACATTTTGAAATATAAAATAATTGAATTAATTAAGAACAATGTGACTGTGTATTCTCAAAAAAATAACGTTATTTTATGTACTTGTAATTTTTTTTTTGAAACGTCTTTCTAAGATAAATTATGTTGCTGTGCCTCCTTTTTGTGAATAAAAAATTATTTGATATATTTGCTTTAATACTTGGACGTTATAGTAGGAATGATATGTACTTTTTCAAAAATAGCATAAATAAATTGTTTGGAGAAAGACTTTTTTATTATTTCGCAGTATGCTCTTGGACATCTGTCCCCTGAGAAGACACAAGCAGAGTAGAAAATCTTCCAAAAAAGCATAAGATGCAAAAGCAGGTAAATTAATAAAGAAAATTATAAATTTTATCAGAAATATCTTATTTCACTTTGTATTTTTGATTTCTGTACAACAGAAATGTACTTACATATCACGCCAAATGAATACTATACAAGTGTTTCTTAATCTCTTCATAATAATATAACAAATGAAAATTAGTAGATAAAACAGCGTGCAGACATCATGAGAGCAGTACTCTCAGCGTGTCTGCTGCGTCAGCTGTTAGCATCCGTTCAAATGAAGCAGAAATTGTTCATGATGCCCTGACTGTTTACGCTTGGATTCCCCCGATTTAAGATAAATGCCACTGCAGCTATGCCCCAAACAGTTGTTATGTCGGGAGTTATGTGTATTACATTCCTTAATCCTGGTCCGAGCTTGTTCTCCAAGCTCTGATTCTACATACATTAATCAGAAAATTCTTGAACAACATATCATAACTAATAACTAAAATTCAACACAACATATAGTCGTGCTCTAGGACAGTGCATCTAGTTTAACCATTGTCAAAACGGGTAAAGTTCCTATATAAAGCAATCCGAACGATGTTTTACGCTTAGTTATACTCATCGCGGTATTTAGGTCACGCTCAAGCTTCGGTAGGTTTAGGTACCACTCCTGACCTTCAGCATCTATTAAATTTTACTTAATGGCTGAAATGATAGTCTGATTGAGACGTTTCACATACCCGTTTGCTTGAGGGTGGTGACTTGTAATTATCACGTGCCTTACGCCGTATTTTTGACAATATTCTGTAGACTGTTTTGCCGTGAACGATGTCCGATATAATCCGAAAAGAGGCTCTGAAGCTCTCTATAAATTCCTCAATACGCTCGACGGTCGTAGTATCCTTCTCATCTTTGACCGCGTACAACTATAAATTTTGTCGAATTACAAATAGCTAGTGAAAAAAATTTCTTACCTCTGCCAGTTGTGACATAAGGGCCCAAGTTATCGAGGGAGCGGTTTCTAACGGTCGCTTCCCCACAGTAATAGGATGTAACTCTCCTGGCTGTCTATCTACCACATTCTTAGCAAGGATACATTCCATGCATGATTTAATTTGTCTTTTGACACACGGCCTAGTGCCCGGAAAATAATAGTGTTCTCTAATTCGGGCGACTGTACGATCAACCCCAAAGTGACTTGTAAGGTCATGATTTTTAATGACAAGAGCCTTTCTCATCGCTCGCGTTACTAAATAGAGTCATTTTTTGCTATTCGCCTCTTTTTTGTATATTAATCTGCTATTTATTACATAATCAACTATCTTATTTTTTTCGCGTCAGGTCCGTTCACCTGATGCTCTGGATAAAGCATCTACATGCTGAATTTTGTCGCCTTTTCTGTGAAATATTTTATAATCGAATTCTGTAATTGATATGAGCCATCCTAGAATCTGTCGATTTTTTGCTTTCGACGAATTGACATTGATCAAATACGGACAATATGTGTAGTTAGTAAAACGCAAACTAATTACTATTGGAAGAAGACGCTCCATTGCCCATACTACTGCCAACATTTCCAATTTACTTGAACAGTAGTTACGCTTTACATATGAGGTTCTACAACTAATCACATATCCCAAGTGAAGCTCGTCATTCTCTCCTTCCTGAAAAAGCATAGCACCTAGCCCTTCCGCTGAAGCATCGACATGCAACTCGGTTCTTTTCGCCTTTGAATTATATAAAACTAGCACTGGTTTCGAAGCCATTTTTTCTTTTACTATTTCGAACACTTCAACTTGTCTGTCGTCCCAGTCAAAAGGTTGATTGGCTTTCAATGAATCGCTCAAGGGTGAAAGCAATCACGCGAAGTTACATATAAATCTTCTAAAATAGCTAGGTATATCCATGAATCTTCTAATATCATGCACGTTGTAAGGTACTCGAGAATATATAATTGCGTTAATTTTCACGCTACCGGGCTCTATCCCTTTTACGCTCATCATAAATCTCAAAAAATCAATTTTTTGTAAGCTGAATTTGCACTTTTTTAAATTTAAGGTTGACGCAGCCCTTTTAGAAGTTTTAAAACCTTTTGTTATTTTTCGATTAGGTCCGACCATGAGTGAGCAAATAGAATTAAGTCATCAAAATAAGTAATCGCTATTTTATTCTGATAACCTCCAAACAACGTTTTCATTATTTTATTGAAATAAAACGGCGCATTCAATAGCCCGAACATCTAGAGTACTATAGGCTGTCTTTTCTTTCTTGTTATTTGACAAAGGTATTTATAAATACCCATTAGCCAAATCGAAAGTCGCAAAAATTGTTGCTCTGTGAATTTCCTCGAAACACAGCACTATTCACGACGTGCCACGTTTGTTATGTATGCTATAATAATATATTTTAATTTTTGTTCCAGAAAGATTGTTCTGAGGTAAATCATATTGATGGGCCTCCGTTTCCTGAACGAAAAATGCTTCTATTTATTTCTTTTAATATTTGGAGTTCTAAGTAGGAATAATGTGTGCTTTATGAAATAATAGTGAAAATTAATTTTTTCAAAGAAAGTCGTATGGAACTTAATGATATTGAAATCATATTTTAATTATAGAATTTTTTTTTCTCAACTCTGCACTAAACTCTTGGACTTATGCGTAGGTCACTCCAAAAGTAACCGGTCTCAGCTTAACGAGAAATCTTATGATAGATATTAGAGCCCGAACAGGACTGCGCGGCATGTTTCTTCATCAGGACTATGCTTCGTCTCACACAGTTATCAGAACTCTTGAAGTTTTATAGTCTACAATCATAGGACTTCTACTGCACCCACCGTTCAGTCTAGATTCGGCTCCCTGCGACTTTTTTCATTCCCCGCGGTGAAAAATAGGCTGCTTGGAAAAAGATTTGAGTCTCCTGATGAATTTGTTTTCGCTTTTTTTGATGAAGTTGAGGCGATTTTAAAAGAGGAGTGGAGAAGTTGTTTAAATAAGTAGTTCGAGAGAATGAAAGACTGTATTCATCACAAGTGAGGGTACTTTTGAACAAAAATCTTTATTTTTTTCAAGACCGGAAACTTTTGGAATGACCTACCTGCTTTTCAACTTATATTTTCCCCACAAAGGACAAAAGAGGAGCGGAAAATCTTCCAAAATAATTTGAGATACGGAGGCAGGATAAAAAATGGATATAATTGTAGATTGGAACAGAAATTTCTAACTTTACTTTATATTTGTAATTTATGTACAACAAATGTGTATATAAACTGGCAAAATGAATAATGAAATTGTTTAATAATCTCTGTATATTATAACAAATTTGTATTCGTATATAAAATGAACTTTAGAAATTATAAAGGAAATTTCCTCCACATCTAGAGGAAATTCATACCGAATTGTTTTGGGAAAACTCCCAAACTGTAGTGTAATTTCATAGGAAAAACTGGGATTTACTGAAGTTTCATCGATTTAAAGTTATCGACCATTGACCTAGAACGAAAACTTTCTTGCATATGAATACCCCTTCATATTTACAAGTATTCTACATAACATGCTAATGATATTTATCTAGTTATTATATCTATTCTAATTATGGTAATACTTTGCACCTTAATTATCTCTATTAAATTATCTCTGCCAGAGTTCTATTACATGTGTGCTTTAACGTAGAAGTTGCGTAATTATAAGCATTATAAGTTAGGAATATTATATATATATTATTTATTTGTATGACAAGTGCGAAACAATGCAGATTTCGTGACTACCGGAGTCGAGTGGAGGCGGCGGAAGGAGACATCGGCGTGCGATTCGAACTTCACAAATGAACGAAATCAGCATTTTCTAACTTCCACACACAATATTTTTTATTGCATCGTCATTGCGAAGAAGTTTGATGGAAAATCCTAACTGGAAAAGAAAAAAAGACGCGATTATTGAATATGGACACTTCGGAAAAAGACCGCAAGACGTGAATGGACATGAACTGTCATTGATCGCCACATAGCGTGCTCAGGTTAAATCACTGCAGCCAACCTAAATTCACTTTACGCAATCTCGGAGCAGTGAATTCAAGGGTTAGGAAGTCTTCTGCCTCCATGATTCACGAGTCTTTTTCTCTGTTTCTACTTTTTTACGATTAGTCTACCGCCCTGAAATTAGCCACATTCTGTGCCTCTGGGGCTGTTCAAGTACTATGTAAGCATAATTTACCCTATTCCTACCCCCCCTGCCTTCACTTCATTGTAAGCATATTTTTACATTAAGAATGTACAACAATAATCATCTATTTAGACCCCCCCCCCCTCAAAATGCGTACGTAATACTTTAATAGCCCCTCTGGAAAACCACAAAATGTCAACATTTTCGGGAAGGTGTAATAAAAAATAGGATGTTTGGAAAAGTCTCTATTAACATCGGGTTCCTTTGAAGGTCTAATTGGAGGCTCCTTTTGGAACATATTCATCGTTTTGGGTTTTTTTTTCAGCAAGAAGGGATCCTTCTGCTGCAGCTTTTTAGAAATCAAAAATTGGGTTTAACAATAGAAACCCCAGCTTTTCTGTATTGCGCAAGTATGATTTTATGGGAAACTCCTGAAAAAAATTTTACAATATCATCTTGATGTGACGACGTTTTTATACACACTAATTGACAGTCTGTCTATCGTTGTCGTTGACATCTGTAAATATAATCACCTGAAAATAGGTTAATTTAATTAAATAGCGGTTCTTAAACAACGGTTCTAGTCTTATCCGTCGAAAGTGCTGTGGAGAAATTAGAAAATTCCATTTTCAGCAAATTTTCAGCAAAACTGTAAGACATAAGAAACAATATTAAAGAGCAAAATTGTTTATCTCGAACTGGTCCACAAATTTGAAGCAAACTATGTTTTCAGATGAGGCATAGTTTTTCTTTTAATCTTGAGAAATATTATAGAAAATAAATATTTCCATTTCTTGGTTATACTATGCAAGATACGGTAGAATGTTAACAATTACAATTTTTCTTTTCAGAAAGATCTATACATTTGCTTTCGATCATTTTGTGATAAGACACGTAGTTTTTGCTCTAATCATAAAAAATGACACAGAGAGTAAGGAATTTAAATTCATGAGAAAAAGATACAAGATACAATAAAATTTTGAACGGTTAAATATTTCACTTAAACCAGAAGTCTCGGACAGATGTACAGAAATTACTGAAACATGCACTATTAGAGTGACATAGAATAGATTTTAACATAATATGGAAAATTTTCCCTTAAAAAAATAAATTAATGCTGTGGAAGATTTTGGTTGATATCGGTTGCACTAATTGCACTAAAATTCCTTGAGAACACTAGGCGGGGACCTACTGGACTGTCCCTCGTTTCTTCTGGGGTCAATCGGGTAATCATTTCGTCGTGCATGTTTATTTTCACCCGTGCGTTTCGTAAATTATATATTCCAATGAATAAACCACCGTGCTCCAATATTGCAAAAACTTCCCCACTGGATGTTGATAGTACAATATATTCTTTGCTTGGAAAAGGCAGATGTTGACGATGTTTACTTAACATTTGAATTGGTTTATTGGGAGGGATAACGTATCTTCGAAGTTCGAACACTCGGCGCGGATTGAAAAGGGGTATAATCCGAATACACGAAAGTTGTTCAAGTCCATGATATCCAAAATATTCGAGTATATCAGAAAGAGGAGGCCTTTCAGAAGGAGACCTGGACCTGACACGAAGAGGTCTGTTGGCAGAGTTAGAAGGTCGGCAGCGATTTGGGTGAGGAGCTTCAGGGAATGGATCGCTATTTGGTAAACACTCCAAAGGCGAACCTTTTTCTGTAAGAAGAAATAGAGAATGCAATTATATATTATCAAATAATAGCAGAGAATATTAGGAGTTTTCATAATCGGAGATATTGCCGCTAAAATACGAGGTGACTTTACTTTTAATAATAATAAAGTGTATTATGACGGAACCTTTTCGAAGCACAAAATACAAATTTAATCAATTAGCTGAAGTTCCATGGTTTGCTATGATTCTTGTTGGATATAGAAAACCTATTGGGTCAAAAACAGGCATAATTGCTCTTATTATTTCTCTTTTTGAAGGTATTTATTGGCCGGACATTAATTCCATGTCCATTTTGTCAAAGTTTGCTGAGGATATAATACAATCTGATTCCTAGTCCCAAAGGCTTCCTAGAATTCGACGTAGTTGATTTTTTTCTCGGACACAGTTAATGTTGTTTTCTGCCCTAATGTGTTAAGAAATGCATTTAAGGGTCGTTGATGAATTGATAGAAAATCAAAGGTCGCAAAAGAGACTCGATTATCTCACGCAGTGAGTTTCAAAGACGCTTTACTCCGGTGTATAGTAAGCATAGAAGTTATGCATTTTTAAAACGCACTGATTGCGTTATTCAAATCTTTGAAGTAGCCCCCGAAAGTTTCTGGATTCGAATCCTACTTTATTGTGAATTTTCATAACATCACTAACATGTTTGAACTTTACCTCTTCACTGATTGCACCCTGAATGTAATCATCCACATAGTGATTTCCTAAGATTGCTTTGACTGCATCTGGATACTAGTCTAAAAATATATATATATTTTTCTTTCAAATTAATATTTATTTATTTCTACTTATTTTCATTATTGTTTTTCACAAATTAAGTGAAGAAGGACGATGAAGCAGTTTCAAATATGGGTAAAATGAAAATACCATCAGTAGGGAGTGAACTGTCTTTTGTTCTCATAAAAGCCGTAATGGCCGTCTTGAAAGTAGGAAGCCACTAGCTTTGATTCCTGAAGTCATCTCTCCAGAAGAAATACTGAGCCTAGCTGTCTTCCTCAATTATTCCTGAACGGTTGAAAATTTCAAATACATCAGCAATGGATGCGAATTGATATTTGTATGTAATATGTTGTAATATGTTTCTTCTTTACAGATATGAGCATTTTGTTTCATATCCCTAAAGAGTTTTTTTTCTGAACACATCGGTCGTTGAAAAGCCATGGCTTTTCAAAATTTTGTATATAAAAATATTTCATCACTTCTTTATCTAGAGCATCCGGTCTGACATCGCAGAAAGTAAATATATTTTCAGGATTCATAGTCCAGATTCTTTTTGTCCAGTCATTCCATGTACTAATCACCGTATTCCAGTTTTTGAATAAACTGCAGAATTTATTTGTCTTTCTTTATTCTCGAGACACAATTTTATTGACATTATTTTGTCCTATAAAAAGTTCTATAAGGTTCTCCATTTCTAATAGCTTCCAAATAAGCTTGGACTATTCAAGAAAATTTTTATTAAATGCCCCTACGTCCCAGTAATGTCCGAGAATTTCAAGATTTTAAACACTTCTCACGTTTCTACAAGGAGTAGTACCTTGTGCTGTATCGTAATATACACCATGACGATACTCTACGCTGTCGCAACAAAACTTCTAAATGAAGCGTCTTCACAGAAAATAGTATATGCGCCAATGCGCACAATTCGAGTCTTCACGCGACTCGCGTACAATGCTCGCGAGCATTGCCGCTCGTTGCGTAAAGTCCCTCATTATGCACCTCGACGTATAATATACTATTAATTATCTTTGATGTTGAGTCCGGTTGGTAAATGTTGCCCGTCCAGTCAAAAGGAAATGGTTTGATTTGGCTCTTTAGTGCAACATGTATTGCTGCATCTCCATCCATTAATGTAGCAGTAAATGCTTCAACCATAAATACCACAGTGGATTTTTTCTGTCTTGATGAGTGAATTTGTACTGTTGCGATTTTAAGAATTTCTCCAATCTTTATCAACCATACACATGTTGTAACTTTTTTGCAAGAGTTAGTACATTTGGTTTATGGAATAAACTGGTTTGTAAACTTGAGCCTTACTGCTCTAAAGGATGACGTCCACCATTGAAAATCTGGCATCCTTTTAAAATTATCTTGAAGTTTTCCTGTAGATTCTTAATTATTTCCTCAATTTTTATCCCGATTGTTGAAATTCTCCGATGTGGAAGTTATATTAGATATAATTTCCGTTATTTGCTACGGCCAGTTTGAAAAATCACGAAGAGAAACTTGGTGAACATCAATTTAGTTTTTGAGTAACCGCGTTTTTAGGTTCAAATGAAGTTTTTTCACCAATGCACCTCATAAGCTACATTTTTTAATAATTTGGCCTTTGATATTTCGTAAAGCTGCAGTAATATTCATTATTTCACAGCTAAATCCTTTAAACTTTTCCAATTCTTCCACATTCAGTATCTTCCTGATTTTCATCAAAAGTTCTTCAGCAATATTATTTGCTTTTGTATAAGTTGCGTTCAATATTTTCAAAATATTTTTGGATTCTTTTCAGTATTTATCATTATCTCAACTTCTGCACTGGCTTCCACAGTCAAACCTTTGTTTAGCCGTAGAAGCTTTTCTGCTGGTGAAAATCCTTACATATCGCTTGATGAAACATGAAAAATACTAAGATTATCGCCTAAAGTTTGTCTGACCAACATCCAATGCATTTCTTCAGAAAAGTTACTAACATAGGTTCCATGTTTATCTTCAGTTAGAAACTTCATTTGGATTTCTCTTGGTGACGTATATCATTCTTTTCCAGTTTCATCTATCTACTCTTTATTCTTCAAAATTTGATTGTATAGTATAGAAATCAATATTATGTAACTACAAACGAATTATTTGTTAATTTATTCAACGTGGGATTTCAAATTATTTGAAGGGATTTCCGATATTTCAAGGAATTTTACAGGATGTTTAAGAAATTAAAATATTGCAAATAAATTAATGGATTTTAACCCATTTAAACATAATTTGCATGCATTCCAGAGAATTTTCACGGATTTTGAATGATTCAGCAAGATTTTAAGAAATTTCAATGGTTTTCCTGAGATCTTTCCATAATTCCAACGACTTCAAGAAATTTTATGAGACTTTTAGGATCTTCAGGGATTTTGAAGGATAAAAAAGGTTTTTAGAAGCTTGCGACGAACTTCAATGGATTTTAAGACTACTCAAATGATTTCAACGGATTTTAACAGATTTGAAAGATTTTGAGGAATTGTAACAGATTCTAAAATATTCCAAAAGTTTCAAGGGATTCCAAAGAACTTTTGAGGATTTCCAAACATTTCAAGGAATTTCTGGAGAACTTGGGAAAATAAATTAAATAAAATATTCAGGAATTCCAAAGATTTTAAGGTACTTTGAAGTATTTCAAGAAATTGTACCACATTTTTCTGCTTATTATGTGATGCTTTTTTTTAAAATTTTTATTTGAAGTGGAGTTACCTTGATGATTTGCATGTTCGTTGCTCTTTCCAAAATTGGCCAGAAGGTCCATTGTTTTGGGCGGCATACCTAATGACATTTCTGTGAAAAGACAAGCAAGATTTATGAATGGTAATAGAAATGTATTAAAAATAGTAAACTTGGAATTCCATTATGTCATTTCATTACGTATAAGTCAGTTACAGCCTGTCACGATTCCCGGTATTATGAATCGGTGCCAAGTAAAAAAATGTGAATATCTGCACGGATGTAAATTATACTTGAATATCAACATAAATTGTGAAGTCAGAGTCTGAAAAGTAGTTCTGAAAGATATACAGTTCAGATTTTTAACTAAAAAAAAAGTAACCGTACTCGACCGGCCGAAAAATTCTTTAGATATGAATGCTATCGAGAACGTCTGAGACTCCATAAATCAGAAGTCAGTAGTAGGCACGCTTCTACAAACAAGCAAGCGCTGATTCGGATACTCAATCACACTCGAGAATATTGCCCAGCGATAAAGAGAAAAATGAAAAACTTTATGTTGATATGTGTCTAAATTAGTAAATATTATATCCCACGCCATCTCAGTCACTATCCAAAGTTTAGATATGCAAAATTTAGGTAATAAGGTACAGTGCGATTAGCGTACACTGGCGACTCAAAGGGCAGTTTTTACCGGCGCTTGCCTTGGAGACGGTCGGACTAGTAAGTCGCTCTCGTTTTTCTCCCACATTGTATAAGTAATTATTATTAATGTTAAATAAACTTTCTTACTGTGTTAATAAGCATTTCTTCATTCCAAACATTGATAATTTTAATATGGTAGCAGTACGCGGTTAATATAATGTGATCAAACAGAGGCGGTAGAGGACGATCGGCAAATCACAGCCGTGGAGGAGGTCGAGAGCTGTTCAATGCGCAACAAAGAAACTTCAACGGCGGAAATTGAAGCAGAGGCTTTGGCTTCAAGCGGCGGTTGGCAGCACCGGCAGCAGCAACATCAAGAGGATTAGAGGATAGGAGCACATTTCGGCAGTTGCAAAGGCAACGGAGAATGTAACAGCTATGTAACTGCTAGATACCTAATGGCAGACGGGAACTTAGATATTATATTTTGACCAGAAATGATAAAACCTGCTATTTACTTTAAAAAAAAGAGAATTTTTGCGGATACTGTAAAGAAAATGACCCCGTACGAAATATTTATGGGTGGAAAGTCAAATATAAAAAATTTCAGATCATAAGGAAGTTAAGTCTTTGTTCCTCCCCTAGGGGCTGTAACACCTTGAAGTTGGTGGGGAGGCTTAAGCTTGTGGAACATAGGGGTCAAAAGGACTTCGGACTGCATGCGTAGGGATGAATGAAAGGATCTCTGTAAAGGGTCAAAGAGCCTAGCTAACACGGGCCTTCTGGATCCCTGGGTCAAGGCCCCTCCCGGACCGATTTACAGCTTTGAAATCGGGACAGAAATGACCTGCGGCCCGCATAGCGACCAAAAAACAGCCCTCCGTTTGTTATGATGGTGTGCAAGCGAATATCTGAAAATTGAGCTATCACTCAATGTTACCACCCCCCTAATCCATGAGCGTAGAGTGATCGTGCTCGTGGCACTTTGGCACCTAAGGGTTACAAAGGTGTCCTAACGGCCTCTCGGGGACACCGGACGACCTCCTTGAGTATTCAGTCTTACCCCTGCATGCGGGGCTCTGCAGGGGCGTACCTTTTATTTTCCTAGCTTCTCGTGGGATCAAAATGAACACGCCTGAACAAAATGAAGGAAAAGGAGGAGGAAGAGAGTTGGCGGAGGGGGAGAGAGGTTGGGCCTTAGAGGGTCTAACATAACCCTCTCCTCTCCATCTGTCTCTCCGGTAAGCTGAATTTAGGTGGCGGCTGTGCCCCCAGCTCCCTCGGGAGCTGAGAAATTGACGGTCCCTCTGAACGAGCCTATGGTAGCGAGAGAGGCCAATCGGTCCCCCCAAAAAAAGAAACGGCTCAACAGTTCCCTGAAAAGGAGACTGAAGAGGCAAGTGCAGCAGGCTAGCAGAGCAGCTGCGGGAGCTGGAATTTGGCCGCTCAGAGGACTAACCCCTGACGATGGTGGTGGCCGATGGCAATTACCTGGACTCAATGCTCACTACGAAGTAGTATGAGCTCTTCAGGGAAGCTACCTGGAGAGCGCTCGAGAGAGTGTGCCCAGATCAATGGCCAAGATTCGTGACCTCCTTTTGCAGGGAAGGGGTCTTCGTATTTGTGGCAGCCGACCTAGCGGCTAAAGCTTGGCTACTCAAAGCAGTGGTTGAGACGAAGCCGTGGGAAAGTGCAGTGCTTGAGGTGGTTGGGGTTGAGTTGTTTCAGAAGATGGTGAGAGCTACAGTGTTGTTCCTGGGTAAACCGAAAGACCCGTCTGAGGAACTCCAAAGGCTGGAGGGTTTTAACTCCTCACTCAAGACGGCGTCCTGGCGAATCTACAGGCACGATAGGCCACAGGAAGAGGACACAGCCTGAAGCACCAATCACCTCCTAGTTGTGTAGATTCCTGAGACCCAGACGAGGGCTCTTGTGGCCCTCAACAACAAGCCCCACTATCACTTCGGTCAGGTCAACTTCAGGTTTGCTGGCCAGGGACAGAAGGAGCCTGTTATCCAGATTAACTTGCATCACAGCAAAAGCGCCTCTGCAGTTTTGCAGAGGGGCATGGTTGCGAGGCACACAGGTATCTCGCTCATCCAGAACCTTGGTTAGTTCGAGATACAATCGGGGGACTAGGGAAGGGGGGGGGCTGGCCTTTTTTGTTACAGGGACCCCAAGGCGACATAGCCAATGGCCTACATACTGACGAAGGGAGTAAACGCTGTCCCGCTGTTTGAGCTATGTTCGATAGACCTGATGGTGGTAGCTACAGATCTCAAAGGAATAGGAAGGAAAGTTTTGGGATCGGCTTACTTCCCGTATGACAGCGATACTAACCCACCAGTTGAGGTATATACACTGGTGGAATATTGCAAGGTAAAGGGGTATTCCTCTACTGTTGGGATGCGATGCTAATTCCCAACATACTTTGTGGGGCAGCACGGACGTCAACTCAAGAGGTAATTACCTACTGGAATAACAAAACACCACTGATTTAGACATTCTCAATACGGGGAACACACCGACGTTCCGTAACTCAGTCAGGGAGGAAGTGATTGACATCACTCTCTGTACCAGTAGTTTTGAAGGTAACATCAAGAGGTAGAGAGTCTCAGGTGAACCCACTCTCTCAGATCACTCACAAATAGAGTTTGTGTTGGAATCCATTGTACGCGCTGGCCCTAAATGGGTCAGAAATCTAAAAAGAACGGACTGGTATCAGTTTTCCACGGAGATAAGATGTGCACTTTCATAGGTTCCCAGGTCAATTCGAGGAGCTTCGCAGGGAAATCAGAGAGAGGTTCAGATGTGCCAGTAATGACAAAACAAAGGAACTATGGACGTCATTCACAACGATGAGGGATGAATACAGGAGTGCAATACGTAAGGCAAAGCAAGAGTGCTGGACCAACTTTTGCACAGACATCGAGAAGGAAGCTGAGGCGGCTAGACTGGATATGCTGCTTTCTCGAAATCCGGCCGTTTGGAGAAGTAGGGACTGCACCTCAGAGGCAACCAAATTCGCCTGCTGCCCAACTGGGCCCGAAACGGCGGCTTGCGAATGAGATTGTCACCCTTGCCAGGGTCAGGTGGGCCCTGAGGTCTTTCGGCCCTCACAAATCTCCTGGCCCAGATGGAATATATCCAGTCCTCTCACAGAGGGCTGTAGAGGCCATTGTAGGGCCGCTCGTGAGACTTGCTAGGGCTAGTCTGATGCTGGAACATGTCCCAGCGGCATGGAGGGGTACGAGAGTAGTCTTTATTCCGAAAGCAGGTAGGATCAGTTATACCTTACCCATGAATTTCCGTCCCATTAGCCTAACATCTTTCCTACTGAAAACAGTGAGAAGACTTGTGGATGAAGAGAAAGGAATCGCGATTGTAACCTTTATGGACATCGAAGAAGCCTTTAACAACACCTCTAAGGAGGTGACCAGGGCGGCCATGATCACACATGGTGTGCCTACTGTAGTCGTGAAATGGACGTGCCACATGTTGGCCAACAGGAATCTCCATGAATTCCTTGAATTCCATGAATTCCTTGAATTCCATGAATTCCTTGTATTCCATGAATTCCTTGAATTCCATAAATTCCGTGAATCCAATGAATTCCGTATGAATTACATGAATTCCTTAGATTCCATAAATTTCTTGGATTCCATGAATTCCGTCAATTCCATGAAGAATTCCGTGAATTCCTTGGATTCTAGGAATTCCGTGAATTCCATGAATTCTGTGAATACTTTGAATTCCATGAATTCTCTGGATTCCATGAATTCCTTGGATTCCATGAATACGCGTGCCCAGCCCTCTACCTTGCTGTAGCGTAACATAACGTAATGATCGACCGTAACGTAACATGACGCTTCTTATGGATTCATTCATCGTGCAAAAATGCCATACCGCAGCCTAAGTAGTTTCATCTGAATATTATTCTCTTTTTATGAAAAATTCAACTATCTGGTGAAAAATGCATGTATTTCGTAGAAAATTTGTCTTTTTAGCTTAAAAATTCCAGTGTTTTGTTGAAAATTCGTCCTTTTGGGTTGAAAATTCGATAATTTTTTTAGATAATTCAACTACTTGGTTCAAAACAAACTTTTTGGTTGAAAATTCGATTTTTGTTGTTACTAAAATTTAAATTTTCTAACTAAGAATTTACCTATTCCATTTTTGGTTAAAAGTTTATATTTTTATTTAAGAATGTAACTATTTGGTTGAAAATTTATCTGTTTAAGATAGTTGAAAAATGAAATATTTTGTTAAAAAGCGATCTTCTTTTGTTCGAAAACTTGACTGTTTTTTTGCACGTTCGTTTTTAAAAAAAAATTCGCCCTTTTGGATTGAGAATTGAACTGTCTTCTGAAAAAATCCTCTTTTTGGAAAATTCGTCTCTTGTGCTTGAAAGTTCAACTATTTGGTTGTAAAAACAAAAGTTTGTTCTAAAATTAATATTATTCATTTTTTTTAAATCATCAACTTGAAAAAAAATATTTCCAGGTATGAATAATTCGCATCCAGCTGGTGTAATGGATGCAGTTATGGCTGGGGCAGACATTGTTCGTCTGAATATGTCACATGAGGATCAAAAGAGGCACACAATTTCGGTGCAGTGCATAAGACAAGCCGGAAATAAAATACAAAAATGCGAGGGTCAGATTTTTCCCCTAGGAGTTGCAATCGATCTTCGAGGTCCGGAAATTCGAACTGGACTTTTTAAGGGTGACAGAAAGTCAATGGTATAATATTTTTAAAGTATTTTGAAATAAAATCGATTTTTTGAATGAAAATTTTTCAATATTATATTTTTAGGGATGCGCTGTTTTGAAAGAAGGCCAAAGAGTCAAATTATTAGTAGATGAATCTGTAAAACGAGCTGGAACTTGCTGTGCTTTTTGGGTCAGTTGTTCAAATTTACCAAAAATTTGTCAGCCTGGAGATAAAATTATGATTAATCGTGATATTGCTCTCCTTGAAGTGATTTCTTCTGGTTAGTCAATTTATTGATATTTTGAAAGTTTTATTATTACTTTTTGTACAAACAATTAAATATTTTAAAATCTTTTAATGAGCTTCGAATATTTAATTAATTTTTCTACCAATTTTACAAATTAAAATCTCCAAATAAGTAATCTTATTTCATGCTAAAATTTATTTGCAAATGTTTCTAAACATTATCGACAAAAGAGGAAATTTTGATTGTAAAGGATTTTTTATTGCAGGGACATAATTCTGTACTTAACATTTTTATACCACACTAAGATTTGTAAACTTTTTCACAAAACCCGGTAAAAAAGTTGTCGGTATCGATAATAAGATTTCTGGGAAATTTTCCAATGATTTAGATTTTATTTGAAAAAATTAATTTTAAGTTTTGAAGATTTCAAAACATCATGAAAAAGAATCTGGAAGGTTTAAATTTTTTTTTAATTTATTAGGATTCTAAATATCGTTAAGAAGAAGATTTCAAAAAATTTGAAACAAAATGTAGATTTTTGAAGATTTCGGAAAAATAAGCTTTTTAAGAATTCTGAAAGGTTTCGAAAGAATGAAAAAAAATCTTAAGATTCTTGGGAAAATTTGAAATGATACTTTATTTTTAAAAATGAATTTTAAGCGAAAATTAAAAAAAAATTGAAACATTTATAATGATTTCCTAAAATGTCGAAAAAAAATCTGAAATATTTCAATCAAAATTTTTCAATTTTGCAAGATTACAAACACTTAGAAAAAATTCGAGTAAGTTCAAGAGATATTTAGAAGCTTTAAAAGGATATAAAAATAATTTCAAACTAGAAAAGATTTCAAAACATTTGAAAAAATGTATATTTTTGAAGATTTCAAAGATTTCAAGAGAATACATTTTTTTAAGATTCCTGGGAAAACTTCGAATGTTTTTTTGCTGATAAATTAATTGTAAGAGAAAATTGAAAAAGATTTGAAATGATATTCTAAAATTTCAAAAAAGTGTGTAGAAGATTTTAAAGCAAAATCTTTCAGTTTTGCAAGATTACAAAATTCGAGAATAAACTGAATAATTTTGAAAAATATTTTGAAGTTTTAAAAAGATACAATAAAAAATGTAGATTTTTGAAGATTTCGAAAAAAAGAAGCTTTTTAATAATTTTGATAGATGTCAAGATAACTATATATTTTTTTAAAAGATTCCTGGCAAAATTAAAAAATGATTTTTTTATTGACAAATTAATTCTAAGAGAAAATTAAAAAAGATGTCAAAAGTTGTCAAATGATTTTTTGAAATTTTGAAAGTGTACGTAGAAGATTTTGAAGCAACATTTTTCAATTTGGCAAGATTAGAAAATTTTAAACATAATTCGAGAAATTTTAAGAGATATTGAAAAGCTTTGAAAAGATTTTTAAATAATTTAAAACTAGAAGAGTTTGAAGAATTTTGAAAGATTTCAAAACAATCAAGAAAATTCATGGAACAATTTCAAATGATTTTTTATTTAAAAAAGTGAATTTCAAGAGAAAATTGAAAAAGATTTCAAAATATTTCAATTTTAAAGATATTTCAATAAATTAAAAACAAGTCGCAAATTTTTGAAGATTTTGAATGAAAAATCTGAAGCTTTTTAAGAATTTTGAAAGGTTTCAAGAAAATAAATGACTTTTCTTAAAATTCCTGGGAGAATTTAAAATGATTTTTATTTTGTAAAATGGATTTTTAAAGAAAATTTAAACAGATTTCTAAAATTTTCGAGATAGTTTCAAAGTTGTTTGAAACATCTCTTCTGGTAAAAATGTAATCTTTTTCAGTTTTAATATAAAAAATCACATTTTTTGTTGAAAATTCATCCTAATAAATTAAATTAATAAAATAATAAATTAATAAATAATTAATCTGTTTTGGTTGAGGACTTAAGGTTTTTGTTAAAAATTTGACTTTTTTTGGTCAATTTAACTGTTTTTTATTTAAAATTAAAATCTTTTTCGATTGAAATATAAATCAATTAATTTTCTTTTGAAAAATCATCATTTCTCTTTAAAAATTCAACTACTTGGTTAATAGTTGAACTACTTTGTTAAAGATGCCTCTTTTCTGGGTTGAGGATTCATAATTTTAGTTGAAAATTCATTTCTTCATTTAAAAATGTAACTGTTTCGTTTTTCTTTGTTAGAAAATTAATCTTCTTGGTAGAAAATATTTTGTAGAAAATTCGCGTCTTTTGGTAAAAAGTTGATTCTTTTTTGGTTAAAAGTGGAACTATTTTATTGAAATTTATTCTCTTTTGGTTGAGGATTCAACTATTTTGTTAAAAATTCACCTATTTGTGATGGTTTCATCTGTTTTTTATTTTAAATAAAAATATTTTTTGGTTGAAAATTGAATTTTTAATTGAAAATTAACTTTTTTTATTGAAAAATTGCATTTTTACTGAAGTGAAAATTTTTTTTGCAATTTTTTTGTTAGATCAATAACTAACTCAAAAATAAATGAAAATGCACATCAGGATTTATTAATATTTTTTAATAATAGAGGAAAAGTTTGTGAACTGCAAAATAATAAAAGGGGGAATCATAAAGGAAGAAAGTATTGTACAGTTGTGCGATTCGATATTGGATTTACCCCAAATTTCAGAGGAAGATGATCGAGATATTGATTTAGCTTCGGATCTTGAATGCGATTTTTTAATATCATCTCACACACAAAATGGAAAAATGGTGTGCGCTATCAAAGACCGGGTGAAGCAAAAAGGTGATTATCGATTTGATTACATATCGAATCCAAACACTCAGCTGTCTATCTTATCTATAAAAAAAACTTGTTAGTTTAAACCAAATGCGTAAGCCAGCCGTTGGAAATGGCGAAATCGATAATTAATCACGACTGAGCGGTAACAATCTGCCTCAATTTTAGTAGAACAATTAATTTCAGCGAATACCCCCATTTCAATTGAATAACATTTTAATTATCTTTGAACATTTCGAAAGAAAATTAAATTTATTTAATTTTTTTAACCATGTCGATTAAAATTGCTCTTTGCTTATCGTAATTCCGAATTAAATTTTTAGAAATTTTATTTTTGAGGAATAATGTTTTATTTGATTGAAAACCAAAAATGTCACGTAAATAAAAAATTTATTAATTGTTTTAATTAAAAAAAATAGAATCTTTTATTATTTCAAACTTTTTCTTTCGAAAACTGTCGAAAATAAAATTTTTATTACACTTTTGATAACCTTTGTTATCAAAAATAAGTTGATTGCATAAAAAATTCATGAAAAAATCAAATGCACATTGTGGCGAAAGAATTTTTTCAAAATTTCATTTTTGATACAATTTTTTTTAAACTTAGTTAAAATTTTAATGTAGTAATAATTTTCTCCATCTTTTACTATTGATGTTTGTTGAAATTATTATCATTGAATAGAAAGAAAAAAACATATTTTCTTAGTTTTTTCGGATTTTTAGTAAGAAATTTCTGTCATATTATGATATCGCGATCTTCAATTCTGATTTTTTCCGAACAGAATAATTTGTTTGGATCTAATATTTTTCATCTTTATTTGAAGCAAGTTTTTATTTTTGCAAAAAATTGAAAATTCGATTTTTAGGCGCTGTCCAAAGCAAATTTTGAAAACATGTGTATTGTTTTTTCGCTCCTCTGATAAATTAAATTTTTTTCGGTTATCTAGTTCTGTACTACCACCCTTAAATTATTCTAGTTTTTCATTATTATTACTATTTATATTTACATTTTTTACATTTTAAATTTTTATTTATTATCACTGTCATATTTAGAGTTGAACACAATTTTTTTAAATAGTATAAGTCATTCAAAAAATCTATCTACATACGTATTTTTGTTTAATTAACTAGGGAAACATGCGATGTGTATTTTGGCGAAGATCTCCTCTCAGCAGGGTTTGGACTCTTTTGATGATATCTTGAAAGTGGCGGATGGTATAATTTTCGACAGAGAGAGAATAGCCTTTGACATTGGATCAGAAAAGTTATTTTTGGCTCAAAAATCAATAATTGCAAAATGTAACCGAGTAAGAACAAATTGTTTCTACTATTTTAGACAGTTTAAATATATTTTAAAATGATTTTTTATTTTATAAATCGAGAATTAATTAATTCTAGTCTTTTATTCTTTTTAATTTGGCTTCCTTAATAATTTAAATTGTAAAAATTTCTAGTTAAAATTTTTTAATTATTTTAGGTACCTTTAACCTGAAATTGCTTTTACACTTTTAGAATTTGAAACAGCGGGTTTCCATATTTTAAGACCTTTAATTAAAAAGTTTTAAATTCGGCTTGTTTCGAAATTTCCACGGGTTTTAATTAAAATCTATTTTTACTGAAAATTAATTACAATCAGGGTTTCTTCTACGGATTAGTTGTATTTTCAATGAAATAGCTACATTTTCAACCAAAGAGATGAATTTTCAAACCAAAAAGACGAATATTGAACAAAATAACTGAATTTTCAACTAAAATCTATTTCTCCGTCAAGAAATAGCAGGAATCAAATTGTTGAATTTTCAAGCCCAAAAGACGAATTTAATGCAAAAGAGTCGAATTTTCTACCTGAAAATATAAATTCTTCACACAAATTTTAATTTTCAACCAAATAGTTGAATTTTTTATCAAACAGATAAATTTTCTTCCAAGAAGATATTAATTTTCTATCAAAGAAGACCAATTTTCAACAAACAACCTACATTTTTGATCAAAGAGATCAATTTTCAACTTATATGAAAAATCTTTAACTCAAAAAAGTAAATTTTCAGTAAAAAAAGTAATTTTTAACCACAAAAGAAAATTTAGCAATTAAAAATGTAATAGTTAATATTTCAACTAAAAAATATGAACTCTCAACAAAAAAATGTGTTTCATAATTAATCAGAAACAGTTAAGTTCATCCACAAGGCGAATTTTCAATAAAATCGTTGAATCTTCAAACAAAACAAATTAATTTTCAACCTAAAAATTCATTTTTAATCAAAAAATATTAAGTTTCCAATAAACAAGATAAATTATCAAATAGAAAAGGTTTTTTGATTAAGAAAGTGAAAAAATGTCTACGAAATTGTTGAATTTTCAATAAAATGGTTGAATCCTCAAACATAACAAATTAATTTTCAACCAAGAATTGCATTTTCAACCAAAAAATATTAAGTTTCCAACAAAGGAGATAAATTTTCAAATAGAAATCGTTTGTTCGTAAAGAAAATAAAAAAATTTCTATTAAATGGTTAAATTTTCAACCCCAAAAAATTTAATCTTCAATAAAAAAGTTGAGTTTTGAACCAAAAAGGATGAATTTTTGACAACATTGTTACGTAATAATTAGTTACATTTTTAATCAAAGAGAAGAATTTTTTATTTCTATGATGAATCTTCAACTGAAATAAAAAAAATTTCAGGCAACAAAAAAGTCTCATTTCAACTAAAGAAATGAACTTTTAACTTGTATGCTGAATCTTCAACTAGAATAATTAAATTTTCAGTCAAAAAAAATTAATTTTAATCAACAAAAAAACGGATTTCGCACAAAATATTACATTGTTAACCAAAGATACGAACTTTCAACTTATTGAAGAGTGTTCAAGTGGAAAAATAAATGTTTCTTAAATCAGAAACAGTTGAACTCATCTGAAAAGTCTCAACAAAATGGTTAAAAATGGTAGATCAAAGAGATTGCATTTTTAACCAAAAAAGACGAAGTTTCTACTAAAAGCAGATGAATTTTTGAACAAAAAAATTCTTTCGCTCCAGGAAGAAATACTTTTCAACCAAATTGTTGAATTTTCTAAAAATTTCTTGGATTTTCAACAAAAATTGAATTTTTAACCAAATAGTGGAATTTTCTACCAAAATAGTTGAATTTTTAACACAAAAAAAAAACAATTTTCAAATAAAAAAGTTGAATTTTTAACCAAAATATTGACTTTTCAATAAAATTGTCGAATATTAAACAAAATAGTTATGTTTTTAATCCAAAAAGATTAATGCTCAACCAAAAATATAATAATTAACTTTCAAAGAAAATTAGTTGGATTTTCTTATTGCGTATTAATAATTCAGTTTGCATGTAAGTGGAAAACGAGAAAAAAAGACAAGAGGAGAAAAGGGAAAAGACTGTGAACCCTGTCTTTACCTGAACAAATCCCAATCGTCTCTTGAAAAAACACTCAATAAAATGAAAAATTTTAAATAATCATACAAGTCACCTTCAGAAAACCCCAAGATATTTTTACAACCCCATACAAATATTTAAAAAAAAACCGAAAACCAATCAAAGTTGAATTTTTTTTATGGTGGGTACCCCTGGTATCCTGGGTGTATCCGCGACGTATGTATACTTTGAAGTCGATTATTTTCGCAAAAAAAAAACTTCTAAATAAATTCTAAATACACTTTTTGCCTATAATTTAGATAAATAACGACGATTCGAAGGCTCCAACCGAATTTGTAATTTTTACTCCACTTACATGCAAAAATGTACATTGAAAAAGACGGCTTAGCTATTTCAGCTAGACGTTTAGTTGGATTTCGTCTTCTAAGAAAATATAGTTGTGTTACCTAAATTTCTAGCTGTGTTACATAAATATGTAGCTGTTTTAGCTAAATTTTGCCACATAGAATTTGTCTAGATGAATTAGCTAGATAAATTCTAGATGTCAAGATTTAGCTAAAACAGCTAGATATTTAGGTAACACAGCTAGAAATTTAGGTAAAACAGCTATATTTTCTTAGAAGACGAAATCCAGCTAAACATCTAGCTAGGACAGCTAAACAATTTTTTTAGTGTAAATATTGGGTACTTGTATAATAATTTTTTTTCAGAATAACGAGTTATAATTTACATTTTAGATTGGCAAGCCGGTAGTGGTCGGCTTTCAAGTCTGGGCCGAAAATGACAATTTAAAAATGAACATGAGCGAAATAGCAAATGCTGTTCTCGAGGGTGCTGACACCGTTTTTCTTGCCACCGGTGCTTTGAACGCGAAGGAAACAGCAGATTTGATTCAAAAAGTTGATATCGTATGCAGGGAAGCTGAAAGTGCGAGATGGCAGCGACAACTTTATGAGGAACTCAGCTACAAGGTCTTGTTTGCAACAGAATGAATTTTTAAAATCTATACGTTTCCAATAAGCCAAGATTGAAGAAATGCGTTCAAATTTATTCAAACACATGTGCCCTATGCGGTATGCACTTTCGCACAAATATCTTTCTTTCAAAATCAACGTATTTTCACATTTTAGGTTTCAAATATTTTACATATTCATTTCAGAAGTAGAATTTCTTTCTTTACATTTAATAACGAAGAAGTTAGAACTGTTATATAACAATCCAGCAACCGACGGTAGTAGCCAGGTGTTTTTTCGCGACTCGTCGAGATCTCGAATGTTAAGCACAAACGGGTGCAGTTAACGCTCGGATGGGTGACCGTTCGTGATTCTCGCTTAGTCGTGTTTTTTTTTCATGGTTTGACGCCGATAGTTAATGTGGGCACTCGATGATATCGAATTCCTAGTTTTAATGGGAAAAGCCTGATGAAAGTGTTCCAAACTGCTTTATTTTTTTAACTTTTCTTCAGAATAACTTATTTCAATCAGAAGAATCAATACGCCCTTTGAGCCCTTTCCCAGTTAAGGCCCTTTTTCTGCAATTTTTTAAATTTTACTGGGAAAAGCCTAGTGAAAGTGTTCCAAACTGCTTTTCTTTTTTACATTTTCTCAGAATAACTTATTTCAGTCCCAAAATAATATACGCCCTTCGAGCCCTTTTCCAGGTAAGGCCCTTTTTCTGCAATTTTTCCTACTTTTAATGGGAAAATCCTGATGAAAGTGTTCCAAACTGCTTTATTTTTTTACCTTTTGTTCAGAATAACTTAATTCAATCACAAAAATCTATACGCCCTTTGAGCCCTTTCCCAGTTAAGGCCCTTTTTCTGCAATTTTTTTAATTTTACTGGGAAAAGCCTAGTGAAAGTGTTCCAAACTGCTTTTCTTTTTTTACATTTTCTCAGAATAACTTATTTCAGTCCCAAAATAATATAGCCCTCTGAGCCCTTTTCCAGGTAAGGCCCTTTTTCTGCAATTTTTCCTAGTTTTAATGGGAAAATCCTGATGAAAGTGTTCCAAACTGCTTTATTTTTTTACCTTTTGTTCAGAATAACTTAGTTCAATCACAAGAATCTATACGCCCTTTGAGCCCTTTCCCAGTTAAGGCCCTTTTTCTGCAATTTTTTGAATTTTACTGGGAAAAGCCTAGTGAAAGTGTTCCAAACTGCTTTTCTTTTTTACATTTTCTCAGAATAGCTTATTTCAATCCCAAAATAATATACGCCCTCTGAGCCCTTTTCCAGGTAAGGCCCTTTTTCTGCAATTTTTCCTAGTTTTAATTGGAAAATCCTGATGAAAGTTTTCCAAACTGCTTTATTTTTTTACCTTTTGTTCAGAATAACTTAGTTCAATCACAAGAATCTATACGCCATTTGAGCCCTTTCCAGTTAAGGCCCTTGTTCTGCAATTTTTCAGAGTTTTACTGGGAAAATCCTGGACAAAGTGTTCCAAGCTGTCTTTCTTTTTTACATTTTCTCAGAATAACTTATTTCAGTCCCAAAATAATATACGCCCTTTGAGCCCTTTTCCAGGTAAGGCCCTTTTTCTGCAATTTTTCCTAGTTTTAATAGGAAAAGCCTGATTAAAGTGTTCCAAACTGCTTTATTTTTTTACCTTTTCTTCAGAATAACTTAGTTCAATCACAAGAATCTATAAGCCCTCTGAGCCCTTTCTCAGGTAAGGCCCTTTTTCTGCAATTTTTACGAGTTTTACTTGGAAAAGCCTAATGAAAATTTTCCGAAAAATGTTTTCAAATTTTTGCAGTAAACTTGCATAAGTAACCAAAAAAAAGCGACGTGGCCAGGAATTTATTTCGGTGGTGGGGGGGGGGGGGGGGGGGAGCTGACCTTAGGGAAGAAAGGCAAAAAAGGGTATCCGAAAAATAAAATGACATAATATTAAAGTTAACAAACATAATTGTTTTAAAAATTTGTTATTGTTTTTGATAATATTCTCTTTGAATAATGTGAGAAAGTTTTTGTTTTTTCTAAAATTTTAAACTTTTTGTCTACTTTTAGCTTATGGTGTGGTAATCATTGATAAAATTCAAAAAACATAATTGTTTAAACGAATTATTATTGCTTATAACTATCCTCTCCTATAGTAATGCTAGATAGTTGCAGTTTTTTCTGCAGTTTTTCACTTATTGTCAACTTTTCACTTGAGGCGAGGTAATTATTATAGCAATTTACCAAAAATAATAGTTCAAACAAATTGTTATTGTTGTTTATAACTAGCTTCTTCTATATTAATGCTAGATAGTTGCGATTTCTTTCGAAAGTTGTTTACTTTTTGTCAATTTTTCACTTAAATTAATGAAATTTAATAAAAATAATTGCTTAGTTATATCATTAATATTATCTATAACTATCTTTTTCTATATTAATGCTAGATAGTTGCGTTTTTTCTCTCAAAATTTTAACTTCTTGTCCATTTTTTACTTAGTGAGATAATAATTAATGCAAGTTAACAAACAATTGTTTAAAAAATTATTATGGCTTTCAACTATCTTCTCAGAATTTTTCAGATTTTCTTTAACGTTTAGTTAGGAACAAATGTGGGCGTCCACACGAAAAGGGCCCTTATGGCCAGTATGGAGTTACATACAGAATCATGTAGCCGGATAAGTTCCCGGCATTTTAAGCCCATGAAAAACCGATTAGGTTGAAAAACGAGGCCCCGGGGCATGTTTGAAGATGGAAAATGAAATATACTCATTACCGCTTGCTTTCAGGGCATAAATATAGTGTCAAAAGATTTAGTATAGGTCTTAATGGGAAATTTATATT
The DNA here is from genome assembly GCA_011634705.1 of Andricus grossulariae. Taxonomy (NCBI): domain Eukaryota; kingdom Metazoa; phylum Arthropoda; class Insecta; order Hymenoptera; family Cynipidae; genus Andricus; species Andricus grossulariae. The sequence goes on from JAABKJ010007545.1 coordinate 173,723,413, forward strand.
AAATATGATTCATATAGAAAATTTGAAAAATATTTCAAAGAAATATTTTATTTCAGAGAAATATATCAACAAAAAAATATATTATTTAAAAAATGATTCTCCTTATTGTTTATTTATTATATCTTCATACATATAGAGACAAAGCGAAGTAAAAAATTTCAGAAAAAACCGCAACTTTCTAACTGTCAAGAGAAGATACTTATAATCAATAATAAACTGTTTAAACAATTATGTTTGTTATCTTGAATTATTTATTACCTCACAAAGTGAAAAGTTGACAAAAAGTGTGAAATTTCCGAAAAAGCCGCAACTATGTAGCATTACTATAGAAGAAGATAGCTATGCACAATATCAATTTGTTTAAACAATTATATTTGTTAAATTTCACTAATTATGAAGTCATTTTAAGCGGAAAGTTAACAAATATTTGTATATTTTGAAAAAAACCCTAAATTGCTGACATTTTTCAAACAGAATATTATTTAAAATAATAATCAATTGTTTAAACAATTATGTTTCTTAACTTAAATTAATCATCAACTCACTTTAATGGAAAATTCGACAAAAAGTGGAAAATTTCAGAAAAAACTTTAACTTTCTAGCATTATTCTGAGACAATATTATTATAAATAATAATAAATTGTGAAAAAATATTTCTATTCAATTTAATTTATTATTGCCTCGGTCTAATTGAAAAGTTGAAAATAAGTTGAAAAATTGGGAAAAACCGCGACTTTCCAAATATATTCCAAGAGAAAATGGCTAAAAACAATAATAAATTGTTTGAAAAATTCATGTAAAGTTCTAGTTATCATTATTAAGTAGTATTTTATGTATTAGAAACAATTTTTATTTAAAAAAATGGCAAAAAAAAGATAATTAGCGCCAAAAACTCGCGGAACCCAATTTTTCACTCATAGGGGTTTTTTGGAACCCTATAAAACAGGCTTATGGGGGTCACATTTGAAAAATAAGTTTTTATTCGTATGATAATGAAAATTTTCAATATTTATTCGTAAAAATGAGCATTCGGGAGGGTTTTTAATGATATTTTTATTGAAAATAAGCATGATGAATTACCTGAAAAGATTTTCGATAAACGAAAAAAGACCAGAAATTTGGTTTTGTTTCTAGATGTCGCCCTGATATATTTTATATTGATATTGAGAGAATCACTGCCAATATGGTACAATAATTTTTAATTGCTAGCCTTAATAATTAAACAATTTTAAATTGAAATCCTCCCGAGTCAATAATAGTTTCAAATTCAGATATTAAAAATACCAGGAAAATTTCACTATTGAGTCGTTCAAAATTCCATAATGAAAGCCTTGATAGTAATTTTTATATTTCATGATTTAAATATTCTAAATTGTTTGGTTTCAATTTTTGGCAGTTTTAAGTTTCATTATTTTAAATTGAAGTATTCAAACCTCAAGAATAAAAATATTTTAGAACTAGGCATTGAAAATCGAGTTATTTGAAAGTGACCCAAAATATTGAAAATTTCAAACTCATCTTGAAAAAAAATGACAAATTGAAACGCTTAAAATTGTGCAATTTGAAAAAACGGAACCATAGCAATCTTGTTTTGTATTCTTTTTTTCACATTTTAATTTCTAATCTACGTAATATCATAAAATTGTCAAAGTTTCAGTTAAAGAATTAAAAAAATGTTTCATTTCAAATTTAATAATATTCGATTGAAATACTTTAAGAATGACTAGTAATTTTGAATGGAGTATTAAAAATGAAACGATTTGAAATTGAAAAGTTAAAAATTATGTCGTTTAAAATCGAAATAGATAAAAATAGAACTACCTGAAATTGATTCATCAGTAATTGAATCATGTCTTTAATTTTGAATGTTTAAAATTTTAGAGTTCTGAATTTTCACGTGGAACGCTGAATATTCAACTTTTCCCTTTCATAAGTTATAATTTTGTAATTAATTAATAAATAATAAATTTTTGATCATGGAAAATATTGTCTGATCAATTTTAATATTAAATTTAATTTTTTAATGTAATAACAGTTAAAAATTCTAGAACTTCAGAAGCTTTGGCTTTGAACATTTAATTAAGTTTTCAATTTCAAATGATCAAATTTTAAGCTCTACGAATTAACAATTATCTAAATTCGACAGTTTGCAATTTCAAATTATTCAATTTCGAACGCTTACAATCAGAAAATAAAATAGAATTTCAATTCCTTTGAATTTTAAATAATCAATTTAAAAAAATTCTAATCTGAAATTGTTCAATTTTGAATATCTTGAAATTATCCTATTTTTGAAATCTGAATCTCAATTTTGAACGCTTTGAATGAGAAATTATACAATTTTAAGTCCTTTCTGATGAAGCTATGCAATTTTAAAAATTCTTAATGAAAATTTTCAATTCTGAGAGGTTCTGATATACAATTTTGCAATTTCAAACACTTTCCATTTCTAATTATTCAATTTCAAACGCTTTTACTTAGAAAATATACAAGTTCAATTTCTTTTCATTCGATTCGAAATATTGTCCGTTTTTCAAAATTACACATAATCTAAAATTGTTTGATTTGGAATATATATTATAAGAAGTTCAAAACAATGGAAAAATAAGAAAATAATTTCTCAAATTCAAGCATAAAAAATTAGAAGTTTTTAAAGCTAGGCATTAAACATTGAATTTTTTTTATTTGAAAATGTCCCTAAATATAGAACATTTCAAACTCAATTAAAAAAAAAATTGTGAATTGATCTTAAAGTTGTGAAAATTCAAATATTGGAATCATAGCGATCTTGTTTTGTATTATTTTGTTTAATTTTAAATTTTCTATGTAATATCTTAAAATGGTTAATTTTTAGTTGAAAATTTAAAAAAATTAATTATTTAATATTGAAAAAATTGTCATTGGAAGATTTCAAGAATGAGTAATAATTCATATGAAGTGTTAAAAATTGATTTGAAATTAAAAAGTAAAAGAACTGTGTATAAAAAAGTTCTAATATGACAATTCTTGGTAAATAATAATATTTTCAGTAGTAAATGAAGTTCGAATTTGTTTAATTTCAAACTTTCTGTAGTAGAATCATTTTTCATTTGTAATGTTTCCCATTTAAAATTACTTTATTTTGAAAGTTTTTTTAGACTAACTAAATATTTTTTGATCTTAAAAAAATTTGTCTGATCAATTTTAATATTAAATTATAATTTTTCATGCAATACAAAATTTTAATTCTAGAATTTCAGAAGCTTTGACTTTATAATATTCATTTTAGTTTTCAATTCCATATTGTCAAATTTTAATCGCTTCGAATTGAAAATTATTTAAATTGAAAAGTTTTTAATTTTGAACGCTTTTAATTAGAAATAATAAATTTCAACTTTTTTTAAATTAAATTATCCCATTTTCGAAATTTAAATTTAAATTTTTTAATTTTGACAAATTGTGATAAAACATTTTCAATTTCAACCACTTTCAATTTCAAATTATATAATTTTAAACCAAGGGGTTGTCAACTGGAATATTTTTGAACCTTTCCTATTTTTTTCTGCAATCTTAAAAAAATTTCCTTAAAATCTTCCACATTGTTTTTTAACAATTTCGGAAATCTTCTAAAATGATATAAACTTTTTTGAAATATTCTCTTGAAATAAACCTTTCATAATAAAAAATATAGTAAAGTTTTCGCAGGAATCTTAAAAAAAATTATTACCTTGACAGCTTTCAAAATCCTCAAAAAGCTTCAAATTTTTTTTTTAAATCCTCAGAAATTAATTTTTCAAAATAAAAAAGCATTAGAAATTTATCCAGGATAAAATTTCAAATATAATAAAATTTTGAATGATTATTTTACTTGTGAAGTTAAAATTTAATACAATATTTAAAAAAAATTCAAATCCTTTTCGAAGATATTTAAAAGGCTTGAAAGTTTTAAAAAAATAATTTGAAATTTTCAAAGTTTTCACAATATTTAAAAGAAAGTGTAAAATTTTGAGGATTTTGAAATAAGATTTTGAAGCTTTTAAGGGTTTTGGAAGAACTTAAGACCACAAAAAACCTTTTCTCAAGTTTCCTGGGGAAATTTTTGATGCTTTTTTATTTTGAAATATAAATTGCTAAAGAAAATTTAAAAAATTGTTTCTTGACAATTTTTGAAATCTCTTAAATTATTTAAACTTTTTTGAAAAAATTCTTTAAGAATAAACCTTTCAAAATAAAACATCTTTTGAAGTTTTCCCATGAATCTTAAAAAAAAAATGATTACATTGACACCTTTCAAAATTCCTAAAAAGCTTCGAAATTTTTTTTCGAAATCCTCAGAAATTAATTTTTCAAGATAAAAAAGCATTAAAAATGTATCCAGAAATTTTAATAAAAGGTTTTTTATTTTCTTGAAATCTTTCAAAATTCTTAAAAAGCTTCAACATTTTATTTCGAATTTTTCAAAATTCTAAAAGTTTAAAATTTGTTGAAATATTTTCAAATTTTAAATTATTTTTGAACTTTTCCTTTTTCCTTAAATCTGCAAAATAAAAATAATTTCCTTAAAATCTTCCACATTGTTTTTTGATAGCTTTCTTTTATAAATTCTCTTGAAGCTAATTTTCCTGATATATAATTTTAATTAAAAATTTTGCGAGGACTCTTAATTATTTTTAAAATGACTGAAAAAACTTTCAAAGTTAAAAAAAACTGCCTTTAAATCTTCCAGATTTTTTCGACATTTTTAGAAATCATTTTAAATGTTTTTGAATCTGTCTCGATTTCTTTTTAAAATTAATTTTTCAAAATCAAAAATCATTAAAATTTTTCCTAAGAATGTTAGAAACCTTTGTTTATTGTCTTGAAACCTTTCAAAATTCCTTTAAAAAATTTTATTTGAAATCGCCACAAATCATCACGTTGTTTTAAATTATTTTAAATCTTCTGAGGCTTGAAATTATCTTTGAATGTTTTCAAAATTTCTAAAGATTCTAAATATTTTTGAAATAATTCAAGTTTTTCTAAAATATTTTTAAAATTCTGCAAAAATTAGGCTTAACTTCCGAATGTTTCTGGTAAAATTTGAAATGATTATTTTACTTGAAAAATAAAATTATAAACAAATATTTTTTCAAAATTCAAATGATTGTCGAAGATATTTGAAAGGTTCAAGAGTTTTCAAAAATAATTTTAAATTTTCAAAGATTTCGAAATGTTTAAAACAAAGTGTAGAATTTTGAAATTTTTGAAGCTTTTAAGGGGTTTGAGAGGTTTCAAGAAAATGAAAAATCTTCACTTAAGATTTCTGGGAACATTTTCAATGCGTTTTTATTTTGTAAAATAAATATTTGAAGAAAATTTAAAAAATGACAAGACAAAAATACTTGATAAGCGAGGGAAAGCAAAGAAGCTTAAACTTGGATGAATGAATGAATGCATGATTAAATTTGAAGCTTATTATTATTAATATGTTTACATATTTTTAAAAGAATCTTAAAAACATTGGATGAATTTTCAATGAAAAAATGAATTATTTAAAAAAATTAAAACGCGTGTGGAAATTTAACATGTATGGATAATATTTGGTTTAAGGTTGCTTCCACAAGCTACCCTACACTTGTATAAAGTATCAAGTTTGTTTTTTTTAATTATGTAACTAGATATTCTCCTAAAGAGTATTAATACTAGCAGCATGAGGATTCCTGTTCCAAACATCCCGTTTTTTTTTTTTTTTTATTTTTTTATAAAGTACTTTTTCACGTACTCGTAGGGTATTGTTATCACTTTTTAGGACCATGTAACAATGTACCGAGAGGAGAAACCGACTACATGAAAAATATGAAAAAAAAATCTGCTTCAATCCATATACCAGAGGTATAAAAAACAGCGAAAAATTGGGTCGTAAATTCTAAACGAGGAAAAATATTCGCGGTTTTAAAAAACTTAACGAGTTTTAATTATGTCAGAAATTTTCTAGGAATATAAATCGAAAACATATTAGGTCTATTTTTTATTTTTTATTTAAAAAATTTTGTTATAATGAGTATATTGTAAAAAAGGCATGAAAAAACATATTTTTTTTGCTTCCTTTATGAAATCGACTTAATTTTGGCGATCTTCCAAGAAAAGATTGCACGATCACGTTATAAAAGTTTGCAATTTCCTGTTCCTTGAATGCCTGGAACATAATTCAAGATGAAACATGAACTGCAATCAAATTTTTTTTAAATAATATATTTTCAAGAAAATTATAAATTAAATAATCCAGGTATTCAAAAATTTGTAGTTTGTACTTTTCTGTTATTATTATAAAAAATATTTTATAAAAAAGTAACAATATTATATCAATTAGAATTTATTTTTGGAACTAAAAATTATGAGTTTTCAAATGAGAAATTTTAATTCGAAAAATTTGTTTCTGAAAGAAAATATTTAAATTGTGAATGATTCTTCAATAAAAAAGGCAAATAATACTGTTATTTAATTTCTTAATTGTTTTTTTTTTTTCGAAAATAGCAAATTACAATTTCCTAATAAGTAATTTCATTTCTTTATAAAATTTATTTCTGAATGTTTCTAAAAATCGTTGAGGAAAGAGACAATTTTAATTGTAAATATTTTTTTAACATTGACAAATAATTTTGTTTTCAACATTTTCATAGCGCACTACTTGTAAATTTTTTTACACTTTTAAAAAATCTATAAAAATAAAATTATAAACAAAAGCTTAAAATATCTTAATTGACCAAATTTATGTTAGACAATAAGATTTCTGAAAAAAAATTGTAATGATTTAGGTTTTATTTTAAAAGATTAATTTTAAGCTTTGAAGATTTCAAAATTTGTAGGAAAAGAATCTGGAAGATTTCAAGGCAAATTAAGATAATTAAGATTCCTCGTGAAATTCAAATGAAAATTATATATCAGAAAAATTAATTTTAGGAGAATATATAAAAAAAAATTTAATCATTTAAAAAAGTTTTCCAAAATTATAAAAAAATATGTAGAAGATTTTAAGGAAACTTTTTAAAATTTACAGACAAAAATAGGAAAAGTTCAAAAATGATTTAAAATAGGGAAAAATCTGAAAATATCTTAATTAACCAAATTTATGATAGACAATAAGATTTCTGAAAAAAAAATTTATGATTCAGGCTTTATTTTAAAAGATTAATTTTAAGCTTTGAAGATTTCAAAATATGTAGAAAAATAATCTGGAAGATTTTAAGGCTAATTTTTGCAGAATTTTAAAAATACTTTAGAAAAACTGGAATTATTTCAAAAATATTTAGAATCTTTAGAAATTTTGAAAATGTTCAAAAATAATTTCAAAATTCAGAAGATTGCTAAAAATTCAAAACAACATGAATTCCTAATTGACCTAATTTATGTTAGAAAATGAGATTTCTGAAAAAATTTTGTAAAGATGTAGGTTTTATTTTGAAAGGTTAATTTTAAGCTTTGAAGATTTCAAAATTTGTAGAAAAAGAATTTGGAAGATTTTAAGGTAAATTTTTGTAGAATTTTTGAAATACTTTAGAAAAACTTGAATTAGTTCAAAAATATTTAGGAACTTTAGAAATTTTGAAAACATTCAAAAATAATTTTAAACTTCTGAAGATTTAAAAAAATTAAAAAAAAACATGAAGATTTGTGAGGATTTCGAAAGAACAAGTTTTTTAAAAAAAGAATTTTAAAAGGATTTAAGAAAATGAAAAAATGTTTGAAAGATTCTTAGGCAAATTTCAAATGATTTTTTATTTTGAAAACCTAATTTTGAAAGGTAATTGAGAGAGATTCAAAAACATTAAAAGTGATTTCTAAAATGTTGAAAAAAATCTGGAAGATTTAAAGGCCTTTTCTCAAAATTCCTGGATAATTGTTTAATGCTTTTTTATCTTGAAAAATTAATTTCTGAGGATTTCGAAAATAATTTTTGAAGCTTTTTAAGGAGTTTGAAAGGTTTCAAGTTAATATTTTTTTTCAAGATTTCTGGAGAAACTTTAAAAGATTTTGTATTTTGAAATGTTTATTTTACGAGAATATTTAAAAAAAGTTTAAATCATTTTAAAAGATTTCAAAAATGGTCAAAAAACAATATGGAAGATTTTAAGTAAATTTTTTAAGATTGCAGAATTCAGAAAAAATTTTATTGAAAATTCTTATCATTTTAATAGATATATTGAAGGTTAAGAATATTTAAAAAGATTCAAAATTAATTTCAAATTTGAAAAGATTTTAATAAATTCAAAATAATCTGTAGAATTTTGAGGATTCCGAAATAAAGTTTTGAAGCTTTTTAGGGATTTTAAAATGTTTTAAGAAAATAAAAACATTTCCTTAAGATTCCTGCGCAAATTCAAAATGGTTTTTTTATTTTTAAAAATTCATTTTTAAAGAAAATTGAGACAGATTCAAAAACATAAAAAATGATTTATAAAAATGCCAATAAAAATCTGGAACATTCAAAGGCAGTTTTTTTAACTTTGAAAGTTTTTCAGTAATTTTAGAAATAATTAAGATTCCTTGTAAAATTTTAAATTTTAAGGCAATTTTTTAAGATTGTAGAATTTAGAAGAAATTTTATTGAAAATTCGAATCATTCTAATAGATATATAGAACGTTTAGAAGATTTAGAAAGATTCAAAATTAATTAAAAATTTTAAAAGATTTGAATAAATTCAAAATATTGTGTAGAATTTGGAGGATTCCGGGATAAAATTTTTAAGCTTTTTAGGGATTTTAAAATGTTTTAAGAACATAAGAATATTTTTCTAAAATTTCAGGGCGAATTCAAAAAGAATTTTTTATTGTGAAAAATTAATTTCTAAATTAAATTTCTTTCTTCGAAAAATAATATGTCTTGGTTGAGGATACAACTTTTTTTCAATTTGTCTTTTTTGAATGGTTCAACTGTTCTTAAATTTGAATTAAAAATTTTTTTCAATTAAAATATTAATTATTACATTTTTTGATGAAAAATCACCTTCTTTGGTTGATTGAAGCAATTAATTATACAATAATTAGATCAAATGTAGTTGAAATAATTCAATTCAGTGAACCACCTTTTTTTAAATTTTCTTTAGAAATTTATTTTACAAAATAAAAAAGCATTAAAATTTTCCCAGGAATCTTGAGAAAACGTTTTTATTTTCTTAAAACCTCTCAAAACTCTTGAAAGCTTCAACATTTTATTTAGAAATTCTCAAAATTCTACACTTTCTTTTAAACATTTTGAAATCTTTGAAAATTTCAAATTATTTTTTTTAAACTTTTAAATATCTTCGAAAATTATTTGAACTTTTTAAAAATATTTTCCTAAACTTTAATTTCTCAAGTAAAATATTCATTTAAAATTTTACTAGGAATCTTAATTTTTTTTTTATTATCTTGAAACCTTTTAATCCTTTTTCATTTTTAAAATATGTGGTGAAAAAGCAAGTAACAGAATTTTTACCTTTGTTTTTAAAAAATCATTTAAAATTAAAAAATTCACTTTTAGAAATAAATTTTGAGAATTAAAATTTCTGATTTGGTAATTGTGATTTACAATAGTGCCTATTTCATTATAGAGATGAATTTCATTAAAGAGATGAATTTTCCAACGTCTACTACTAAACTTTGATATTTTTTTTTAGAAATTAGTTTTTCAAAATGAAAAATCAATTTTAATTTGCTGAGAAATCTCAAGAAAAGTTTTTTATTTTTTTGAAACCTCTCAAAAACCCTGAAAAGCTTCAAAATTTTATTTCGAAATCCTCAAAATTCTACAGTTTATTAAAAAAAATTTAATCTTTTAAATTTTACATTACTTTTTAATCTTTTTGAAATTTCTAAGCCTTCTACACATCTTTTAAAATGATTTAAATTTTTGTTAAAATTTCTTATAAATTCTGCCAACTTAATCTTGACAATTTTGGAAATCTTTTTCAAATGATTTTGAATTTCTTGAAATATTCTTTCAAAATAAATTTTCCAAAATAAAAAATTAAATAAAAATTTTTCCAGGAATCTTAAAAAAAGTTTATTTTTTGACATCTTTCAAAATTCTTAAATATTTACTTAAGCATATAATTTATAAAAAAAATATATAAAAACTTAAGCATTTGTTGGCTAGTTCTTTAAAAAATGTCTAGAAAATCGAAAAAATGTTCTGGTTTGTAATAATTGCTTTGTTATTTTATTGTTATGTTACTTCATTGTTATTTTTAATCTTTTTGAATTGCTTTTTAAAATTTTTATTCCAGATTCTGTTTTTCTAGAGCCAGTTCCACAATTTTTTCATGTTTTACTTAAATTCCATTTCCCTGGTGAAACTTGGGATGACGTAGATCCGGAAAACGTGTTAGTGGAGGTGAGAAATTCCCTCATTCTGTTTCGTGAACCGAGAGGATTCACTTGTCGGAAAGCTTTTGTCAGAAATTTGTATTATTGCTTCTGTAATATGGGGAAAACCATACAATATATATAAGCTTACCAAAAAATTTAACATTTTCTATATAATTTATAATAAATTATTTTCAAAAATAATTTAGCGTTATAAAAGGGCTTATTATTCAATTTAGGGTATTAGAAAATTATTTTTTTCCTCAAGAATCATGAACTGATCCTAAAAAGTATCAGTATAAAAAAAAGGAAAATTGCAGGGAAATTTTGAATGATTTTAAAAGATATTTCAAATTTTTAGAATTTTTGAAAATTAAACAATATTTCAATATATTTCACATTATTTTATAAAATTGCATAAAAGCCCAGTTTTTCGATTTTCCGAATTAACGAAATTTTAGAAATACTTCGAATAAATTCAAGATATATTTAAAAGTTTTGAAAAGATTCAAAATTAATTTTTGACTAAGAAAGATTTCTAAAAGTTTGAAAGAAATGTTAATAGAACAAAAAATAATAACAATCATTTTAAAGATTCCTATCAAAATTTTAAATTATTTCTTATCTTCAAAAACTGGCTTCAAAAGAATATTTTATAAGCTTTGAAATAAATTCAAAAGATTTCCTACATTATTAAAAAAGAATCTGGAAGAATTTGAGGCATTTTTTCAATTTTGCAAGATTTTGAACATTATTAAGAAGAATTGAATCATTTTAAAAGATCATTAGAAGTTTTTAAGAAATTTCCAAAATATTAAAGAAAATATATCCAACACAAAATGTAGATTTTTTAAGATTTTAAAATACAATTTCGAAGCTTTTCATGGACTTTGCAAGGTTTCGAGATAATAAAAAGAATTTCTTAAGATTCCAGGAAAAATTATTGATGATTTTTCATCAGACGGGAACAGTTAAGTTAAGAATTGGATTTATGCTATTGTACGGTTATTGATCAAACTTGTAAGATTTATCTGTTAGGAGAAAATTGTTAGTATAGCCAATTTGTTTTTAAAAAATTGGTTAATATAAAGGGTTTGATTAAATTGGAGAAAACAAAATTGATGTCTTTTAAAAATTAGACTGTTTTTTCAGCTTGCGTGGGTTGTCCTAATGCTTCTCGAAGAGTGTCTGGTATTCCTAATTTATGTCGGGTATCGCTGTATTTTCTGCACTTAATAATGAGATGTTTTACGTTCATCGTGACGTTGCATTGATCAGATTGGGGAGGATTGAACTTTTCAAGGATGTGTTTATGTGTGAATTTCGTGTGGCCAATTCGAAGTCGAGTGAGAACTACTTGATCTTTTCTATTAAGGGTCTTCCATGTTGGATGGTTAGGATTGATTTTCGCGATAGGGAAGTTTTCGTTTCTATAACATTCAAGAGGTTTTCTCCAATGGTTTTGAATTACTGGTTGGAGGTAGTTTTTGGCATCAGACAAGGAAGGGAAAGATTTGCTTTTTCGATTGGTAATGTAGTGGCGAACTTTGCAAGAAGATCAGCCTGTTCGTTACCTGTGATACCCTGGTGAGAGGGAATCCATGTGGCAATGATGTTTTTGTTGTTTTGTTTGCATTCACTGTAAAGTTTATGAATTGTTTGGATTCTTAGGTCTTGGCAGTTTCGTTTTTGGATATTTTGGAGGCTAATGAGAGAGTCGCTACAGATTAAGAAGTTGTTTCCGGGAAGGGTTTTGCATGTCTCGTATGCTTTAACTAGGACAGGCTTCTCAGCTAAAAAGATGCTGCACTTTTCGAGTAAACTGAAATAAAGCTCTAGGTTGTTGGTGTAGATAGAACTGTGAGTTCCAGTCTCTGTCTTGGATCCGTCGGTGAAAATGAGAGTGAAATTAAAGTATTTTTCTTTCATTTGTTCAAAGAGATCTATTCATTGTTGATTAGGGAGTTCTTCCTTCCTGTACTGTGAAAGTCTGAGATCGATTTCTGGTATGTTAATACCAAATGGAGGATCTGCACTGATTTGATTAGTTTGTATAGGGGGCATTTGAGTTGATAGTTCGTTTAAATAGTTTATTGATGATTATTCCGATTTGTTTTGGCAGATTTGGCTTTTCTTGGTAGTCGCTATTCTTTTTATCCTGGAAGAGTAGTTCATGGGTTGGATTATCTTTATGTGCCGCTATCGATACTCCTTGTTTTAGAGTGAGTTCCAGTCTTCTGATGTCTAAGGGAGATTCGTCAATTTCTTGTCGAATGCTTTAGTTTGGGCTCGTATGAAAAGCTCCACAGCAGATTTTGAGGCCAGTGTTGTGTATCGGGTAAAGTAAGGCGAGGGTACCGGGTTTTCCCGAAAAATATATTATTGATTTATAGTCAATTTTTGTTCGGATTATTGCTTCGTATGTAAGCTCTAGCACATTTATGTCTGATCCCAAGTTTCTGTAGGATAAGATTTTGAGGATATTTATTCATTTTTTTGCAGTCTTCTTTTAATTTAAGAATGTGAGGCCTCCATGTCAGTTTTGGATAAAAAATTAAGCCTAGTAGTTTGACCTGATTTACTCTTATGATGTCATGTTGATCAAGTTGTAAGTTTGGGATAGATTTCGGTATTTTTTTCAGGAAAAGATGATGTATTCTGTTTTGGATTGAGAAAATTTATACCCAGTTTTGAGTGACCAGTCCCAGATTTGATTAAGGATTCTTTGAAGGGCAGCTATGGTTGATTCGTAGTTTTTTCCCTTGCAGTAAATCGTTAACTCGTCAGAAAAAATGGTGACCTCTACTGGTTTTTGTATGTTCTTTATCACGTCTTTGATTGAAATTAGGAAGAGAGTTGCACTTATTCCTGAACCTTGGGGTACACCATTTTCTAATTTGAATTTATCAGATAGGTCTCCATTTATTCGAACTATGATGTTTCGTTCATTGAAGAAGTTTTTAATGAAAGCTAGAAGGCTTCCATCTATTCCTTCTTCTTCTAGGATATTAACTATCCTCTGTTACCAAAGACATTTCATATGCTTTTTCAATATCAAGACATACAGCTATGAGATGTTGTTTATTATTGAAGGCTTGGCTGATGTTGGTCTGAAGTTGGATGAGAGGGTCTAGGGTAGATCTTTTGTGCCTGAATCCACTTTGTTGTGGGGCGAAAATTTGTTGTTGTTTTTTTCTAAGTACCAACGTTATCTATCATTGACTTTCTTTTTGAAGAGCTTGCATATAGTGCATGTAAGAGAGATGAGGAGGTAATTTGTAGGTTGGGAGGAGTCTTTGCGGGGTTTTGGGATAGGAACTACTATGGCTTCTCTCCAAATAGAAGGAAAGGTTTGTTTTTTCCAGATTTGGTTAAAGATTGATAGAAGGTATTGTTCGCCAGAGGATAGAAGGTTTTGTTTTCTGGATTGAAGTTTTGAGTTCTTCAATTGTTAGATCTTTATTGATTTCAGGAAAGATTATGTTGTTAGAGCAATTTCTGTTTGTCTCTAAAGGAAGGGTGAAAGTTCTTGTTGCTGGAGTTTTTTGCGAATTATTTTCCTATTAGCTTAGCCATTTCTTTGGAATCGGTTGTAATGGTTCCATCGGGGGTTTTCAATCCTACTATCCTTGTGTTCCCTTTCGACCCTATGACTTTCATGACTTTGTTCCACATTGTTGACGTGGAGGCTTGGTTATTAAGGGTTGATAAGAATTCGATTCATGTTTCCCTGCCATTCAGTACATAGTTACGACGGGCTGTAGCTCTTAATTTTTTTAATTCAATTTTATTTTCAAGGGTATCTTGTTTTTTCAGCCTGTTGAATGCGTAATTTTTTGCTTCCCTTGCTTTTTGACATGTTTCGTGACACCATTGAGGGTGGTTTTTTGTTGATTTAATTGTGGTTTTTCCTACTGCGATTTCAGCTGTTTCTGTGATTAGAGAGGTAAACTTATAGACGATATCGTCGATTGGAGAGTCAGTTTTTAGGAAATTGTTTTCGAGTTGATTAATTTCAATATCTATGGTCTCTTTAAAAAGTGCCCAGTTAGCTTTTTCTAAGTTCCATTTGGATGAGTTACTTATTTTAGGTTCAGAGCTATGGAACGTGATTTTAATTGGGAAGTGATTACTATCATGAAGCTCTGTCAAGGTATCCCATTGGAATTTTGGTGCAATTTGTAGGCTACACAGAGAAACATCGATTGCACTAAAGGTCCCGTGAGCGATGTTGTGATAAGTTGAAAATCCATTGTTAAGTATGAAGAGATAGTGGTTATCAATAACATTTCGTATTTTTACTCCTCTGGTATTTGTTTCTGGGCTGCCCCACAGAGTTTTATAAGCGTTGAAATCTCCTAAGAGAATAAAAGGTTTTGGTAATTGAGTAATTAGGTGGTCTATTTCAGATTCTTCGAACTCGTAGCTGTTGGGTACGTAGATATTGCATCAACAAATTGATAACGGTGTAGATAATGTGATTGCAACTGCTTCCAGATTTGTTTGTAGATTTTTATCTAGTTTGTTGTAACTCCGGATGTCGCCAAATAAATTGCTGCTAAATTGGTTGCTTACAAAGAAATTATTGTAGGATTACGTTCTTTAATTATAATCTGTAATTCTCTTATATGGGTTCAGAACCCGCTAAGATTCCATTGAAGAATTTTCGTTGCTCATAATTAGTCATGATTTTCGTCAGAAGAATCAATAATTGATTCGATGTCCTCGACTTGGGATCCAGGTTGTTGTTTGAGTTTGTTGATTAGTCTGGTGAATGCCATTTTGATTTTTCGCTCTAATAATAAAGGGTATAACCTCTCTCGTGTCGATATTAGTTATGCAATTTTCAAGAAGTAGTTTAAGTTGTTCCAAGTTCAAAATGTAATCTAAAGGTTTGATTTCTAAATCCTTTTGTGGGGAGAAGCCAATTATGAAAGTCTGTCGGGTTTTTAGTGTTTTCGATTGTTTTAGGTTTTTTCGTTGTCCTATCGTTCTGGGATCAGGGAGAATTATCTATCGTTTCACGCGATGTGAGGGTAGCAGTACCAGTAGGAGTGTCGTCGCATATGTTAGAAGAAGAAAGAGCACGTTTGGATGCGTTTTGGCTCGGATTTAGATTAGGAAATTCCGTGTGAGATGCTTCAATTAATGGATTAGGTTGATTTTCGGTGTTGTTCGGTGTGGGAGAATCCTTCTTCAGCAATGTCTGCTCTTAAGAAGGTTATTTTGGAAGATAGCTTAATTTCCTTTTTATGGAGTTCTTCTTCAATTGTCTCATGGGGGATTACTGGTGAAACATTCGAGAGAATGACTCTTTTTAGTGGGCTAATTAGTGGTCGCATTGCTAAAAGCTGGTTTTCAACTAGAATATCTTCATGATTTTTGGTGAGGTTTTTTACAATTTCTTTGCTGAAGAGAAAGAGACAGATTCTGCAATTAGAAATCTTAGAAGCAAATCTTATGTTTTCACTTTTGGTAAGGATACCGAGGGCCTTCACGTTTGCTTTTACTTCTATGTCTTCACAGGCTTCAAATAGTAAACCTTGTTCTTTTTTAGGGAAAATTTCAGAAGTGGCGGATGCCTAGTATTCTTTGTTGGAGGAGCTGGTAGGTGTCATGTTAGGATTGAGAATGGTAGGGTGATCTTGTCGACTTGACGCTGAAAATTTCAGAAAAACTTGCAACTTTCTTGTATTACTCTAAGCGAATGTAGTTAAAAACAATGATAACTCGTTTAAACAATTATATGTGATAAATTGCATTAATTATTTCCTCGCTCAAAGTGAAAAGTTGACAAAAAGTGAAAAATTAAAAAAAAAATACAACCATCTAGCATTAATATAAAACAATATTGTTATAAACAATGAAAATTGGTTTGAAAAATTATGTTTGTTAAATTTCATCCATTATTATAACACTTTCAGTGAAAAGTGGACAAAAAGTTTATAATAAAAAAAAAACCAAAGAGTTTTAGCAATTATCTAAGAGAACATACTTATAACCAACAATGCTTCGTTTAAACAACTTTGTTTGTTAAATTGCATTATTCATTACTTTACTAAGTAAAAATTGAGTAGAAAGTTAACTCACTCCAAGTGAACAGTAGACAAATAGTTTAAAATTTCAGAAAAAACGGCAACTTTCTAGCATCATTCAAATGGAATGTTATGGTCAATAATGATAAATTATTGGAACAATTAATTTTTTCAACTTTAATTAATTACTTAACTTACTCTAATTGAAAATTGGACAAGAACTGGAAAATTTTTGAAGTAACCGCAATTTTCTAGCATCATTCTAAGAAAATAGTGATAATAATGATAATGAATTGTTTAAACATTCATTTGTTGTTTAAAGTAATTAACTCTCATATTGCTTCAATTGAAAATTGAACAAAAAGTGGGAAATTAAAAAAAAAACTGCAACTTTATATCTCTGTTCTAAGAGGAAATTGCTAAAAACAATAATAAATTGTTTAAACAATTCATTTGAACATCTAATTATCAGTATAAAGTAGTATTTCATGTATTAGAAAGAATTTGCATTGAAAAGCCGCAAACGAATCATAATTAGCGCCAAAAACTTGCAAAACCCATTTTTTCACATATGGTGTTTCTTTGGAACCCTATAAAACAGACTTATGAGGTTGATATTCAAAAAGTAATATTTTATTTGTATTCTATGGCTAATTTTGAAAATAGATGTCATGTTTCGAATCAATGTAGCTAATACGGACGATTCTGAATAAAATTCACAAAAACTACTTTTTTTCTTATGGGAAATATGTGTTGAACTCCACAGGGCTTGCGCCAGCTATAAATATCATTTTTTTTCCAAAATAAAAAAATTGAATTATTTTTGTGTGGATTGAAACAAACTTCCAGGCGATATACATACCAATTCGAGAAAAAAAATTTGTACCAATTGATCCAAACTTCAATATTAATACGAATTCCGTGAATTCCATAAATTGCGTGAATTTCGTTAATTCTTTGAATTGCTTGAA
Source organism: Andricus grossulariae (assembly GCA_011634705.1). NCBI lineage: Eukaryota > Metazoa > Arthropoda > Insecta > Hymenoptera > Cynipidae > Andricus > Andricus grossulariae. The sequence continues at coordinate 173,740,721 of JAABKJ010007545.1, forward strand.
TTCCATGAATTCCTTAAATTCCATTGATTCTGTGAATTCCTTGAATTCCATGAATGCCACGAAGTCCTTGAATTCCATGAATTTGTTGAATTCCATGAATTCCTTGAATTGCTTGATTTCTGTAATTTCTTGAATTCCATGAATTAAGTGAATTCCTTCAATTACATGAATTCCTTGAATCCCGTGAATTCTTTTAATTTCTTGAATTCCATTAATTCCGTGAATTCCAGGAATTCCGTGAATTCTTTTAATTTCTTGAATTCCATTAATTCCGTGAAGTCCATGAATTCCGTGAATTTCGTGAATTCCGTGAATTCCTTGAATTCCATCAATGTCGTGATTTCCTCCAACTCCATTAATTCCGCTCCGTGAATTTCGTGTATTCCTTGAATTCCGTGAATTCCTTGGATTTCGTGAATTCCGTGAATTCCTTTAATTCCTCAAATTCCTTGAATTCCGTGAATTTCTTGAATTCCATTCATTCCATAAATTTCGTGAATTCTTTCAATTCAATGAATTCCATCAATCTCGTCATTTCATCCAATTTCATAAATTCCGCTAATTCCGTGAATTCCGTGAATCTCGTAAATTTCTTGAATTCCATGAATTTTCTGAATTCTGTGAATTCCATAAATTTCTTGAATTCCATGAAGTCCTAAATTCATTGATTCCGTGAATTCAATGAATTTCTTGAATTCCTTGAATTCCATGAATTCCTTTAAGTACATGAACTCCTGAATTCCGTGTATTCCTTGAATTCCGTGAATTCCTTGGATTTCGTGAATTCCGTGAATTCCTTTAATTTCTCGAATTTGTTGAATTCCGTGAATATCTTGAATTCCATGCATTCCGTGAATTCCTTGAATTCCATGAATTCCCCTAATTCCATAAATTTCGTGAATTCCTTCAATTCAATGAATTCCGTCAATCTCGCAATTTCCTTCCATTCCATGAATTCCGCTTATTCCGTGAATTTCATGAATTTCAGCAATTCCATGAATTTAATGAATTCCTTGAATTACATGAATTCCTTGAATCCCGTGAATTCTTTTAATTTCTTGAATTCCATTAATTCCGTGAATTCCAGGAATTCCTATCCAACCGAGCAATTCACGCCTACCCCGAAAGGGAAACGGCTTAATGATATAATAATAATAATAATAATATAAATAGTGTATATATATATATGTATAAATTTTTATTTTATTTTAAAAATTAATGAAATTTTTTTAGCCTGATTCAAATTATGTTATGTTTTTATCTAAAATAACGGAATTGTGTTATATAACCCACCCAACATTTTTTTCTGTGCATTCTTTGAAAATCATTTTTACAAACGGAATCAAATATTAACCTTAGGAACATCCATGATCATTATATCTTAACATTAAATCTTTTTGAAATCACGTCCCAACTACGTCTGGCCGATCCATTTTGGAATGACCCAGTTATTTGATAAAAAGCTTAATTATTTTAACCTCTTTTTGCAGCGAAAGATAACTGGCTGGTTAATGGACTCTTTGATTATTACTTGGCTACAAATTCGGTTAGAGCCACTGAGGTTTTGGCGGGCGTACGAGAGCCTCATGACAAACATTTGTTGGATAGACTGACGGAAGCCCTCGTAAAACCCAGCAGTCCTGGTAAAAAAATACAGACTCTTACACTCCTGGGCCATGTGGTACGAAGGCAACCCACCTGGCTCTACAAACTTGCCAATCATACACTTTTTAAAGAACTTCTTAAATTGCTGAAGGTAATTATAATCTATAATTAATCCACCATTCAAAGTTCCTATTTTCAGAAAAGTATTGTCGAAACAGGGTGGCCGTAGGTCAGAGAAAACCTGAAAATCAGGGAATTTTATTGGCTAGGGAAAGTTTGGGATTTTGAAAAAAGATCTGGCAAGTCAGGGAATTTCTATAAGAGGCACTTTAAATAACGGTCAAGGATAATGCAATATTTAAAAAATTGTTTTATTCCGTTTATAAAAGATTCTATGTTAAAAATGTTACAGGCTTCAAATTTTTGTTTGAATATTAATGGTCAGGGAAAATGAAAAGTTGGTCAGGGAAAAGTGACAAAGTTATTAGAAAATAATTTTGCGGTCACCCTCATATAATATTCGTGCTAGTAATTGAATTGCCTTACCATTTTATTTCTTTTTTGCAGTTGCTTCGTCCTGATGATTTATTTTTAGTTACATATTTTATTATTTGGTTGAAAATTTAACTATTATGGTAGAAAATTACCTTTTGTGTTGAAAATTAATATTTTGGTATTGAAAATTCAACTGAAATAATTTTTGGTTGAAAATTCAACTGTTTTTTTTTTAATTCATCTTTGGGCTTAAAAATTCATCGCTTGGTAGAAATGTCACTTTTTTTTGTTAAAAATGCAACTGCTTGGCTGCAAATTAATCTTCTTTGATTAAAGATTCAACCACTTTGTTTAAAAATTCGTCTGTTTTTGTTGAATGCAACTGCTTTTTATTTAAAATTAAAATTTTTTTTTACTATAACATTATTCGTTGCGAATTCATCTTACTTGGTTGAAAATTTAATTACTTGGTTGAAAATTTAATTACTTGGTTGAAGATGCATAATTTTAGTTGAAAATTAATTTTTTAAACTGAAAATGTAACTATGCCAGCTGAAGACTCACCAGTTTAATTAAAAATTCATCTCGTTTTTTTTGGTTGAGAGTTCATTTTTTACCTGAAAATGTAACTACTACATTTTTGGTTTATAATATATTTTTTAAACTGAAAATGAAACTTTTCCTTTTTGTTCAAAATTCGCCTTTTTTGGTAGAAAACTAATATTCTTGGTTGAAATTTTCCCTTTTTTTGTTAAAATGCAACTATTTGGTTGAAAATGAACTTTTTTCTTAAAAAATATTCTTTTTTTTTTTTAATTCGTTTTTTTTTCAATAAGTTTTTTAACTTAAAAATTTAACTAGTCCATTTTTGTTTCAAAATTCATGTATTTTCTTGTAGATTCGTATTGTTTGTAGAAAATTCTTCTTCTTGGTTGAAAATTTCTTCTTTTTGTTTGAGAATTGATCTCTGTAGGTGGAAAATTGAACTATTTGGTTAAAAATTGAATCTATTTGTTGAACATTTAATTATTTTGTTGAACATTTAACTATATTGTTAAAGATTCGTTTTTTTGTTTTTTTTGTGTTTTTTAAAATATCAACTATTCTATTTTTAGTTAAGATTTTATCTTTTTGCTGAAAATGCAACTGCTTTTGATTGAAGTTTTATATTTTTGGTTTGAAAATTCGACTATTGGGTTGAAAATTTATCCTTGTAAATAGAAAATATTCTAATATTTAGTTGGAGATTCAACTGTTTCGTTGCAAATTCAAGTATTTTGATCAAAAGTCAGATTTTTTGGTCGAAAATGTAACTGTTTTGTTAATTATTCGTCTATGTGGACAAAAAATTCGTAGTTTTGGATATAAAATTAATCTTTTTTTTTGTTGGAAATTCAACTGTCTTCTAAAAAATTCAATTTTTTATTGAAAGTATAACTGTTTTTTGGTTGATGTTTAATCTTTTTAAAAAATTATTCCGTCTGATTAAAAATTCACCTTCGTAGGTTGATAATTCAACAATTTGGTTAAAAATTAAACTATTCTGTTAAATGTCATCTTTTTTGGTCTAAAATTCAACTGGTTTGTTGAAAATTCGTCCTTTTGGATTTAAAGTTTATCTTGTATGGTAGAAGTGTTTTATTCCGTTTATAAAAGATTCTGTGTTAAAAATGTTATTGAAATTCTGGTATTTGGATATTAATGGTTAGGGAAAATGAAAAATTTGTCAGGGAAAAATCAGGGAATTTTAAAAATGAAGCTTTACGATCACCCTGGTTGAAGTTTCAAGACTAAGAATTAAAATATTTTAAATTTAGATATTGAAAATCATAAAAATATTAATTACAGATGGAGGGAGAGACATTATCATTAATGAGCGCGCTTCTTTTGTTGGTGACTTTGTTGCCAATGTTGCCAGTAGCTCTTGGACCACATCTACACGACATTTTTGAGGTCTTCGCCCGCTTGGCCTCTTTTTACTACATTCAAAGTACACAACTTGCTTCCTCCTCAAACTCAGCTTCCGTCGACAGGGAGAAATTTTACCTTCTGCACTTGCAGGTAATTTAGATTCTAAATTTATTTAGAAATCTGTGGAGTTGTAGGACTGACAGTCCAAAATAGTTAATTTGAAAAATTTAACTTTCATTCTTCATCGTAGGTGGGACTCTGCAGCCTCTTTCATAGACTTTATGCCATGTATCCATGTAATTTTCTCACGTTTCTGAGACAGCAATATCAGCGAGACCATGTTTCTGTATTTATGTATACTGTGAAACCGATGCTGGAGTCTGTAAGGATGCATCCTCTGTTAGTAACAATGTCTAAGGAGGCTGAAATCAGTTCCCAAAGGTATTTGATCACAACCTCTATTTCAAAGTCTTTAGTTCATTTTTGATTGAGAAGATGTTATTTTTCTATTAAATCCATTGAATGTCGAATACATTTCAGATGGAAAAAGATGGAGCATCACGACGTAGTGGCCGAATGTGGGAGGTTCGATTTAGATAGGAATCGAGAAGAAATCATACCTCCGCCAATAAACTCTCGTTTTACTCCAAATCCAGGTGATTTTACAAGCAAAATTTTAATTTTCTGGTTTTAATCAAATTTCTCTTATATCTCGTCAAGAAATTAGTTTAACTTTGTATCATTTTTTCAGATAATTCATATCCTACGGGTGATATTGTAGGAGAGGATGACACATTTTGGTCTCCGAGTATGGTAATGCCACCTCACAGTCCTCCACCTTTGCAAACGCAACCTCATGAAATTCGGTCGACGCCTTCGACCCCGGGTAACAAAATCAGAACCTCGCCACCTGAAGCGGCTGTTGAAGCCACTCCTGAAACTACCCCTGTAAAGGTAATAAATAAATATGAGTTTTATTCATCGACGAGGGTTTGAGCACTCGACGATGTACAAACGAAGGTTTGTACATCAGATTTCAAGAGTGATCAATCCTTCGATCATCGACTTTTTCCTAAAACAAGCTTCGAAAAAAGTACCCGAATTATGATAATTGTCACAATAGCAGAGTTCAAAGCCTGTTACAAATATTGAAGAAATTGATTGAATTGTTAAAGACGTGATTACTTTTTTTTTCACCAGGATTCGAGGCAGATTCCATCGAGGCAACCACCGATAGGATCTTCTGCAGTAAGATCCATAGGCACCTTTGGAAATGGAATGCCAGCAGGTAATTCTAGGCCATCTACACCAAATTCACTAATTTCATCTTTAAATTTTATGTCCGGAGACGGAGCGGTAAGAACATCCTCAATTCTATCATCAAAGCTCGAAAAGATTCAAGCCGATAGAATGAATGCATTCGAGTTTTCGCAGAGGTCCAAGGACGTCTCAAATGATACAGACAACTTATCAGAATTTGATATTAGTCAGAATGGAAAGAATGATTCGTGGCAAGAGGATCAAGAAGTATCGCACATTGTTAGTTCAAGGGCCGGAAAAAGTGCTTCAGAAAGATATTTAGAACGAAGGACGGAAACAAATGATGTTGAGAAAAGTACGAGCGTTAAAAAATCTCACTCGGTTGTGCAGCCCCAGACTTCAAAGGAGGAACCAGGTGTAAAGGTTGAAGATAAGACAGATGGCGTTGAACAAAATGCAAGCAGGCTGAAAAAGACAGAGGAGGCTGAAACGCAAACTTCCGATTTATTTCCCTATGACTATCTACTTAAGGATATATTAAATGAAAGGAATCGAGATGTGACAAATCCTGAATCTAGATTGTCTCCCACAACTACCTTAGATCGCTATATTGAGACTTGTGCTCGCTCAAGTAGTTTTAGCGATCACAGTAAGTCACGTTAGTATTCAGATTGTTAAATTCTCAAATTTAAATATATAATTCAGGGTGTCTAGCAACCTTGAAAACCTGGAAATCTCCTTGAATTTTTCATGAGAACCTTGAGTTTGATTTTTTTGATTCTTTGCTTATAAAACATTTATTTGATCGAAATTCGAAGAGTAATTAGTAATTTGTTTTTTTGTTTGTTTTGCTTATAATCTTTTTGTACTTTCATATTTAAAATTTGGCAAAGAATGTTAAAATGTATACATTTTTTGTGATATTCAACTTGCAAATTATAAAAATGATTAGTGGAAAACGTCAATGTTACTTCAGTTTCAAGATTTATAGATTTAAAAGATTTCAAATGATTTCACAAAGATTTAATAATATTTCAAAAATTTCAAACGGATCAAAGGACCTTTCAAAGGACATTTCAAAGCTATCAAGAAGTTTCAAAGACTTCACAAAGGCGTGTATGTCAGATTTCATATATTTCAAAAGGTTTCAAAATATTTTAGAAGATTTAAAAAGATTTCAAATATCTCAAAATATTTTAGAAGATTTCATAAAGATTTTAAAGATTTCACAGATTTATTAAAGTTTCAAAAGATTTCACAAAGGTGCATCCATCAAATTTCAAAGGTTAAAAAATATTTCCCAAATATTTCAAAGATCTTATAATTCTTACCTTCAAGGATTTTATAGATTACAAAAGATTTTTAAATATTCCAAAGGTTTCAAAAGACTTCAGAAAGATTTTAAAGAATTTCAAGGATATCAAAGATTACATAAGGATTCAAAAGATTTTGAAAGGTTTTAAAAGATTTCAAGTGTTTCAAAGATTTAAAAGATTGCACAAAGACGTGTACATCAGATTTGAAAAATTTGAAACGATTTCAAAAGATTTAAAAAGATCTCACAAAGATTTGAATAGATTTCAAAATTAATTAACTAAAGTGTGTTACTTTGAAAAATATTATCGAATTCAAAAAGAACCTTAAAAATAACATTTTTAATATTTGTAAAAAGTCAATAATTTCTTAAGAATTTATATTGCTGAAGTATTTAATAAAATGCAACAATTTTTGGCCAACGAAAAATGCAGTGGCTCATTTTTTACATGCATGGGAACTGTGTTTTGTCAAGCTTAGAGCAGAGGGCAGCATCGAGAGCATGACTCGACGTTCACTAACGCCCCTAGCGAACACAAGTGTCAGCCGCCGTCCCCATAGCAAATGGCTATTTCACTATTTAATTTAAAAAAAAGGAAGCCTGGAAAACCTGGAAAAGACCTTGAATTTTGTTCCTAAGAATCGCTAGACACCCTGGTTAATTGTTTATAATACGGAATTTATGGTGATTTTATTTGATTGGAATTCCAGGGACGATTGTTGGGAAAGGAAAACAGAAGAGGAAGGGAGATGAAGATACAGGAGATGAAAATGTGGATGAAGATGGGTTTCACCTCGATTACGCCAATGAGCAATTGCAACTTATGCAAATGCAGCTGCAGTTTGAAAGACAGAGAAGGGAAGTTCACGCCGAACGTAATCGGAGGCTTCTTGGAAAGCTGAGAGATTCGAGAGTTTTTGAAGAACATACTGTCGCTTTAGTAAGTGATACCAATGTCATTAGTATTTATTCTATATCCATTAGGATGGTTTAAACAAAGGCTTTTCTTAACAAATGAAAACGCTTTTGATTTTTTCAAAATATAAGTAAAAACATGACGTTTAACTCCTAGAAGAACTCGATCGATGATTCTAAGTAGTGCTGCCTCAATTATGAACTCATTTGATGAGCATTTTGCTTCCTCATTATGATTAATTAGCAAATATATTTTCTTTCTGATAGAGAAAGTCAAAATAAAACTACAAGTAGGTCAGTCAAAATGTCTCGATTCAAGGAGCCTTTTCTATTCTTGCATGAACTTTGAATTATGTGAATGAAAAAAGTTTTACTATAAAAAGTGAATTTTTCATATATTATAAATGACAATAACTTTCTTACTCTTCAATAAAATACATCATAGGCCAATCGATTCGTCTGGACCCAAGGAATTTTTTCTTTCTTGCCACAAATTTTGAATTAGGTGAATGAAAAAAATGTTACCATAAAAACCCATTTTTCAAATATTACAAAGTGCTAATAAAAAGGTAATAAATATTTTATTTAAAAAGCCTGCGGTCAGTTTTGAGATTTTAGTGGTGAAAATAAGCCCTTTAAATTTCATCAATTTATCTGCAACAATCTTCAAGTTATTGTGTTCACAAAAAAGTGTGACATCCACGTACACATACATCCGGACAATTGATTAGAATATTGTATTAGAAATTTTCTAATTGAAGAACGTTCAATTAAATGAATTAATTTTTTTTTAATTGTTAAAATTACAAAGCTTTATCTTTGAGGAAGCAAAAAAAAGTTTCATTTGAATTAACGGAGGATAGTTTTTTCTTCTTGAAAAATTTTATTGTTTATTTCTGTCTATGATTACAAAAAGTTTTTTTAGCGAAATGTATCATTATTTCTGATTTTAAAAATCTCTAATCATACATTTATTATTCGATCAGTGAATGATTAATTTGAATGTTTAGAGATTGTTATAAAATCAGAAATTACCATAAATTTCGCTGAAAACGTTTTTTTAATCATAGAAAAATATAAACAATACGATTTTTCAAGAATAAAAAATTGTCCTAGGGTTACTTAAATCAAAGTTGGTCTATTCTAATCTTTTCTCTCGTATAAAACTGTGGAAAAACCCATTTTTACCACTTAAAATCCAAAAATCAACTGTTCAAAGAAACAACGATTAAAAAAAGTATAAGGGTATTTTTGTAGCAATTTTTTTAAGAAACAGTTTTGCTCTCTTGACTTTTTTTCATATCTCGCGGTCATGTCTCGCATCTTTTACATATTGTAAAAAAAAGATGTGGCAAATATATACATAAAAATATTTTCGATAATTATTTAACATATAGATCATAATTAAGATGATTTTCTCAAATAAAAAATTCTATGACTTGTGTATTGTCATAGTTATTCACTTTTCGATAATGAGATGTCAACAAAATTGTGCATAAAAAACCTGAAAAATAGTTTTTACTTCACAAATCTTTATATACGATAAGCTTGTTTGAAGAAAAAACAGCTTCTGGCGCTAGGAAAATCTTTTTTTTTTTAATTGATAATGTCGATAATTGGAGAACGGCTTCATTGATTGATATGAGACTTGCAGAAAACTTGTTGAAAATGCATTAGAACTTAAATATATAGTTATGCCAATTTTAGAAATTTGTTGCGACCAATGAGGTGCGAAAAAAAAAACAATTCTCAACTTTTGAATCATTTTTTAATACATCAGGGTCTGAGGAAAATGGTATATGTGTTAGCAATATTATACTGAAAAAAATCATGCTGAATAGAATTCTACCTATTAATAAAAAGTAATAATTGTCAATTGCCTATAGTCAAAAATTTCAATAAAAAATTTGTTTAAAAATTTCTCTTATAGCTCTAATAGATATAAAAAATGATGATCCTAATAATATTTGATTAATTTGTTGCTACGGATAAAAAACGTCATTTAAAGATGATCATTTTTCAATTTTATTTGCTGTTTTTAACTTAAAAATGTTTGAGGCAGCACTTCGAATCATCAAATCGAATTCTTCTAAAGGCCAAACTTTAGTTTTTGACTCGAGGGGTACATAACTTCAAAATTCGATGTACACCCATTGCATGATTGCACTGTGAAATTGAAAAGTGATTGCAGTGATTGCATGGTGAAAATAGAGTGATTGCAATGAATTTTGTACACCGATTGCAGGAGTTTTGCGTACCCCTCGATTTGACTTATATTTTGAAAAAATCGAAACGCGTTTTCACTTTTCAAAATAAGCCTTTTTTGGACCACCCTAATATCCACCTTTATAATGACTTCAAAACTAATTATATTTATTTTTAATTGTTAGAACGACAGACTTCGCATTCTGGAGAAAGAAACGGATGCTCTGAAAACTGAGTTGGAACGCAGCAAAACAGAGTCACGTTCGGCACAGAACCGATACAGTCAAGCCTTGCGTCACTGGCAATCCAAGGTTAATATACTTTGCATTAAATTTTCTCTCGAAAATTACAACGTTCCTGAAAAATCTAAATATCTCTTAATAATTTCAAGTCCGTGGAGGAGCAGAAAGAAAATCAATTGCTAAAGGATCGGCTCGAGATTATGGAGATAGAACTGAAAAGCGAAAGGAAAAAAGTATCGGAAAACAAGCGAAAAATTCAGTCTCTCGAAGCAAATGTATTCGACGCGGGTCATCAGCTTAAGGAAGCTTTAAAAACTGCGAATCACGCAGCAAATATAATGACGAAGTACAACACACTTAAGAAAAGGTTTATACTGTGTAGAGAGGTGAATATTTAAAAATCTAAAATATCCTACGAAAAATTGAAAACAATTCCTATTAATAATTTTATCTATAGGCGCAAATGAGGTGTCAACAAGAACACATGGATGTTCGTAATTTTGAGGCTAAAGATGAGGCAGTTGAATTGCTCCAGCGATCATACGCCGAAGAGATTCAAAGTAAGAAAATCAAAATCTAAATAATGTGATCTTCACATCCGGCTCGAAGGACTAATAAGTAATCTCGATATTTTTTACTTGCAGCTCTTCGGAGGCAAGTGGAAACTGGGAAGGGTCTGGTTGAGGCATTTAGGTGTCGCTTGGCAGAATTGGAGAACAAAGAAGCTCGGAAGGAGACCCAACTCATAGACCAACAACGGCTTCTGCTGGAAGCGAAAGAACGGCACGAGGCGGAACTCCAGGCAGTTGAATCCAAGTATAAAGCACAAATGGAGATAAACCTCCTGCTGCAAGGTCGAATTCTTGAGCTACATGGAAAACTAGAAGCTACAACTCCTAGTAAGGGTTCAAAGACTAATCTCGCCTCTTCGACTTCGCTTAAGGAACGTGCACCGCTTCTACCGGCCAGTGTGGCATCTTCCAGTGAAGGTAGTTCCGCGCTTATTCAAAGCAACTCTGGAGTTATGATAAACGACTGCTGTGATTCATCCGGGGAAATTGTGAACCTGCATGGTATCGTAGAATCTCCTCCGAGTCAAGTTACAACACCGACTAGGTCAAGTCAACATCGATAATTATTATTATTATTATCATCAATAATAAACAGTAATATTGTACATTTATCAGGTTATTCCTATTCAACCTTGCTGCTCCTTTTTCAAGAAGGCTATGCGATTCGGAGGAAATCTATTAGTAGCTTCTAATTGAATAATGTTGCATGATCACGATCATTGGGTGGAGAACTGCGGCGAATTGTATCCACTTTCCGATCGACAGCTTCTTCACGACGAATTCACTCTGAATAAAAGTTTAAATATTTTGTGAGCAATCTTAAAACTCTCTTCTAAATCAACTCCACGCCTTTAATTGAGGGTTTTGATTTTTTCTAGAGAAGGAAAGGTTTTACTTCCATTCCTTTCCGTATGAACATGGCGAAATTCCCCCCCCCCTTTTAGGATTTTTGTACTTACCTTCACTTTTTTCTTTTCCACTGGGAATGGAGAAACATTATAAAAAATATTAGTATTTAATAGATTACGAAAGATTATAATATAATAATCGTCAAATTCATTCATTCACTTTGACTTTGTTCACATTATGTTATTTATGTTTCCGTTCGCTTTTCGCCTACTTTTTCTCGTGCCTTTTTCTGTCCTGTCAATTGGACAGTTTATTATAGCATACGTCAGTTTTGGCAACATTTTTTACTTAAAGTACCTGTTTTGTTAAAAACTCGTTTTTTTTGTTGAAGTTAATTTTTTTAACTGAAAATTTAACTATACCAGTTAAATATTTCATCATTTTAGTTGAAAGTTCATCTCTTTGGTTGAACACTCATTTTTTAAACTAAAAATTTAACTATTCAATTTTTGGTTAAACAATTATCTTTTTTAGTTAAAAATTCGTATTTTTTGGTAGAAATTAATGTTCTTGGTTGAAAATTCATCTTTTTGGTTTAAAATTTAATTTTCTAGTTAAAGGTTCATCGTTTTAGTAAAAAATTTATTTCTGGCTGAACATTAATTTTTCTAAGAATTTAACTATTCAATTTTTTTTAAATGATCTTTTTTAGTTAAAAATTCGTCTTTTTTGGTAGAAATTATTCTTCTTGGTTAAAAATTCAAGTTTTTGGTTGAAATTTTAATTATTCTAGTTAAAGGTTCATCGTTTTAGTAAAAAATTCATCTCTGGCTGAACATTAATTTTTGTAATTAAAAATTTAACTATTCAAGTTTTGTTTGAAAAATGATCTTTTTTAGTTACAAATTCGTCTTTTTTTGGTAGAAATTATTCTTCTTGGTTGAAAATTCATCTTTTTGGTTGACAATTCATTTATTCTAGTTAATGATTCATGATTTAAGTTCAAAATTCATCTTGTTGGTTTAAAATTCAATTATTCCAGTTAAAGATTCATCATTTCAGTTGAAAATTCATTACTTTTTTGAAAAGTGAAATCTTTTTTTGAACATTAGTTTTTTTGTTATTGAAATTTACTTTTCTTTCAAATGAAAATTTAACTATGCCATTTGTATATTCCATAATTTTAGTTAAAAATTCATCTCTTAGGTTGAACATTAATTTTATCAACTAAAAATTTAACTTCGATTTTTGGTTGAAAACTGATCTTTTTTAGTTGAAAATTCGTATTTTTTGGTAGAAATTAATAATTTTAGTTGAAAATTCATCTTTTTAGTTTAAAATTTAATTGTAACAGTTAAAGATTCATAATTTTAGTTGAAAATTCATCTCTTTGGTTGAAAATATTTTTTTGAAAATTAGTTTTTTGTTGTTGTGAAAATTACTTTTTTTAACGGAAAATCTTACTATACCAGTTGAATATTACATCATTTTAGTTAGAAATTCATCTCTTTGGTTGAATATTAATTTTTGTAAGTACAAATTCATCTATTCAATGTTTGGTCGAAAAATGATATTTTTCAGTTAAAAATTCGTCTTTTTTGTTAGAATCTTCTTGTTTGAAAATTCATCTTTTTGGTTAAAAATTTAATTATTTTAGTTAATGATCAATCATTTTAGTTGAAAATTCATCTTTTTTGTTTAAAATTAATCTTTTTGGTTTAAAATTCAATTATTCCAGTTGAAGATTAATAATTTTAGATGAAAATTTATCACTCTATTTTGAAAAAGGAACTATTTTTTTGAAAATAAGTATTTTTTGGTTGAAAATAAGTTATTTTAACTGAAAATATAACTATTCCCATTACATATTCCATCATTTCAGTTGAAAATTAATCTCTTTGGTTGAACATTATTTTTTTTCAACTGAAAATTTAACTATTCAATTTTTGTTTAAATATTATCTTTTTTTGTTGAAAATGCGTATTTTTTTTTGTAAAATTTAATCTTCGGGGCTGAAAATGATTTTTTTTTTGTTTAAAATTCAACTATTTGTTTGAAAATTGGTCTTTTTTAGTTAAAAATTCAACTATTTCGTTGACAATTCATGTGTTTTGTTGAAAAATCTTTTTTGGTAGAGAATGAATCTTCTTGATTGAAAATAACATCTTTTTGGTTGAAAATTCAAGTATTACAGTTAACATTCATCATTTTAGTTGAAAAATCAATCTTTTAATGACTTCGAAATTAATTTTACTTATTTTTAATTGTTAGAACGACAAAATTCGCATTCTGGAGAAAGAAACGGATGCTCTGAAAACTGAGTTGGAACCCAGCAAACCAGAGTCGCGTTCGGCAGAGGACATTTTAGTTGAAATCTTATCTTTTTTGTTGTAAATAAAGCTGCTTAGTTGAAAATTAAGCTCCTTTGTTAAAAATTCATCTTTTTGGTTTAAAATTCATCTATTCCAGTTGCAGATTCATAATTTTAGTTGAAAATTCATATTCTTTATTTTCTTTTTTTTTCTTTCTTTTTCATTTTTTTCATTTAATTCCATATTTTTTAGTTCAAAGCTCAACTATTTGGTTGAAAATTGAACTAGTATTCTATTGAAAAATCGTCTTTTTGTTAGAAAATTAATATTTTTTCTTGAAAAGTTGAGAATTTGAAGCGGTTTAAATTGAATTTAATATAGTACCGACATTAATTTACCTAAACGTGCACTGAATTTTAAGTATAAGATAAAATACATTTTTTTTTCTTTTATTCTTAAAATGCATGGACTTCAGAGGCAAATTCAAGCAATGATTAATTATGTTTTTAGTATTAAATATGCATTTAATTAATCGATGGTGCTTATATATTTAAGAATATTGTGTAATATAACCTATCAAAGCTTTCTAAATTAAAAAAATTTTCATTGAATTCCTAGAAACTAAAAAAAAACATTAGTTATAATAAACTCACGAAACTGTATAAATCTTTCGAGCCGAATGTTTTAAAAATGCGAAATATTTTAATGGCTCCGTGCTATGAAAAATTATACCTGGAAAAAATTAGAATTGTCAGAGAATTTTTTTCTTGGATTTGAGTCGACACCCTGTAAAGTTGATTAGCTTCAAAAGTTTAAATGCGCAAATATTTGTTTTGAAGCTTCCTAATTCTTAAATGTTCAATCAGGAACGTTACTGATTTTTTAACGTTTAGTTTATGTTAGTTTTGTCAACCAGATAAAACTAGTTTAAAATGTACAGTTTTGAATTCTTTTTTAGAATTATTAAATTTTTACAGGCAATCAACTTAAACTTATCAGTTTGGTAGGTTACAAATTTTAAAATTTCACTATATAAAAATAGGCATTCGGTAGGTTTTGTGTGGATACTATCGTCTTCAACGATTTATGACTCTTTTAGCATCAATTAAAAAATGTAGTCCTTAAAATTAAAAAAAATTAAATTAAATCCCTTACATCTTGGGAATCTTAATACATTTCCTACAATCTTATGGAATTCCCCTTAAAATATTATAAAATCCAAATCTTTACAATCTGTTGAAATGAAATAAAACCCCTTGAACAATCCGTGAAATTCCATGGAATCTGATATTTCCTGAAATATTGGCAAATTTACTGAACTACCTTAAGAGCTTTTAAAATCACTGAAATCCTCGAAAATCTGATCAAATCCGTTAAAATCCGTTAAAATCCTTTAAAAATTTCCGCATAAAATTTTGTTGAATTTCTTGGAATCCTTGGAAATACCCCAAAACGTTTAAAATCATTTGAAATCTTTAAAATACCCTAAAATCTTTGAAATTCCTTGAAATCCTTTCAAATTCTTGAAATCGATTGAAAATCTTTGAAATCCCTCAATTCTTGTGAATAAATTCTTTGAAATCCATTAAAATATTATAAAATCCGTTGAAAGCACATGAAATCTGACGATATTCCTTTAAATATTTGAAATTCTTTGATATCCTGGGAAATTGATAAAAATACCTTATCGAGAGCCTTTAAAATCCCTTAGAATCAATGAAAATCTTATAAAATCCCTTAAAAAGCCTTTGAAATATTTGTAAGGAATGCTTCTGATATCTCTTGGAGTATTTTTTAATACCTTAAAACCTTACCAATCCTATGAAATTCTTTCAAATCTTTCGTATTTTTCAATATCTATTGAAATCCGTTAAAAATCACTGAAAATTATCCCATAAAAATCATTTGAAATCATTAAAATTCTCTTAAGTCCCTCGAAATCTCTGAAAAGCCCTTGAAATCTTTTATATAATATAAAATCCTTTAATTAACTATTGTGAAGTCCGTTGGACTGCCCTATATTCTTTTTAAATTGCTTAAAACTTTTAAAAGCTTTAAACATTCCTTATAATAACACCGGCACACAAAAAAAAGTGGTCTGCTCGGCGGACTACACCGGCATATCTATATGTTTTTGGGGGTCGCTGAATCCAAATCCGGGGTCCAAATGACCGAGTTAGCTCGTATTTTTCCAAAAAACGCAAAAATAGACGTAAAATCGACGCAAGCAGCGATTTTTCTTGTATATTTTTACAAAAAACAAAGTATTTTCATGCCCGGTGGACTTAACCAGCATATCTATCCTTGATAAGGGTGCTGTGTGAGCACCGAAACGTTGGTGAATATTATCCATGCTTTTTTATTGTGATTTCAAAGTAACAAAAAAAAAAAGAGGGAAGAAATAAAAAGGAGAAGGAAAGGGATTTGGTTGGTTGCCTTCTCATTTTTCTTTGCTTTTTTTTTATTTTTGTCCAAGGAAACAAATTTTTATTTTGTTTTCAGGAATTACAATAGGTGCATTTTGTGGTGTTCGTCCAAATTTTATGGTAAAATTCTTGTTTTATTTTCAAGAATTTATACATGGACATTATACGATTCTCAGGGGAATAGTTGTTTAAACAAATAAAAATTATTTGAACTATTGCTGAATGTGTTGAGTCAGAAATATTATTTTCGAAATTCGACAACTGAAACATTTATCCCGAAGGCCTTGGTGGCTCAGGCGATAGCGCGTCAGGCTTCCGTGCAGGAGGACTCGGGTTCGATCCCTGAGCCGGTGACAATTAAAATTATTATATTTTCTTCTTCCGGGGCTTTGGTGGTTCAGAATCCACCTTTAAATGTAGGTCGCTTCAGAACAGGCTCGCCACGTTCAAAGGTAGATGCCCCATGTCGAGGGAACTAGCCTCGGGAGTCGAACTCGATTTTGAGAGGACTCGAAAATGAGTCCTAGCTGGCCGTATTTTCCTTCTGCGGCCTGCTAGAGAGGCTGTCGAATGGCAGAGTGGGTGAGGATCACATTGCCTTTAGAGAAAATTTGAAATAATATCATCTTCAGCATGAAATTTGCATAAAACACTCAAGAGTAGACTCTGAAAACTTTATTCACTGCAAACAGCAGGTAAAACTCGCCGAATACAAAACACAGTGGCGCTATACACTGATGATATTGTCGATACTTACTGCCGTAAGACAATCGTGTCTCCAAATAGTTTGATAACATATCCTCTAGTGGATATCGAACCTTCACAATCACTAAAGCTTGCATCTGTATGTGCTTCAAGGCAATCCGACTTGGATGTGAATCTTATTCCCAGATGTGTTGCTGCTCTTAAATAACTGAAGACTCGTTTCACACCCTTCCAGTTAACTTCCCTACGATATAACTGTTTTCTTGACAGATAATTGACAGCATAGTATATATCAGGCCGTGTGATATTGGCAAGATACATCAGGCTTCCAAGGGCCTCTCCGTATGGAACCTATTTTATTTGATGAGCACTTTCTGAATTCTCTTCTACAACATTACACCTCTAACTCCGTTTCTGAGCTTGTCGAGTAACCACAGGTGCCTTTTGAGCGTTGCTCAATTCCATATCAAAATTTTCTAGCATTCTCTCAGTATATCCAGCTTGGTGTACTACTACTTCTTTTTCTGTTCTTTTCCTCTCAATTATCATTCCTAAAGAGTTGCCGGGTTCCGCAAATCTTTAATTTTGAAAACTCTACTCAAATGAGACTTTATATGATTCAGTTTCATCTCATTGTTACTTGCAATCAACAACATATCGTCAACATAGAGTGAAATGATAAGTCATTCAAAAGACCTAATTTACGTGCTTCCTCTGAAAGTCTCTTGTTCCATTTCTTTGTGCTCCCTCTTAGTCCATACAATGCCTTTTTCAATTTCAATATTTTAGTCCGTCTAGTTTCATCTGAGACTTCTGGACCATTTGGAATTTCCACGCGAACTTCTTCATCTATGTTTTCATTTAGGAACGCAGTTTTTACGTCCATTTGGCAGAGCTCTAGATCTTTTTTATTTATTGTAGATATTGTTGCTCTGACAAGTGGTGCTCTCGAGAACATCACTATTGTGCCCTATTATACAACACGCTTACTTATTCGCTCTCAGCAGTTGACCCCAGACCTCTTGATGAAGCCCACTCTGTCGTGAGGTTATACCCCATTTTGTTCATATGATAATATAAGTAGCTGTGCCCAGTAAGGGTCCGTACCACTTTCTTTATATCTTTCTTGTACAGACAGAAGATTTCTTTATAATTTCTCTTAAAAATGAATGGTTGGTCTTTTCCGAATTTACCGAGAGCCCTCAGCTATCGCACCAGAGCTCTAAAATGCGCAGCGTCGAGCCCGTAGGACCCATCAATTTTTCCAGATAAGCCCCCCTGACTAGGATTAAAAAGTCATCCGCATAGCCCTGAGTATAATAACCCTATTTATTCAGCCTTCGAAGGAGGTCGTCCACTATAATGCACCATAGGACGGGCGACAGGATACCCACCTGCGTGCGAACGCGTGGAGCTGTTCCCCTTACTAGGCCTTCACCCCATTTGGTTTCGAGTCTCCTTCGTTGTAGCATGCTTCTTCAAGGTCTTCAGGACAAAATAAGTTAGGCTGATTGGTCGTAAATCTCTAGCAGCAGTGTAACCCTCCCTCCCAGGTTTGGGAATGAAGACCACTCTGCCATCCTTCCATGCCGACGGCACGTTTAAGGGCTATACTTGCCCTAAATAATTACGTTGAAGGAGGGACGACTATGGCTCATTCCACCCTTCTGTAATCCACGACCAAAACAGAAAAATTCCAGTCTGCCCTCTCCACCCCTTGGCACCAGCCTTCCCCCATCTTGGTCGGTTCGGATTTGCTGAAATCCCGGGAAGTGAACTTTCATCAGGTGATTTAGCGTTGCTTCCTCGTTTGAGGCAAACTAACCATTATCGAGCCTCATAAGCCCGAGGCGACCTTCGGATATTTCGCCATGATCTTGTGGAGCCTCGCTGTGTGCGGCATGTCTTTTGATCCATCGCAGAAGCCCTTCTAATCCTCCTGTTTATACTTTCTTATACTCTTATTGTATTCATACTAGGCCGTCGTAAAGATGTCCCAGTTTGAAGTTAATGTAGTTCTATTTGCCCTGTTGCACAACATTCTTGTCTTTCTACGTGGTGGTTATTCCACCATTCTGCTTTCTTCTTAGACCTAATTGTGCTTGTAGGGCAATTGTTCTCATTGGCAGGGCCATTAATTCAGAGCCGCAAGGGCTCCAGAAGTTTGCATTGCTCGTGGTGGACTGCCCCCTGAGGAGCCTTCCACCACTGGCGGTGGGTGAGAAGAGGGTCCCGGAACGGGCCACTCATTGTTTTTGTTTCGTTATTCATGTTTCATTCAAATGGCCCACGAGAAGTTGGGGAAATAAGAAACACCATCTGCAGAGCCCCGCCTGCAGGAGGCAGGACTACATACTATGGGATTAGACCTGGTGTCCCAAAGTCCTCATTAAGGCACCTTCTTTGACACCCCGGCCTGTCCACCTCTGCTGAGGGGGACAGGCCAAGATGCTCAAGTATTTTTTAGCCTTGGTATCATTCAGCCCTTGATACGGCGATCACATCGTAGCTTGGGAGCATGAGAACTAGCGTCCTCGATATTCCAGGAGGTTTTGCCATTTACCCCTAGAAGGATCCCTCTTTAGTTGAAGTCCCACTAACTAGTGTCCGTCAGTTTCCCAGCGTAGCTACACCTTGAGATGCAGCCTCTCTGCTTCATCTATCCAGATCTCCAGTATATGTTTACTTGAAGTATGAGAAAATCGAGATTTTTCACAAAATCATTCTTTACTCTTGAATAGCGGTTAGCATCTGATGAAAATCATCTCAAATCGACGCAAGAGTACTCCCAGAATGAAAATAATTTGATTATTGTCGTTTTTAATTGTTATAAACAAAATGACATTGACGAACAGCCACATAGTGTAATTTTTGTTGAAAGATATATGTTTTCTGATGAATATCCCTAAAACTATAGTGAGAGTGACTGTTAGTCACACTTTTTATAAAACGTAAAAAATTGCAAACGTTGCAAACAATGTTTTACACAAATTTGGGATTTGTTTCTTCCTTGATTATCTGAAATTATGTAGATATTCGAAAAAATTATGTAGCATTCGGAAAAAGTCCAACAGAAGGAACAGTACACCCGATGGCTTCAAGGATGTGGCTTCGTTTCTAATCTCCTCAGTGCTCACAGTTTCAACACTCGACACCCGCGCGGTGTGACTTTCGAGACCGCGTGTGAGATATGCCCGAATTGAAGCCCGATGTCAGCCAGTTAAGGCGGGCGTCCCTCAAGAGAGCGGTAGGTGTAGGTACACGACAATGTGCGTCGGACGACGTGGTGCGAACGCGGGCGTCTTGGGCGGCCATTTTGAGTTATAGCGGGTCTCTTTGGTGATAGGTCGGCCATTTTTGTCTGAATTTAAAATTAAATAAAAATTAATTATTTTTATGGTAAAATAAGTTTTTAATGACAAAATTTAACTAGATAAATATTGTTATGTTTCCAATCTAAAAGAAACGTGTTTGACCACCGTCACTCGCAAAGGAAAATTCTCTCTCGATCGTGTGATTCCATCCCTCGTCTTGCCTTATGTTAAGCAAAGTGTGCGCTAGTCACCCTGTCAATCGTGACAGGGCCGAAACAGGCGGGGCTAAAATAGGGAAACATATCTGGCGCCTGAATATAATAAACAACGAGCTTAGTGGATTGTTCGTGAGTGAAAAGGGCGTGACTCACAAACTCGGTTTACTCCGATATTGTGTCGCAGTTGATAGGTACGTAGTAGTCATTTTTGTATAGCCTGGTTTCGCATCCTGGGCCATCCCCGGTCAGGTCTCCAACTTCTGAAACACTTCTGCAGCGAGCAAAGCTTGTGCCAGTTACTTTCTTGGCCCAAATTCGATTTCTTAGGCCTTGCTCTTCTTCTAGTTCTTTTCCTCCTCAACCCAAAATGAATACATTCCTTAGATTTACTATTCGTGTGAATTGTTTCGTTACCTCTATTGTTTTCTTATACTAACATTTATATACAAGTTTTTCTGTAAACCTTACGTGTTTAGACTTCAAGAATCTTCTTGAGCTAAGATGCAACAAGATATACCCAGTGAAAGTGTGTCCTGCTAAAACTGTTTTTATTGCTGCATTGCTGAATTTAGATTTAGTTTTGGGAAGCAGAGCATATGCTATGCACCCAAATCATTTCAAGTATTTAGGACTGCTTTTGACATTCGGAGAGAACTTTAGCAGAGGAACTTCATAGTCTATGGATTTATGAGGTGTGATGTTTCCGGGATGCACAGCCTGTTCGGCCGCGAATTCCCACATACTGTCAGGTAAACCAGAATCACACATGTATGCACCGCTGACATTCCTGATAGTTTTATTGAACCTTTCAGGGACTCTATTGAGTTCGGTAGTGTACAGAAGATGATTGCTAGATCGATTTTTTCTCTTTTCAATATCTCTGAAATCTTTCCTCATGTGTATTTGGTACCTCGATCTGATCTTAAATATGATACCTTTACATTTTACCCTAAAATATTTCTGGATGTCATAAGATAGTCTTCCAGAGTTGGACCAGATTCGTCTTTAAATTTAATATAGCAGAGTGTAGCAGATCTCGAATAACCGTCTAGAAACGATATTATAATCTCTTACGGCCGGTCAGTGATATATGTTTCATCGGGCCCATCAAATCTGAATGTATCGTATTGAGCTGGGTGTCTGATATTCTCTTTGTTTGTCTGAATGGTAACTATTCTATTTTGGAGAGTATACAGACTTCGCATACCAAAATTGAATTGCCAACTTCACTTTTTTTACGCATTGCTCTGCTTCCTAAAACTTTTTTCTGTAATTCAAGGATGGCTAACCGAGTCTGACACGTATAATTGTCATACTCATATGTTATTTTACTCGCTTTGCTTAAAGACGTTTTACTTTGAATCTAACTACCCAATTTGGATTTTCGTATATACCTTCGAATATAGTCTTATCGTTCTTTTTATTGTAAACTCTGAATATTTTTTCATCTAGGTTATACCAAAACCTGCATCTGCCAGTTTTGGAAGTGATAACAGATTTTCTGAAATGTCTTTTGCAGCTACTACATTCACCAACTTAACTTGATTAACATCAGTGTAATCATTTTTAAGTAAGATATTCCCTCCTCCATCAATGGTTATAAACTCTACATTATTCCTAGTATTTACTGACTTACTAATGAACCCTTTACCTTGTGTATCGTCTGATTCGAGATTGTACTCTTCATCATAATCAGCTACCCTGGTTTTGGCACCTGACTTGAAGCCACGACCCCGTCCTCTGGAGTCATATTGCTAGTGACCTGTCCTGTTACATCTGTAGAATCTCTGTGCCTTACCTCTGAACTTGAACTTTTGTACCCTCGCAGCTGGAGGATTTTCAGTCTGCTTCGGCTCTGGATTAGCTGCAATTGCTTCTCTGTCCGTTTCAATCTTTAGTATTGCAGTTCATAATGCATTCATGTCAATTTCATTCTTGGATACGTTCAAGACTGTGAACTTATTGCAGCGAATCTGTGGCACAGCTCCGGTGATAGTTTGATGAAAAGATGTTCTTATTTCTCCATCACTGAGTTTGATCTTTGCTTATGTAGTCAAACCTCTCGAAAATGTTTTGTTCTTTTTCGCCCTTATCAATTTTGAGGTTATAAAGTCGAGTTCTAATTGTAGAAGGAGTGGCGCTTACTTCATTCATTCTACTCTCTCTCAGATTTTCGATTATTCCCATGTGTTCTATTATGCCGTGAATTTTCTTGTGGTATTCAATATCTATGAAACTAGTTTTAGGTGTCAGTTTGTAGCTCCTCTGAATTATAGGGGTTGGTCCGTTGTCAGTGACAGTCAGTCTGTGATTGTAAACTCGATTATCAACATAGCCACATGCTGATGTAGATAGCCTAACTTTCTGGGATGTTGATGCAGCATTGTTATTCAACTGGATTATCTCTTGATTCTGCTCTTGATGACGCCTCGGTCTCTCCTTCTCTTGTTCAAGCATTCCAGAATAAATTTTAATCAGTGTTTTCAATCAGGTTTTTGCTAACAGTTGAGCATTTAAAGAAGAACTTGAAGATAGTTTTTGATCGTCTGAAATTGCGCTTTGCATCATGCCCTTCTGGATTGCTGGAGTAGTTGTACCTCTTTCATTGTTACTGCGAATTGTGGTATTTAATATACTAGTAGTATTCTTTATTATTTCATAGCTTGCGGCGCTTATAGTTGTTAAAATCAAGGGTCCAGATGTGAAAGCAGATTCAATGTTAGAAGTGGGTACACCATTCCTTTCTCTACTGTTTTCATCAACTATTGCCTAAATCTTACAGAAATTTAATATCAGGTCTGATCTTCTTATTCTTATGTCAAAAATACTCCCTCTTGAATTATGATCAAATTTAATTGACTCAAGAAAAAAAAAACTCTCAATTATTTCACAAGACTTCCAAGTCTTCAAGTCAACTAGATATCCAATAGATTTTTAAAATATCGTCAACTATACTTACAAATCAAGTGGATTTAATTCTCACATGTGATACCTTCAAAGGACATTAATCTATTTGCATCATCATTTTTTTCTGTAACGGGACCAGATTCGATTCTGAGACATACTTAATTAGTATTATATAATGATGTTAACATTTTGTTTAATATTCTCATATTGTTTAAAAAATGTTCTTGTCGAATGCATTTCATCTTAGTTTCTCTCTTTACACTAAACTGGATGAGATTTCATTAGTTTATACGAGGCAACATTCTGTTCATTTTCTAAAGACAAGTTGTATCATGGTTCTGAACCAAAATTATTAAACTTTAGTCCAAAGCAAGAGGTGAGATTCACCCACTGTGCGTACCACGCATGCACACCACTTTCAACTGTATTTGACCCACGAGTTACCAATAGAGCCAATAGGATTTGGGTTGTACACGCACATGCGAGGGTCACTTTTGTAAGATCCTACCACCCTACCCAGTCAATAAGCGGAACTCCAAAATTTTGGTTGAATATCTAAATAATGACCCGAGAGCATTGTGGTAAATATGAGGAATCTTGTCCAGGTCCGTCTGCAAGGCAAATCGGAATGGTATACCGAACCCAAGAGAAGACTCCCAGCCGAATTTGTTTTCATGCCACTGGGTCTCCATAAATTTTATTCGTTTTTGATCAAATATAAACATGATAGGTTATTGTAAAAAACCAACAATCATGTGCATACGAGTTAATAGTCGCTGTCTTTTTTCCACTTGAAGCTGCAATTCGATCACTGGTTCTACCATTTTAAAGCATTGCAATTGAGAATTCTTGACTTCAGAAAATATAGAATTGCAATAAATTCAATTTACAACAAAAATTAGAATTATTGTTTTTTCATTAAAAAATTAATTTTATAATAAAATAAATTATTATTCAACATGAGAGCTACATCTTTAATTAATAGAATCAAGGTCCAACAAGGTAGTTCAACTTTCATCCAAGTATTTGAATTTTCAACCAAAAATGGAATAGTTAAATTTTCAGATGAAGAAATTAACTTAAAACAAAACGAAACGAATTTTCAACAATTTGAAACCAATCAAATAAACGTTTTCCCAAAAAATAGGTTTTTCGCGAATGTGTCTGCCTGTTTTTGTGTGTGTGTTCGTGTGTCTGTCGATTTTTAGTTTGTTATCACGATAACTTTCGAATAAATTAACAAATTGGATTAGCCTTTGGTATATTTTTTTCGTGTACTAAAATTAAGGTCAAGTTCGCTAGCCAGTCATTTTGGAATAAAATTCAAAAATTTATACTTAAAACGACGAAAAATGTCTCCACATAAATTCCAAGAGGAGACAATCATTGCTTTTTGAACAGCCTACAGTGTTATCATAACAACTTATTGAATTTTCTGGAAAAATCGAAAATTCAAATTTTGACCGCACAAAAACATAATCAAAAATTCCATTTTGCGGTCATAAAGGGTAAGTGAAAGTGAGTTGAATTCTGTAGGTGCTCATCAATTCATCATGCCCTTCTTTAACTGCATCATTATATTAAAAAGCAAGATTATATACTTTCTCCAATACCCGCGCCGAAACTTGCGACTTACACGCTCGTTCAGAATAACCTAAGTTGGTGTTTTCTCGATTTCTCATGTCACAGCAAAGTAATGTGGCATATAGTCCTCTAGAGAATGAAGGCCCCCTTTCCGTATTTTTAGTGGTGCACGTTGGGTTCGGGGAAAAGATTGTATAAAAGTTGGAAAAGGGGTCGAAGTGCCTTAGAATTTGAAACAATCCCGACTGGGGGTCATTTATGACTCGTCGGCAATTTTGCCTCGAAAACTACGCACTACTCCTGTGAACCTTTGTAGCAAAATAAACTCGAAAAAAAGCAATATTTTCATCATACCTTCATCGAAAGATCGATTTTCAATGTCTGTAGAGCGAAGCGAAAGTGACTGGATATAGCCGAGTTTTCCTTTCCTCCCTAGGGATGAAAAGTGTTGACGTAGCGGGATAAAAAGAAATAAAACGGCTCGTGATTGGCCGAAAACAGAATCTCTCTATTGTTACGCGATCGTTCCCTCTCTCTTTCCATCTCCGTCATTTTTCCATCACTGTCAAAATATTATATTCGATTATTCTAAACAAAATGAATTCGGTTCGCGAACAAAGGAAAATTGATCTCCGATAAAGGTATGATGAAAAATAGCGTGCACAACTTGGGTCGAAAGCCTATATGATTGCAACAAGTGTGAGTGCTATCCTCGCTTCGCTCGGTCAGCAAGTTTCACACCCGTTGCAATCATAGCCTTTCGACCCTAGATGTGCAATATACTATTGTTTCTCTCCTTGAATGAATGAACCATCGAATTTTCTATCAGCAGGGGACATTTTTCTTGAATTCGAAGGCCCCCCGACTTCTTTTCCACCCGCCCCGAACGTATCTACCCACACCAAGAACTGTTCGAATTTTCTTGAAGGTACCTACGAGATGTCAAATACATGGGAAAAAAGTTTCCAGTAGAATTTTCTAAGTTTGTGATAGTTTTTAGTTTATGCTCTCCTGATCAAAACATCCTCACGGCAAAAACTCAAACTATGGACAGTTTTTGCGCTACGACGATTTAAAGGTCAGATTTGGGTACATATTTTTACCTTTGGAGTGGAATATATCACAGACTTTTTTCCACCCTTTGCATTGCTTTCGTGTAAGTTTATGTAGAAACAGAATTGCACGGACGAACAATGCGATGTAATCGCGTTGTAAGTGATAACCGCTAAGCGTTCGCGCGACGCGCTAAGCGCTTGAGAAACGCACACAGCGTTCATATAATGCATTTTATCGAGCTTCAAACGCAAAATTCAATTGCTATTATCAACAGGAGTTTGGTTGTCTGAATCGGTGAAACAAATAGCTAATTCACAAACGCATGACAAGCGCTACTTGCGATTAAAAGATTGCATCCCAAGTTTGTCGCAAAGCGCTCAAGTTGAATGGCCAGACAAAAGAATTGATACCCAGCATTGCAATTGGGAACTGATCAACTAGTTTATGTTAAGCACTCTAAACTACCTTTTATAGAATTCTCCTTTCGTACCAACGCCTCCATCCTAACTTCAAGGCTAAGCGTTTAGGAAAAGTACTCGGACATCATAATAAACTCCCAGCGTTGCTGTTCGGCTTTAATTCGCCAGCTTAAGTCAAGCAATCTAAAACACTTTATAAGGAATGCTTATCTCGTTCCAACGATCCGACTTTCACTCCAACGCTAAGCGTTTGAGAAAGCATCCAGACAACAAAATCAACTCTCATTGTTGCTGTTTGGCTCGGATTACCAATTTTAAGGCAAGTAATCTAAAACACCTTATAAGAAATACTTATCTCGTTCCAACGCTCTGACTTCTACTCCAACGCTAAGCGTTTAACAAATCAGCCTGACAACAAAATCAACTCCCAGCATTGCAATTTGGCACTAAAAACAGCAACGCTGGATGTTCGAGCGAAATAACGCCTGTAACATAAATTTGTTTTAGCTTCAATTTAGTGTTTGGATACTTCACAAATATTGTTTTTCTTTCTCTTCGAGCGGTATGGATTTTATTGTACCAGCAGCAAGCTTATTGTTCGAGCAGGTATGTTTACAAAATTTGGGTTTTGTAAAGATACGCGGTCGACTAGAGTGGGAATGCAGGGTGAGAGTTTGTTGCTAATTTTTGAACTCTCCGGAGTTGAGCTTGAGGGATCAGCGTGAGCGGTCGTGTTTCTCTTGTTCGGTGTGAGTTTTTGCGAGTTTCTGATTTTCGCGAGTGCTAAAGTGGCTGTTCCATCTTTTCTTGTGGTGCTCATTGTAAGAGCTGATCGCGAGTGCAAAAGTGGCTGTTCCACTTTTTTGTGGTGCTCAGTGTAAGAGCTGATCTCTGCACTCGTGTCCCTTTCTAACCGTATCATGTTCGCCTTAGATTTTGTATCTTGCGGATTGATCATGTTTTGGATTATGTGAGTGCCCGATGGTGAGAGCTTCCTAACATTAATTAGTATTGTAAAGGGCTTTTCCCTTCACTCACTGAGTAAAGGGTTCTTATGCCAGGTAAATAAACCTTGTTTTGTGTTCACTTAAATCATGGTTGTTTTCTTCTTAGCCCATCTCTCTCCCCTGACGTTTTCTTTATTTTAATTATTAGTTATGAATTTTACTTTTGTTTACCTAAAATTGCGATCACTGGGAGTTGATTTTGTTGTCTGGAAGCTTTCTTAAACGCTTAGCGTTGGAGTTGAAGTCAGATCCTTTGAACGAGATAAGCATTCCTCATAAAGTGTTTTAGACTGCTTGACTTAAACAGGCGAATCAAAACCGAACAGCAACGCTGGGAGTTTATTATGTTGTCTGAGTTCTTTTTTTAAACGCTTATCGTTGAAGGTAGGATGGAAGCGTTGGTACGAAAAGAGAATTCTGTAAAAGGTAGTTTAGAGTGCTTGTCATAAACTGGTTGAGTAGTGTCAAATTGCAACGCTAGGTACAGATTCTTTTGTTCAGCCATTCAACTTAAGCGCTTTGCGACAAAGTTGGAATGCAATCTTTTAATCGTCAGTAGCGCTTGTCATGCGTTTGTGAATTAGCTATTTTCATTACTGATTCAGACAACCAAACGACTTTTGATAATAGAAATTAAATCTCGCGTTTGAAGCTCGATAAAATGCAATTATATGAACGCCTTGTGCATAAACTTACACGAAAGCAATGCAAAGGGGGAGAAATGTTTGTGATATATTCCACTCCACAGGTAAAAATATGTACCCAAATCTGACTTCTAAATGGCTATTCAACTTTCAGCAGGGCTCTTGTAAAAAATGCATTGCGTCACCAAAATTTCTGGCAGGCGTTTCTTATGCGTAGATTTAAAAGCTACTTAAAAATACTTCTGCAAATAATACTGCATCCATCCAGACGAATCTTTATGAAGCCAGAAAACCCAACTAGAGCACTGCTAGCGATCCAATAAAAGTGACCGAAATTCGATTTCTTCTCACAGCTGCAAAAAACTTCGTACCAGGGGAATATCTGCCGTCACTGCTTTCAAATTTAATTTCAAAGGTTGCAAATTCAAATGGTGGATCCAATGTAACGGCAAAAATAGTAAATTTGCACACGTTTGTCTGAAACTTGCATAAATAAAAAGGATCCGTATTATTTACACCACGATTATTACAAATTCAGACAATATGACTTTTCAGTAGATTTCACGAGAACTTCAGTTAAATCCACTGATTTTCTATGCATTTTACCTAGCCTCAAGTAAAATCTCCAGTACTTGGCGTTGTCGACACACCTGTATATTTTACTGGAAGTTAGGTAAAATCTACATAAAATCAGTAAATTTAACTGAACTTCTTATAAAATCTCCTAAAATGTCATGTTGTCTATATCTGTACCGATGATGTTGTTATTTTACAAATCCTTTTCCTGCGAGTGTTATGAGGGAAGTTTTGGGGTCGCTGATTTCAAACTTTTGGGGTTCGTTGAAACAATTCTTTAATAAAAATCCCTATATTTTATGTTACAGATAAACGTGCTGGAATGGCACAATCACATCAAATGGGAACATGGCCCGAAATGCAGAACATTGGTCCAAGTTCGGGAATTACACGTTAGTATATTATAATTTTTCAAAGTGACCAAAAATTTATGGGATTCAGTAAAAATCTAAATTTCATTTTTTAACTACCAATAAATTGTTCTCGATGAACAGGGTTGGCACCTGGAGATCTTTGAATCAAGTTTCAAATCTCAAATTGTAAAGTTCATATTCTTATAGAAAAAGTAATTGCGCATTTTTTTCTCTGGACAAAAATGTAGCAGCTTTCCCCGTTTTTAAAATAAATCAAAACAACTCGTTTCTTAACAAACAAGTTTGTTTTGGGAAATTTATGAAATTTGTGAGAAACAGAAATTTTTAAAATTCGCAGAAATTTAGTTAAATTTTGTCTTAATTTATGGTAATTTATAAAAACTTGCGGCAATCGGTGAGAATATATTTTCGTTTACGGACGTTCATGGAAATGTGTATTAATTCACCAATATATTTTGTTATAAGTTCTGCTGGACGCACACGCTGTAGCTTCTGATATGATTGATAAAATGTACACAGATTTCTATATAAAATTTTAAAGAATTTGTTAAATCCGTTGGCCTTCAAGCGATGCAACTCCAACTTTCTGCAGGGTTGTTTTTAGAAATACAGTGCATATCCACAATTTCGTATCGGCACTTATTCTGCGTAGATTCGGAAGCCACTCAAAAATATTTCTTTAAATAATACTGCATCCATCTAGACGTTTCCTTATAAAGCAAGAACAACTAGCTTGAGCACTGCTAGTGATCGCATAATGTGCCGAAATCCTATAAAAATGGCCATAATTCGATTTCTTCTCACAACTGCATAAAACTTGATGTCAGGGGAGTGTTTGGAGTTGCTGATTTCAAATTTAATTTCTAAAGTTACAAATCTAAATGGTGAATCCAATATAACGGCGAAAATGTTAAATTTGCACACTTTTCTCCGAAACTCGCATGGAGAAAAAGGATCCGTATTAATAACAACACGATTGTTACAAATTCAGACAACAGGACTTTTCAGTAGATTTTACGAAAACTTCGGTTAAATTCACAGATTTTATATGCATTTTACGTAGCCTCCAGTAAAATCTACACTACTCGGCGTTTTCGATACACCTGTATATTTTACTGGAAGTTAGGTAAAATCTACAGAAAATCAGCACATTTAACTAAACTTCTTTTAGAATCTTCTCAGATTGCATGTTGTCTATTAGGGTGGGTCGAAAATAAATACTTTTGAAATTCGAAATCACAACAACGCGGAAAAGTAGCGTACTGGGGTCCTAAAAAAGTAGAATTAATTTGGAATCAATCGATATGCAGCTTGGTTACCCGCGCTCGAGAAAAAGGCTTCAAAAATTTCTTGTGTGCAGAGTTTTTAAATTTTATTGAGTTTCAATTTTTCTACATACCTGGAGTTAAGAAAAGTCTTCTCAATTTTTTTCGGATTTCAATTTATCTTTTTTGAAAGATAATTCCTATTTAATTTACCATTGTTTTCGGAAATTTTTTTAACGCCTTTACAAATAGGAGGAGAATTATTTGAGGTACATGAAAACTTTTTAGTGACAAAAATTCATTAGAAAAAAAATCATCAAGCCCCAAAAATCGAAATTCATAAACTACCGAAATCAAAATTTAAAAAATGCGCTGTATTGCCAATTCAAATTCCTGGGTCTTGGTGATTTTTTTTCTAACGCATTTTTATCACTAGAAACCTTTCATGTACCTGAAATAATTCTCCTCCTATTTGCTAAGCCGTTAAAAAAAATTTCCGAAAACAATGGTAAATTAAAGAGGAATTATCATTCAGAAAATGATAGATTAAAATCCGAAAAAAAATGAAAAAGACTTCTCTCGCCTCCAGGTATGTAAAAGAATTTAAACCCAATAGAATTTAAAAACTCTGCAAACGAGAAACTTTTGAAACCTTTTTTTTTTAGCGCGAGTAACCAAGCTGCATGTCGATTGATTCTCAACGATTATTTTTTTTTCGCCAAAATTTATTGTATTTAATTGCAATTATGTGGATGAATTCCACTCTTTTTCATTTAAAATAGAAATATTTTAGTTTGGAGATAAAATAATTAAGTTTCTGTTTACAATTTTTATTTTTAGTTGCAAATTCAACGAATTGTTTAAATGTTGAAGAACTTTGTTGAAAATTAAATTTTCGTTTATAAACCATAATTTTATTTGAAAATTGATCTATATGGTTGAATGTACCTATTTTGGTGACAAATATAAATGATTGAAGATTAATCTTTTTGGTTGAGGATTAAGTTCAACAATTTTTGATTTAAAATTAAAATCTTTCTCAGTTAAAATGTCAATT
This sequence comes from Andricus grossulariae, assembly GCA_011634705.1. Taxonomy (NCBI): domain Eukaryota; kingdom Metazoa; phylum Arthropoda; class Insecta; order Hymenoptera; family Cynipidae; genus Andricus; species Andricus grossulariae. The sequence goes on from JAABKJ010007545.1 coordinate 173,771,954, forward strand.
GTGCATTACATTTTTCGATGAGAATCCATATATTTTAATTGAGAAGTCAACTCTTGGGTTGAAAATTAACAAATAAATAAAAATTAAAAAATGAATGATCATTGAACAATTTCATCTTGTATTAAAGATTGTTCTCCCCCTAATCAAAAAAGTACGCGCGCACAACTCGATAGATGATGCCAGTCTGTTTAAATTTCAATTATGAATTTTTCTTAAGAAAACAAAAAAATTTTTAGTTGAAGCATTTTGTTTTCAGTGATGAATTAAAATATTCTGAAAGTGAAACTGAACAAAACTATAATTACCGAAATTTTAACCCCGATTTTTTAAATTTCTAAAATTGAAAAATTCTCTTAATTTCAAATTTCCCAAAAATATAAAAAATCAAGTGGACTTGTACACCAACTTGAAATTTTACACAGATTGTAAGTGTCCCGTCTTGTAACTTTTCAATCGTAACCTGTTTTTAATTTTAAAGTGCAAGTATATCAAATAAAACTTTATTCTAACAGGTACAAAATATCAAACATTATTTTTTGATTCTTTTGGGGATTTTAAATATATGTAATTTACAAAATTCAAGAATGTACTAATTTCATGTTGTTTAAATTTTGAAAATTAAGGATTCGAAATTTCGGTAATGATACAATTTCGGGAATTTGATCATTTCTGTAACTTCAAATTACTTCATTTACCCAGTTACGTTAACTTTTTTCCGGAATATTTAAATGTCGTTAATAATCATTTTTGATAGTTCTATTTTTTTCTAAAATTTTCTATTTCGATCATTATTTTTTTATTATTTTTCAACGTTCGGGATTTGGCTTTTTCGTTAAAATTATGAAACCCCAACAAAGAATGAGACATGCATTCATGAAATGAAAAATGTATGTTTCAAAGTAGTCTTTCTATGCGTTTTTGAACTCTGTATCGATAGGCAAATTAAACGTTTTGCTCTTCTAACAAAAATTTCGTTGAACCAACAACAAAATTTTGTTGTCTGATCAAAGAAATTTTTTCTCTGTCTACATTATATAAACAAATTATGAATATTCAAAAATTTAGTTTTCTACAAATTGACTCAATCGATCTTGATGGCTGAAACATATATTTAAAAAGATGAAAGTGAATTCCATTGAATGGAAGGGGTGAAAAAAATTACTGTAACTGTGTAAATTTTTTTTTGTGATCTCCTTTCTACCAATTTCTCAAATAGGATATGCAGAAAGTTGACAAAATTATTAAAAATCATGGATTTCTCATTTTTACAAAATCCGCCGAATAGACTTTGTCAAACATAAAAAATGGGTAAACACATATACTACTTTTTAGTAATTTTTGAATGATTCCGAATAGAACTGATCTTTCGAAAGAAAATAGATTTGTGGTTTTTCCTTGGAAAATATGAAATTATTTTCGTAAATATCAGCAGAGCATGCAAAAAATATTTTTTAGCTACTTTTTAAAAATCACTCAACATAATTATGGAATATTTAGAGAAATACGCTTTTACTTGAATGAAGGTGTTGCACTCGTTCAAAAATTGTAATCTTAAAAAAATAAAGGTATTATTAGTTAATTATTTTAAATTGATTTTGTTGATAATTGTTGATTATTTCAATTAAAGCTACGCTTCGTTGAATGATGACGCCTATCAAATAACACGCTTTGTTTATTCTGCAAAATAAATAGAATGAAAGGAGAAATATGGTTGATCTCAAATCTCAAATGTTTTCATACTTGCTACATTTACTACCAGTTCAAAAAAATAAAAGTCAAAACAATTTTCCCGATATATTTCTCTCTGATGTGAAAAAATATAATGACTAATGATAAGGAAAAAGTTTTATGATGCTTTTTTCTTAATTTTAAAAAACTTTTCACGTAAAAATATCTTTAATTTAAAAGTGATTTTCCTTTAGTGTTTGAGTCGAAAATGTTCAACCGTCTAGTGTCTTAGTTGTACCCCATACATTTTTGAATTAAAAAATACAGTTTTCGATTCAAATTTATCACATACATGTATAAAGAATGTGTGATGTGTCAAGAAAAAAAAAAATATCTTTTATCGACAAAGGTACATTTTTACAATTTCTTTAGGACCTTAAATGTTGCGCACTTTTGGTTTTGATAGTGAAAAATAATATTAAAAATAAAATAATGAAATTTTTTGAAAAATGGCACAAGGTACGAAAAATAATAAATAGACAAAAGTTGTTTTCAACAAAAGGATTTACAAATTCTTTATTAATCATTTACAGATAGAACGAAAATAAAAATAAAATATCAATCATTTTTAGACAGGTCAAGATTAAAAATGAAAAAAAGTAAAATTTAGGAAAAACGCACGAGAGACAAAAAAAATAAAAGGACAAAAGTTGTTCAACCGAAAAAGGGCTTCAAATTTGTCATAGCTTCCGATTTAAAAAAAATATTAAAAATAAAGTAAATACCTTTTTGGGAAAGGGAGCTACAATAAAATTTTTTCGAACAAAATTTTGCACCTAAATTATATCTATAAATTAGCTTAAAACCACTTTACGCTTGGATGTATATTTTTAGTTGAAATTGTAAAGCATAACATTAAAAATAAACAAATTAAATTTATGGAAACACGACACAAGTTGAAATAACATGTTTGATAACCCTTTCTTAATAGGATGCACAGATTTTTTAATTATAAAAAAGATAACGAAATACTTGTGTTTCAATACTAATGCATATTATTAATTGTTATAATATAAATTTATTGGAATGATACATTTTTCAGGATGACTGAGAATTAAAATTAGTGCAAAATAAGAAGTAATGTAATGTAAAAAAAATATTTTAGGGTTTTTCTTTCAACAACCAAGAGAACGGATACTAGAATTTTTGATCAAAATTACTAACAATAGATGAAATTCTGCAGATGATTTGTCATGGAATTGCTCTCCACTAACATTGGAAATCTGACAAACACAATAATAAAATTGTACTGTGATTTCAATTTGCAATAAATGTTTCAGTCATAAAAAATAAAAGCTATACATATTTAAGTTAATCATTTCATGAAGGTCAGTAATTTAATTACTGAGAGAAATAAATCATTAATAAATTGAAATAAATTTTGGGTTGCCCATGAAAAATAGTTCTGATTTCAAAAAGATTTTCGTTGAAACAACAAACTATATCTTTAATTTGAATTTCGAAACGTAACTATGGTATTTTTTCTTAATTCAATAAAGTTTCCAGATCAATAATTCGAAAGAAAATTATAAGCAAAAAGAGCTCAATGGCTCATCTTTTGTAGATCAGACCCACTCAAATAAAACTTTTGTATTTATCTTGTAGTAAAGTGGTAGGAAAAAAAATCATGGTACAATAAATGTAGGAAACACAACTTAGCAGGAAAAGTAGTTGATTGATTTGAAGTGTTGTTTTAACATCAATTGAAGATTCGAGCAAAGAAACTGATATTTCTTAACAACCAAAACCGCGGGAGATTTTCTTATTGAACAATTGAGATCCAAAATCACTTCACAATAAATGTAGGGAACATACTCTAACAGAAGGAGTATTCTGAAAACAAAGTTAGGAAATTACTCTTGTTGATGAAATGTCTTAATCAGATTTGTCCATTTCACACATGATTTGCAGAGCATGCACTTCCAAAGAGAACCTATTTAATTAAAAGCAGACATATTTATTGTTTTTCAAATATACAACCGCAGGTTTGAAGTGTTCTACACCTTTGTTTGATAAACAATAAAATAGACAATGTGTTGTCTGCGGAAGTAGCTTTAGGTTTTTCGATAAAACTCTTTCTGCCTAAAAATAAATCATTATATTACCCCAAAACACTTACCGAACTTACTCAACATCCTCTCTTTGATGAAACTTTTTAAAAATACTGTGGTATTTAGTATTCATTAATGAAGTTCTTAGGTTTGAGTAGTCCTCTAAGAAACAAATATATACAAAGCATTCCTACAAATAAGATGCTTCTACAATACTGTGCAAACCTGATGATGTGTTAATAATAATAAAACTAAGAAGGCTAGACAAGGGTATAGATATAATGCTATAATAATAATTAGTCATCGTATATGGTGAACAATGCTTTGGTAGGAAGATTCTGGTTCAGCGAAAGCAAATATTCATGATATGTTCAGCCCTAAAGTAATTTTCAACCCCAGTACTTGTAAAAAAAAAACTTGTGTCACTCTGGTTTTCAGGGAATGTCGATTGTTTCATTTGAATCTGGAAAATATGTCAAAACAACCCTCAAAATGAATTCACCTACTTTCACCACTAAGTAGTGTTTCGTACAAAATACATTAATTGTCAAGTGATTTCTGAGAATGATAGTTCAAATAAAAAATCTTTTGTGATTTTAATTTTAGGAAATTTCTGCGAAGTAAGCAAGTGCATAGCTATTGTTTTTGGTGGCTCTCGGTTTAAAGAAACTTTTTTCTTGACGAATAAAAGGCTTTGAAGTTGTTGTTTCTCATTTGCATACGTTATATAATTTACAGGAGGAATCTCACTAGGGTTTAAAGTGGTCAACCTCTTGGAAATCAGCGCTTAACTTGTTGAAGAATGGATATATTAATTGAAACGAGGTTAAAAAAATATAATACGTGAACAATAAAGAAGTTTATTAAAAGAACCTTATTGAAAGAAATTACTACAAACTTGCGAATAAGCTACTCTTGATATTGAAGTGGTTCTAGTGTACTTTATAATGCGGAAAACCATAAATTGTACCAAATAATAGGAAAAGAAGACTTTATTTATAATTTATTTAGAGCTTTCTTATTCATACAAAGAAATATACATAATTCGCAGAAGATATATATATACCTTTCGCGGAATAAGGTATGGAGTCTTGATGACAAACAGGCTTCTTTTATTTTTGTTTATTGAAGCATAGATACGGAGGATCGAAATAACGTTTTTGGTATGGAAAATCTAGACATTCTCACGGATATCCAGATTTCCGCAGTGATATCGTAAACCTAAAACCACGGCGTGCTATCTTTGATTCTGTCAACTTCACGCGAGATTGCCTCTTTCCGAAAAGAATAGTTACAACACAGATACTAGAATCGATTATGGAAATTCCAAAACTTGTCATTGCGTGAACTTATTTTGAATTTGCATCAATTTATTAGGAATTCACATGTTCATCTTTTCGCATAAATTTCTCTTGATTCCGCCTGAATGAAGCTTTCATGTACTTAAATTCATTTTTAAATCTGGTAGGTAATTATTTGTATATGCAAATTCATCTTAAGTTTGGATGAATTCATACAGAATTCATGGGAATTTATCTTGAAGTTGCACGAATTCATCTTCAGTTCTTATACATTCATTCTGAAATCGCTTAAAAATTTGTGAGTTAATCTTGAATACGCGCGAGCTGATCTTGAATCCACATATATTCATTTCAAATTGATGCGAGTTCATGAATGCGTTTAAATTCCTTCAATCCCATCGTGAATCCTTTTGATATTAAATGTAAAATTAAATTTAGCTGCAGAACTTTTGACATCTCACGATTGAGTGCACGGAATAAAATTTAAGCTGTGGATTATACGTATGTATAATATATATCAGAAATAGCTGTCCAAAGGAATTTTCGGAGCTGCACCGGTTCATCATGGGAGCTTCGGAATGAAAAGGCGAAAGTCGAATCGAGAGTAATGCTATTTGGGGTTATGTTTTTATATTTGAAAGACATTGATTACTCAAAATGCACGCTAATGTTAACATAAGACTGACCTTGTGTCCAGGTAATAATAATGTATAAGTATTTGGATTGTTGGCGGTATTAACATTGATATATCAAGAAACGTAAGGAAAACAACAAACTTGACCTCAGGAAGCTTAATGCCGAATTCAGGGATATTCATTTAGAAGAATTCGCTACTATAGGTCTACATAATTCCACAACCGACTAAATGTTTCCCTTGTTTATATATAACACAAGTATTATATTATATAAAGTATCCAAACGTTTTACATAAGCCAAGCAAACAATTTCCTGAAATATCATAATATGTTTTTGCATTATTTTAGCGCTCATCCTGAAGAAATTGAATATCGTTTAGTGAGGTGGCTGTGGTGACGGTGGTGATGGTGGTGGCGGTGGTATTTGAGGTGTGAAAATTGTTTTCAATTTTGCAATATAGACTGCATGGGTTCCTTGTATTGTTACAAAAATGCTATTTCTATAATCATGATTACTTTGTTGAGTATTAACATCGAAGAGTTGGAAAGCTTCAGTCTCAAGCCATACATCTTCGTCTAAATGTACATAAGCTATCTGTGGAAAAGGCTGACGAGGGTAATGAGCTGTGTTTGCGTTGTGACGTAGGCGCTTTGCTTTTGAAACATAACATCGATTCTCGGAAGTTTTCATAAAAACGTTATAGTTCTTAAAGGGAGTTGAATTATTCCAAAGTGTTATCCAGTTTACGGGTAGTGCATTCGCCGAAAACTCTTCCTCCACGAGGGTTTTCACAAAATAAAAGCCTTTCTCTATTTCGACAATAACAGTGTATGGACCAAAGTGGTCTGGATATCCATCTGCACCTAATTTTGTAGGTAAAAAATCGATATATACGAATATAATGTAGAATGACACATCACACCAAGAAAAAATAAATATTAATAGCAACTGTTTAAAATGCTTGAAAAAAAGAGAATAAGTGATTTTGTTTCACAAGTGAAGAATTCAAATACAGACTTTACCTCTTTTTCTCTTTACTAATAGAATTCCTATTTTCCCACTTTTTTCAAGAAATTTACGCTTTTTTCGTTTCTTTGTTCTCAAATAAGAACTGATGTGAGTTAAAGCAAAAACAATTAAGGAAACCAAAATCTTGCTGGCTGAAAATATTTTCTTATACTTAATATTCTTGTATCCTATTCCACTTTTGACTGAAAATGGATAGTTTTCAGTTTAAAATACAACCAATAAATTTTTGCACTAAGCATTACACTTTCTTAGTTGAAATTTGAACTATTTACTTAAAAATGTATGTATTTTAATGTAAATTGGTATTCTTTTGGTGTAACATCGATATTTTTGTTTCGCGGAAATAGATTCGAATGTGGATATTCTCAAAATGACTCTAACCTGAACTTGAAGCAGGCTCAGCTGCTGATAGCAATACAAATACAATTTCCAATTAAAATAACAAATAAAGGCATACTCCTGAAATTTTTTAGTTTTTGAAGCAAGACTGACGGTGACTACCAAAGATAAATTCTTTTATTTTTTACAAAAATAAAAACTCACAACCGAGATATAGGATTGCTTGATAAAAAATCTTTTACCCTACACAATTAGTCCGTTCCGGGAAAGTTAGGATTGCATTTCTCGTTATCACAGAGAAAGAGACTTTTTTTTTTGCTAAATGGCTGAATAAGATGAGAAAATTATATTCATAGGGAGAACCTCCAGATATAAAGTATTATTAATTGAAGGTCTGAGAAATAACAAATTTAAGTTCATACAAAAAATTTCCTGTCTTTAATTTAGGCCAATAAAACTTAGAAAATCTTCACGGGTTTTCGAGGTACAACTAAAACACTTTAAAACGTGCGTGCGCCGAATTTTGGAGATTTTTCAAGTTGTATTTGCCTACAATGAAGATAAGACTTCAAAAGCTGTGTTATACATTCCAGATTTCCGCTACAATATATCTCGGTCATGTCATGTATGTAGGTCATGTCAATATTTCTGTTAGAGGTCATTCGACGCAGAAGTTAATAAGCTTTCAATCGATTTTTGAAGAGACTTTCTCGCTTCTTTTTTAAATGAATAATCACGTTTCAAAGTCAGCAGTGATTCTCGATAGAACTGGCGCTGGTCACACGGACAATTAACATCCGTGGTGTCATGTATTTTTCACAAATATTAAATATAATGTTATAATACACTTACATTTTAAATGAAGAAATTCGACGAATGTGAGCAGAATGACCGGAATAATCTTCATTTCTTCTGGGTAATCGCAATGACAGAGAACAGCAAACTAATTTTGTAAGAATTCTGTGACAAGTGTCTTGATAAACAACTGCTATTTATACTACCATTAATCATTTCAATTCAATAAGAAAATTGATTTATTCTCCGAAACAACAAGATTGGAAGGAGAAAGATCATTTTTCTCAGATATCAACATCTTTCATATTTGCTATCTTTCGCACATGTGGAAAATTAAGAATAATTAGAGATTGCAATATTCGTAAAGATAAGAGTTAAAATAATGTTTCTTATCTTTTTTCGTCTGAAGCACGAGAACGCAAACCTACGTAGAAAACTTGATATGCCTTGAAAAGCCAACCTTAGGAATAACGAGTCTGAAACTTGTGAATTTTAAAATTGTTTGCAGACTCACTCTTTTTCGGATGTATTTCACTGCATTCGCGTAAGATCGAAAAAAGTTATACCATTCTCAGAATTACACCCTTATTGTAAAGACAATAATAATTTTCCGTTAAAATATTATTTCAGTAACAATTACAATTAGTTACATTTTTAGAGACAATATCTCATCTTACTTCATATCGTTAAAACGAGTATCACGTAGATCTATCGAGGTCGATCATAAATTTTCATATTTATGTAATTTCGTCGTGATTAGCATCAATGCTGTTCATCAATACAAATAATACTTAAATATAGTGATAATAATATCAGTCAAGATAATTGGTTTTCTAAATGAACATTTGATGTCTCAGTTCTTTAAAACAAAGTTTATTAATGGTTATTACAACGGCTACATTATTTCATTAGTTAAAGAACACACGCTATTCTAGCAAGTCATGGATACTGCTGTTGATAATTATTATATATATATATATATTATATGCATATATATTATATATATATATGTATTTATACATATATAATAATATAATATATTTATTATATTATTATAATATTTCAACAACTTCAAATCATCAACTGTTAAAACTGCCCTTTCCTCTGCTAGGTACAGATTGATTTCTCCTTTCAATTTCTCGTTTCTGATCGCACGAGGATTTTTCTTTCTCATCATTCTACAACGAGAACAAATCGTGTTCTTTGTCGTCAAAATTTGATCCATCCTTAGAATACGCACCAAACATATCATTGAGAACAAGGACCTCCTATATTTTCCATAAATTATTATCTTATTATAATCTGATAATGATATATGATAATCTAATTTTTATGACAAATTTAAATATTTTATTTGTTCTAACGCCTCAAGTGTCTTCAAATTTGATTCGAAAGGCATTGAGGGGTCAAAAATAATTATATTTTTGATTTTAAAGTATTGCAAACATTTTAGGGTATTCTTGAAATTCTCAGGCATTTTAAAGATTTCAGGATATCTAAAAAAATATCAAAGAATTTTCGAGAGGATTCAGTTGTTTGATTGGATTTCAAAAGACTTGAGATATTTCAAGGTTTTTAAAAAATTTTCAATCATTTAAAGGAATTCATTTAGAACAATTCGATACTCTAAGTCTACATATTCCTACACCAACTAAATGCTTCTTTTATTTGAATATAACACAAGTATATACAGTCCATTGAAAGTAATACATTCTTGAACTTAGCACCTTGGTAAATATAACTTATCTACGAGAAGAGTTTTCACAAAGTAACTAAGCGTTTTACTTAAGCTAAGTTAAGTATTTTCTTAAATATCATAATATATCATTGCATTAGATTAGCGCCTGATCCTCAAGAAATTTAGTATGGTTTAGTAGGCTAGCTGTGGTGATGGTTGTGACGGTGGTGGCGGTCGTGGTTGGGGTGTGAAAATTGTTTTCAATTTTGCAATATAGACTGCATGGGTTCCTTGTATTGTTAAAAAAATGCCATTTCTATAATCATGATTACTTTGTTTAGTATTAACATCGAAGAGTTGAAAAGATTCAGTCTCGAGCCATAGATCTTTGTCTGAATGTACATAAGCTATCTGTGGAAAAGTTTGACGAGGGTAATGAGCTGTATTTGCGTTGTGACGTAGGCGCTTTGCTTTTGAAACAAAACATCGATTTCATTAGGTTTGTATAAAACGTTATTGTACTTGAAAGAAGTTGAATTATTCCGAGGTGATACCCTGTTGAGAAGTAGTGTATTTGACGAAATCTCTTCCTCCACGAGGTTTACCACAAAACAAGAACCAGTCTTCATTTGAATAATAACGGTGTATGTACCAAAGTCGTCTGGATATCCATCTGCACCTAATTTTTCAAGTAAAAAATTGATATTCATGAAGTCAGTGTAGAATGACACATGATACATAGAAAAATCAAATATAAATAACAATTGTTTCAAAGGCTTGAAAAAAAGAGAATTAGTGATTTTATTTTACAAGTAGGGCATCTGAGTTCAGACAGCATACACTTTTACCTATTCCGTTCTTTCCCCCTTTTCAAAAGGATTCCTCTTCTTCCACTTTTTCAAGAAACTTCCCCTAACTAGGATAGGTCGCGAGATGTGCGTCGCTGATTCAACCGGGGCTTTATAGAGTGAAAATACATGAAAATCTATCAGGGGGTGTATATACTAAGGCCCATCGGATTGAAAGAAAAAATACGCACATTATGGACTTTTATATACTTTCACCCAGTGGAGCACCAGTCGAATCCGCGACGCACATAGGAACCGATATCCATATTGCCACCATTAAGTTAAAAATCTATCTCGTTTGAAAATTTAAGTATTTTCATGAAGATTCGCCTTTTTGGTGAAAATTAGCAGTTTTTTCATTTAAAATAAAAAATCATCGCTCGGTTATATTGAGAGTGACTCCTAAATAAATGGTCTGTATATATTACATAATAAAGCGGGAGGTGGTGTATTAAAACTTACTGACCCTCACAAAGGGGGCTACGTGGATCAAAATTTATAAATGAAACTTCAACTGTATTAAATAAGGCCCCTAAGAACTTGAAATCCAAATGATCGCATTCAGTTTTTACTTAAAATGCTTTGAATTTGGAAGAGTTATGTTGTAATTTGTATATTTTTAAATCGAAATAATTATTATGAGTAATATGTGATGTGCTCAAATATTGCTTCAAAATTTCACTATTATTGTTATAGTGTTTGAAATTTGAACACGTTTCTTGAATCTTCTTTATTGTGTAATAAGGAGAATTTAGATGTTTAGAAAATTGAGGAATGACAATCCAAATTATATGTTTTCAAGTATAAAAATGTTCAAAAACATATATGTATACTACCGTCGAAAATGGTCGGTACGTCCAGCAAGAGAACTATAAAAAATTACTGATCACTTTGAAATATGTTTGCTTGTTGAAAAAAAAAGAGCAAGAAACGTTTTAGAAAGACTGTTGCAAGCTTATTAAATTTTTCCGAAAGACGTCCAATCAAGAAATTATTTAAGTTTTGTAGACAATATAATACGCAAAAAGTTAAAAAAAAGAGGAATTTGTCGAATTTTGTAACTCGAATTCAAGTTCTGAAACAACCTGGAAAATTGTAGCAAAAACCTGAAATTTATGTCGCACAGTTCTTGCGCTTCTGTCGACGAGCTCGGGGTCTTCGGTTATGCCATTAAGTTTTCCGCGCTATAGATAAACATTGGCTCAATTTTCTAACCTCGTAAGTCTTCTGAGAACACAGGAAAAACGATCAGTTAACCTAAATAACAACTCCAAAGCCTCCCAAAAAAAGAGGTACAAACGCAAAATAATTTTCTCTTTTCAAAAATGTTTTCCCATACAATTCGAAGGGCTGATGGAGCAAAATACTTTCCTAAAGTTGGAATTATTTTTTATAAAAATGGTGTGCCTTATATCACTTGAAGATTGCAAATAACAACTCCAAAGCTAACGACTGAAGCCTTTTGAACACTTCGAAGCCTTTTTTTGTACTTGCTGGTACAAGGTTCAAAGGTGCATTGAAGAGAAGGAAAAAAATGTTTTAAAAGTACTTTTTTTTAATTCTTTTTAAACTTCTTCATGAAATATTGTTCATCGATATTTTTTTACGTAGAACACTTCTTACACAAATTCACGTCAAGGAGATAAGTTGAAATTGTAAAAATAAAATGTTTGAATAATTAAAAAGGTAAAAGAATAATTTAAACACAAATTAGTTGAAAAAATCCATAATCTAGATCAAACAGTTTCCCACGTTATAAAGTGCATCCTGGTGCATATATCTAAGAAAACTGATAACAATTATTGCATAATTCAGCATTTCAATTTAATCGCATCTCGGAGACCAAAATTAAAATCTATTTGCAAATCGCCCATATATATGACATCACCATGGTTTGGCGGTGTTATTTTGAATAGCTCCGCTTATAGATGAGGAGCTATCTTTAACGCAAGTATTATCAGACTCATCAAATTCCTTGTGATGTGAATTTTGTCCCACTGTTTTTAAACATAATTCTTGGTTTGCCATGTATCCCTAAAAATCCCTGCCGAAGGCTTGCCTGGTAATTGTTTAATAATCAGAAATCTCATCAGGTAATCTTGAACTACTACCATTTATGTACTTCATTTTTCTCGTAGTGTCATAGGGTCTCACAAGATCCACTGAAATGTTGTCGTTTGGTTTGTTAGGAATATCTGGTGTGTTATATCAGTAAGTTTGCTCATGTATATTCTTATTCCGTTGATAAGTGTCAATGTGTCTTATATATTCCTCTACCTCTTTGGTCATGTTGGGCCATTCGTGTCGTTTTTTAACTTTATAAAATGTTTTTCAAACAGCGTTGTGTCCTCCGAGAATTCATTCGTGAGCCTCTCTTATTACCTCTCGCTTCTCAAAATAAAAGCAAGGTCGGTTCATGAATACGTTAATTTTTTCTCCTCGCAAGTTGCTGTTAAGTAGTTGTAGTAATTCTCTTGAAAAATTCAGCTTTATCCGAAACTCTCGTTTTGTCCAATGTATAATTTATCTTCGCGCGTCGTTATACGTGTCATGTAAATTCCTTTAAATCTCTTAGGTTTGTATTCTTGGGTAAGTATGATCTGATAATGTTCAATTTTTCTTTGTGCTTTCTTATTAAACTCAATATGAGCGTTGAGCTCATTGAATTCCTCGGCCAGCTTTAATTCGTTTCTGTCTTCGTATTTTATTCTAGATAGGGCATTTGCGTTAGTACGTAACTTTCTTTTTATTAAATTATCTAAAATTTTGATTCCAGTAATTTCAGTCTCCATCGCATGAGTCTCGAGCACAGATCTTTTATATTCATAAGCCATATCAAAGGTTTATGGTCTTTTATTATTTTTAATTTTCTTCCATGTAGACAATGACGATAGTGTTTAGTTGCCACCAGGATCGCAAGCAATTCCTTCTCAGTCGTTGTAAAATTAACCTCACTTTTATTTAAAGTTCTCGATCCATATGATAGGCTTATACGGGCCAAAAGGGCCTTGTTATAATATTTTTTCAATAGCATAATTGAATGCATTGGTTGTTAAAATAAATTCTTGATTCTAATCCGGATATGTTAATGCAGGAGAGGAGATGAAGCAATTCCTTAGTTGATTGAAGGCATATTTTTTTGCTTATCCAAATTCGGAAAGTAAATAAGCTTTAAGTAATCTAGTCAAATGCATAGCAATCGCTGAATATTTTCTAGTCAATTTTTTATAATAACCCACAAGTCCTAAAAATTGTTTTACTTCTTTCTCATGTTTTTTGTTTCAGGGCAATTTTTTACTCCAGCAATTCTGTCAGGGTTAGGTTTTATGCCGTCAGCTCTTACAACTTGCCCAAAGTTGTCTAGTTCTGGTCTTAGATACGAGTTGATAGGGTTGTAATTTGAGATTAATTTGCCTTAACCGTTGAAATAATTTTTTGCGATTGTCGTTTCGTGCTTTTAATCATCATTTCTTCATCATCCGCTGAAATATTGGAGGTGCATTTTTCAGTCCAAGAGTTGTTGCGGTATACTCCCAGTGTATGTCTGTTGTACTGAAGGCTGTATTTTCTGCATCTTTAGGGTGAATTCCTATTTTGTGAAATCCACTCACAAGATCGAAAGCAGGAAAGCACTTATAATAACTGATCTATCATTTCGTCGATAATTGGTAATGGATAATTGCAGCTATAGTCTTTTCGTTTGATTTCCCATAGACAATTACAAGACGCCATTTGACTTTTTCAGATGCGTCCTTTTTTCTAGGTCATACCCAGGTGAGAATAGGATCATTGTCCTTGTCAATTCGGTCAGTGGTACTGGATCATCTCTTAATGGTAAAATATCATTATATGGAGTAACAATCTCCTGAATTTCAATCCTTACCTCTTTTACATGAAATAAGCGAGTTTTTGACAAACGTTCTTGAATTCTTTCTAGGTTATATTATGTTTCAATGTCATTAGAAAAGCATATAAGAGCAGTTAGCCACTGTTTTTTGTTAACTTTCTAACATTTTTTACTTTCACTTGATGATCAATAATTAACAGTGTCCGTCCTTTGGATGTGTTATGATCGCGAATCCTTCCACGAAGATGACAAATGCTACATTATTTTGCGATTCGACCGCCTCCCAAGTTGCCTCATCTATGCGTTCGTTTATCTTATTCTGAAAATCTATACGCACTTCCGGTTTCTGTAAATATAATCCAAGGTAATCCATTTGTATTCCAGCTAATTCGGAGTAATTAATTTTATCCAAGTAATCCAGTTCTAAACCGAAGAAATCCACTTGCTACACTTAGTAATCCAGAGTAATCCACTTCTCATTTAGATTAATCCACACGTAATCCAAGGTAATTCACTTGTGACCCCGTAAATTCGGAATAATTCTGTTCATCCAAGTAGTCCAGTCCTAACACAGGAAAATCCACTTGTAACCCTTAGTAATCGAGAGAAATACATTTTTAATCCAGATGAATCCACATGTAATCCTTCTTCACCCACATGTAATCAGGAATAATCCGCTTATAATCCAGCTACTTCGGAGTAATTCAGTTAAACTGAGTAATCCAGTTCGAACCCGTAGAAATCCACTCGTTACCCTCAGAAATCCACGTATAATCCAACGTAATCCATTTGTATTCCAGCTAATTCGGAGTAATTCGGTTTATCCAAGTATTCCAGTTCTAAAACGGAGAAATCCATTTGCTACACTTAGTAATCCAGAGTAATCCACTTGTAATTCAGATTAATCCACACGTAATCCAAGGCAATTCACTTGTAATCCCGTTAATTCGGAATAATTCTGTTACTCCAAGTAGTCCAGTCCTAACACAGAAAAATCCACTTGTAACCCTCAGTAATCCAGAGTAATCGATTTTTACTCCAGATTCATGCACATGTGAGCCAAAATAATCCGCTTGTAATCCAACTACTTCGGAGTGAATCAGGTAATCTGAGTAATCCAGTTCAAATCAGCAGAAATCCACTTGTTATCCTCAGAAAGCTACATATAATCCAAGGTAATCCATTTGTATTCCAGCTAATTCGAAGTAATTCAATTTATCCAAGTAATCCAGTTCTGAAACGGAGAAATCCACTTGCTACACTTAATAATCGAGAGTAATCCACTTGTAATTGAGATTAATGCACACGTAATCCAAGGTAATTGTAATACTTGTGATCCCATTAATTCGGCATAATTCAATTAATCCATCTAATCAGTCCTAACATAGAAAAATCTACTTGTAACCCTCAGTAATCTAGAGTAATCGATTTTTAATCCAGATTCATCCACATATAATCCAGCATAATCCATTTGTAATCCAGCTACTTCGGAGTAATTCAGTTAGTCTAAGTAATTTAGTTCAAACCCGCAGAAATCCACTTGTTACCCTCAGAAATCCACATGTAATCCAATGTAATCCACTTGTATTTCAGCTAACTGGAAGTAATTCGATTAATCCAAGTAATCCAAGCAATTCAGTTTTAACCTGGAAAAACCTACCTGCAACCCTCAGTAATCCAATGTGAACCACTTGTAATCCTGATACTTCGGAGTAATTCATTTGATGTAAATAATCCAGTTTTAACCCGGAGAAATCTACTTTTGACCATCTGTAATCCAGAGTAATTCACTTGTCAGTCGAGTAATCCAGCGTAATCAATTTGTAATCTACCTAATTTGAAGCAATCCAGTTAAAAGAGTAATCCAGTTCTATCTTGGATAAATCTAATTGTAATCCTCAATAATCCAGATTAATCAACTTAATAATTAATCCACTAAATACACACGAGTAATCCAGTGGAATTCGGCGTAATCCACTTGTAATTTAGCTAATTCAGAGTAACCACGTCAATCCAAGTAATTCAATCCTAATACGGAAAAATTCACTTGTTACTCTTAGTAATCCAGAGTAATCCTTTTGTAATACAGAATAATCCCAAGATAATCCAAGGTAATCCACTTGTGATCCAGCTAATTCAGAGTGATTTAGTTAATCCAAGTAATCCAGTTCTAACCTGGAGAAATCCACTTGTAACCCTCAGTTACAATTCTGTGTAATTCAGTTAATCCAAGCAATCCACTTTCAACCCGGGTGAGTATCCCACTTGTAATCCAAATCATATCGAGTAATTCAGGTAATCCAAGTAATTACTTTGTAATCCAGAGTGAAATAGATGATTCGGAGTAATGGTTATAAAAGTTTTTAGGGTGAGAGCAACAATTTTACCCCCCCTCCCCCCTTAATTGGTGGCAACCTTCACTTCGGTTTTTGACATGCCCATAACAGGGCTAAGGTGCCAAGAATTGCTATTGTTACCCTATATGGAGATTTTTTGGGTCGCTGATTACGGATTTGAAGTTATTTTCTTTCCAAATTCAAAATGGCCGTTTCAACATGGCGGACTCAAAACTTGAAAAGTTTATTAATGTTTATAAAGTTCAGTTTCCCAAAGATTTTGGATAACTAATTATGAATCGGAAGCCACCTTTTAAAAATTCAAAATGTCCAAACCAATATCGGCCGCTTAAAAGATAAATGTGTTTTAAAATTTTTATAGAAAAAGAGCAATTCTTATGATATTTTGTATATGAAGGTTTTTTGGATCGCTGGTTATGAATCTAAAGTCATATTTTCAAAAGTGAAAATAGCCGATCTAATATGGCGGACTAAAATATTGACACTTTTATAGATTTTGATAAAATTCAGTACTTGGAGGTTTATTGGGTTGCTGATTATGAATCAAAATCTAGATTTTCTAAATTCACAATGGCCAATTGAGCAAAGTTTTCAACTAAATACAGACTTTCTCTCATTCGCCACTTCCAATAAAAATTATTTTTATTATAGAATTATGAAGTACAAAAATCGGACTTAAAATTCGTAATCAGCGACCCGAAAAATCCCCAGGTAATTAATTTTATAAACATTTATAAAATTTTCAATCTTTTTGTCCTCCGTATTGTATCAGCAATTTTTATACACGTTTAAATACTTTTTTTTATTTTTTGAGCAGCCATTTTGGATTGGATACTCTGGATTTTGAAAATGTGACTTTAGATTCGTAATCAGCGATCCAAAAAACCTTTGTTTACAAATTTTACTCATTTCATAATGAACATTTAAAAACTTCTTCATCTCTTGAGCGGGCATGTTGGATCCCCCATTTTGAATTTTCGAAATCTCACATCAGATTCGATAGATTTTGCATCAAATCTCAAGAGTGGATTATTTGAATTCAAATATATTTTACGTTTGTTTTTCATACGAAAATGAACAAATTTTTGATAAGTTTTCTCTATTTTTTCATATTTTTGCAGTTTTTTTATGTATTGTCAGAAACCATTCAAGCTATTGTAAAAAAGAGATGATATTTAAAATCGGCATTAAAAAGTGCATTCAAATAACTTGACGAATCCCTAAAGTTTTTTCGTTTTGACCTCTGAAACATAAAAAAAAAACTAAGTTTAAATTATTATGTCGCATACAACCAGGACATAAGGTCATTTTTGTTGATCAGTGTAATTGCAGTCTCAAATTTTTTAAATTTTGAGTTTTACATTTTTTCGACGAATACTTCAACGAACTGATTTTTTAACTGTGATTTAAATATAGACTTGACCAACATCGATTACTTACGAATAATCTGGTTTGGGTTCTTGCCAAAAAATTTGCATTTCAATTTTTTTAAATTCGATATGAAAGTGTCCTGTTCTGCGTCATCAAACTCGAGAACAAACATCGTTTATTATAAACGAAAGAATTTTCTATAATACTCCTGTTCTATAAAAAAAACCAGGAAATCGCTTTTAAAAAATGAGAGAGCTGATAAAATTTGCGAAAAATCTATAAAGATTTAGTATACATTTTTCTATTTTCAGCAAAAAAAAAAAAGACTATTCTAAAAACGAATTTGTATTTTTATAGCATAAAAATTTATATATACAGAATTCAGAATACTGCAGCGAAGTACTTTCCTTCATTTAAACAATGTACTTTTTTTCAACATTCTAAGTCGCTATTGATTTATCAAGGATGGTCATCGAAGGTTCGTCAATAGGTCAATCCACGCGTCTCGAAGACGCGAACAATTACATAAAACACAATACTCTTATATTCCCAATTAAAAAAAAAAATTCTTACAAAAATGAAGTAAATAATTTTGTCAAGAAATTTAAAAACGAATATTGGTAGGTTTTGGTGAGTTCTGAAAGGTTCTTCAAATGGGCAACCGATATGTGTCTCGAAGACTCGAACAAATATATCATATACATTACTGTTGCATTCCCAATACTAAACATGTTTTTCTCATATCAACAAGATAAACAATGTATATTTTAAATTTATATATCGACATTGCTAGACGATAATAGGTCATCGAAAATTCGTCAATAGGTCATTCGATGTGTCTCAAAGACGCAAGCAAACATGTCAGATACAGTTTGTGGTATTCCTAATACGAACATTTTTTTTTTAACTTCATATATCGGTACTGGCGGGTCATAAAAGATTCAACAATAGGCCAATCGATGCGTCTCGAAAATGTGAACAAATATATCGAATTGTTGTATTTTGAATCTCAAAAAATGTTTTTCTCAAATAAACAGAATAAACCATTTTTTTTTACTTTATAAACAATAAAATAAATAAAAGATTCAACAATAGGTCGGTCAATGCGTCTCGAAGACGCAAATAAATACACTAGATATCATATGGCTGTACTTTGAATATCACAAAAGGTTTTGTCATACAAACAAAGTAAAATTTTTATTAAAATCTATAAACACAAAAAAGTTACTTCTAAATGGCTGATCTAGCTCAAACTCCTATCAGACCTGGATATCAGTCGGAGATACAATTCGTTCAAATTTTAGTTTTCGAGATATGGTGAACAGAATAAAGTTACATAAACACACAGACATACGGACATTTTTTGAAAAAAAATTCGAGCTCCTGGGATCGAATTATATCTAAATATGTCAAAAAAGTAGATTTGAAAATAATTTTTGTCACTACAAACCTCCCTCTATAAATAAGCAATATGTTAGAAACTTCTTAAATAAGATTCTCGATATCTTAATAACTTAAGAATTTCCCTTGAATTATGCCAATTGCTTCATTTTCCTTGAAAATTGTAAATAACGCATGGTATTTCATGATTTCACAGAATAATTAAAGTCAAGCAACATGTCACAAGTGCAATGGTCAAAAGACTGTCAAGCTGCCAAAACTCCGTCATTCTGTGATGTATCATATACACATATCAAACAAACGATTTTAAGAAAATTCTCCGAGTTATGGGGCCAAGGACAATTCTTTTAAATTTAGTACAAGGTTGAAAAAAATGTTCATGTTTTTGACATTTATTGATGGAAAGATTGGAAAATAAATGCACCCACATTCTGGATTCCAATTTTTCGGAATGCCAATAAATTTTGCGAAAAAAATTGTTTTTCGTTCATAAATAATGTTGTGGTTTTATACGAAAGAAGTAGAAAAAAATTGAAATTGGCTAATATCTTCTGTTCGATTTTTTCATTAAAAATTTTTTTTTAATAATGAAGATTTCGTGGGCCAATGTATCATAGCGAATTTTTTTGTGAGTCAAGCTTATTCGCAGAAAAAAGCTAGGCTTACCCGAAAAAATAAAAAAATAGCCGGGAATTAAAATAAAACCAGGAAATCCCGGGAATTAACCGGAAACACAAATTCGAGCCGGGAATCACATTTAAAGTTTTAGAAAATGTGAATTTTGAAAAGTTTCAAGAGAATAAACAAATTTTCTTAAGATTTCTGC
Source organism: Andricus grossulariae (assembly GCA_011634705.1). NCBI lineage: Eukaryota > Metazoa > Arthropoda > Insecta > Hymenoptera > Cynipidae > Andricus > Andricus grossulariae. The sequence continues at coordinate 173,792,161 of JAABKJ010007545.1, forward strand.
GTAAATTTTAAATGATATTTATTTTAGACAAAAAATTAATTCTGAGAGAATATTTCAAAACAATTCAAAAAATTTCCAAAATTATCAAAAGAGAATCTGGAATATTTTAAGGCAATTTTTCCAATTTTGCAAAACGTCTTAAAAATTTTAGGAAAAATACTATCATTTTAATAGATATTTAAATAGTTTAGAAATTTAGGCGAAATTTTTAAAAAAATGTAGAAAAATTTTAATCAATCAAAAAAATAGTTAACAAAATGTAAGTTTTTGAAGGTTTCGAAAAAAAAGTTTAGAAGCTGTTTAAGAATTTGAAAAGGTTTAAAAAAAAAATCTTCAGATTCTTGGGGAAATTTCAAAAGATTTCTAAAATTTTTGTTTTAATCTGGAAAATTTAAAGGCAAGTTTTTTATTTTGAGGATTTCTTACAAATCGTTTTTTTTCTTGAAAATTAATTTTTTCAACTGAAAATGTAACTATTCCATTTTTTATTGAATATGGATCTTTCTTAGTTGAAAATTCATGTATTTTGTTAGCAAATAGTCTTTTTGGTAGAAAATTAATGTTCTTGGTTGAAAATTCATCTTTTTGGTAGAAAATTCAATTACTTGATTGAAAATGATTTTTGTTGTTGTTGAGAATTCATATTGGAAATTTTAACCGATTTTAAGCGATTTTAAGGGGTTTTCACGGATTTTAAAGAATTATAAGGGATTTTGAAGATTTCAAGGATTTTCACAGTTTTCAAAGTGTTTGAAGGTATTTTAAAAGATTTCAAAATAAGACATTGAATTGCAAAAGATCTTTAAGTATTTTATGCGATAAAGAAATAGTTCCACGAATTTTGAAGGTTATCAGAGGAAAATATTTCTTTATCGCATAAAATACTTTAAAATCTTTTGCAATTCAATGTCTTATTTTGAAATCTTTTAAAATATCTTAAAACACTTTGAAAACTGCGAAAATCCTCGAAATCTTCGAAATCCCTTATAATCCTTTAAAATCCGTGAAAACCCCTTAAAATCGGTTAAAATTTTCTATATGAATTTTCAGCAACAACAACAAAATAATTTTCAATCCAAAGATTTCAGGAGATTACGAAATAGTTTCAAAGATTTCAAAGGGTTTCAGGGGATTTTATAAGATATAAAGGGGTTTCAATGATTTTAAGAAACTTCAATGATTTTTAAAAGATTTTGGTCCATTTTAATATATTGTAAGGGATTTCAAGAAATTTAAAAAGATTCCCATCAATTTGAATGATTTCAGAGAATTTTGAAGGGATTTTAAAGATTTCACGGGATCTCGTGAAATTTCGAAATATTTTTCGAAAGTTCAAAGATTTTAACCGATTTTTAGAGTTTTTAAGGGATTTTCACGGATTTCAAACAATTATAAAAGATTTTGAACATTTTAAAGATTTTCATAGTTTTTCAAGAGTTTTAAGGAATTTAAGGGGATTTGAAAATGAGTCTCTGGATTTCAAAGGATTTTAAAGGATTTTAGGGGATTTTAACGGATGTTGAGTGATATAAAGAAGTTTCATTGATTTTAAGGGATTCCGAGGGATATCGAATTATTTTATTGGATTTTAATATATTCTAAGCTAACGGATATTAAGAGATTCAAATTGATTCCTACGGATTTTAATGATTTCAATTAAATTTAAAGGGGTTCCAAAGATTTTAAGAGGTCTCATAAGATTTCGAAATATTTCACAGAATTTCAAGAATTTGAACCGATTTTTAGATATTTTAGCATTTAATGGCATTTTGAAGATTTCAAGCCATGTCATGGATTTCCACAGTTTTTAAAGGGTTTTAACGGATTTTCAGTGAAATTCAAAGTATTTTAAAGCATTTTCGCACGATTTAAAAAATTTTTAAATGAATTTACGGGATTTCAAAAGATTGAAAAGATTTCCAGGGAATTGACAAAAATGTATAAATGTATACACCAAATTTCATAAATGTTTTTTAACTCCTCAACTATATATTTATGGGACATATGTAATATGAAATATTATTATGTGTAAAGAGTATGAAGATTAGTTTTAATGAGCATATTTTTTAAAAAATAAAAAAAAGGAAGAAACTTACGTCCTGAATGCTTTGGCCTCCCCCCTTCCCCCCAAAAAAGGATTCCTAAGATTTTTCTGCCCCCCCCCCCCCTAGAAAAAGTCTTATGTAATGAATGGACGCTCTTTTAATTGAGTAGATGATCTTTAATTTTAGCTGCTGTGTTTATTTATGATAGCCGCATTTTATATAATTTTTTTATTTGAATTTTTACAAAATGACGACAAATGTAGCAAATTACAATGAAAGTCGTGTTAAATAATATTCTTGTTTGAAAATTATCATTTTATCTGGAAACGTGACTATGTACAAGCTAAGCAAATATGTTATATATGCTAAAAAGTGAATAGTATGAAATACGTGTATGAATATTTGTGTGTATTGTTATAAACATTCAGATCTGACTCTTTCAGTGACTCACTTTCGAGGCCGAGTGCCTGGACTGGCTCGTGCCTTTCATTTTATTATTACTATTTTCTTATTCTCACACCAAGCCAGTAGATTACGAATTGCTCGACCTCGTGCCAAGTCTCTCTTTATGCAACCTATTTCCGCCCAAGGGATGGAACATTGCACATTATTTGTAACTTCATCTCGTCAAGTCCCGCTTATTTCCATTTTCCCGTTGGCGAAAATCCAGTGAGAAATTAGTCTTCTCGTCAAAGAATAATAATTAAAATATCCCGATTTGTACCCTTGAATGTTAAAATATCGATTTTTTTTTAATTTTATTATAAACACCTTACGCTGAAGATTTTTAATTTCGACATGCCTCGATAATTTTCAGGAAATGTCAATCGAATCATTTTTTACCTAACGCTCGAATTTCCCGAAAACTCTCAACTTTGGTTATACATTAAACCGAAAAGTTTATATGCGAATCATAATTTTGGACACTACTAATTGATATAATTTTTTATTGAAAAAATGTGAGGGTGTCTACTCACCTGGAAAGCCTGGGGAAAAAATGTTTGGGAAAATTGTTGTATACCTGAAATAAATTTAAGGACTGATTAATCATGTTTTTTGTATTAATTATTTATTTAATCAATCGATGGTGATAATTAATACATTTGAGAGTATACTGTATAATCATATTTCAAAGCTTCTTAAATTAAACACGTTAATTAAATTCCTAAAATCGTTTACCAATAAGAAATTACTTTTCAATTACATTATTTGCAATACTCGCGAAATTGTCTTCATATTTCAAAGAATTACCAACTTTCACGAAATTCAACGAAATTTCTAATAATTCTAAATATTTCAAGTGATTTTACTAGATTTTATGGGACTTCAAGGAGTTTGATCAGATTTCAAGAGATTTTACGGAATTTCAATGGATTTTAAGAGATACTGAAGGATTTTGATGGATTTCAAGGGATCTTCAAAAATCCTTCAAATTTCTTTATAAATTCCTTTAAATCTCTTACACTCCTTTGTAATACGCGGAAATAGTTTCTTGATTTCTAAAAATCCCTAGAAATAATTAAATATTATATTATTAACTTGATTTAAGTATTATTATTATTATTGAGCATTTTCGATTTCAAATGATTTGCAAAGATTTCAAAGGATCTTATGGAAATTTAACGGATTTTAAGGAATTGATTGTAGAGGATTTTGTAAAATTTATAAGGATTTAACGGAATTTCAAAGGATTTTCGAATATTATAAAAGATTTTAAGGGATTTCGAAGAATTGTAATGATTTTTAAATGATTTTAAAATGTCTTAAGGGTTTTCAAGAAATTCGGAAATATTCCCACGGATTCAAAAGATTGCAATTAATTTAAAAGGATTTCAAATATTTCCAGGGATCTTGCAATATTTTGAAATATTTCGTAGAATTTGTAGGATTTTAACTGATTTTTAGAGATTGTAAAGCATTTTCACGGATTTTAAAGGATTATAAATTATAAGGAATTTTTATGGGATTTTGAAGATTTTAAGCGATTTCAAAGATTTCAAAAGATTTCATGGAATTTCAAAGAATTTTATTGGATCAATGCTTTTAAAGGATATCAAGGTACACTGGAAATCCCATTTAAGTGCGGTTGCGGTTCCGGTCCTAAATGGCCTTCACTCAAATCGAACATAACATTCACTCGCTCCGAACGTAAACAGGCAGGGCCGCATGAAACATTCCCGTTGGACTTAGACGCATGACGCAACCTGATGCAACTATTTCGCTGATAGTGCGGCCCTCATGCTGTTTATGACGCTTGACGGTCATAAACCGCATCCGCGGTCTCCGCATCACCAAATTCCGAGAGCAGAAATTCTAGGAACGACTTAAATGGGAGTTACTTAAATGGGATTCTCAGTGTATTTCGTGGGAGCTCTATCTTTTGGAAGGGATATTAAGAGAATATGTAGGATATCCATGGAATTTAACGGATTTCAAGGAATTTTCACATGATTAAACAAATTTTAAAGGATTTAAAAATTTTCAAAGAGACTCACAAGTCTTCAAAGAATTCCAAACTAGCGCATTTTCTTGAGCAGGTTTTCTAGCTATTTTTGTGTTGAAACATTATGTTTTTTGTTATTTAAAAAATCTGTTAATCACTTAAGCACTTTGTTACCGATGAAAATACTTTAAAAAATTTTTTAAAGATCAAAGATTGAAAAATAGGTGTACAAAAAAATTGGAAAATTTCATGTCTTACAAAAAAAAATGTATTTTTATCAGTAGATATATTTTGATTCTTTAGCCTCATCCATTTCTTCCACTTAAATGCAAACTACTATTATATTTTTGGTTGTGTATTATTTTTTTTAGGTAACAATTATATTATTTGGTTAAAAAATAAATTATTTGCTTGGAAGTTTTATTATTTTCTTGAACATTCAACAATTTTTTTCGAAAGTCATCCTTTTTGGTTGAAAATTCAACTATTTATTTGAAAATTAACTTTTTGTTTAAAATTTATATATTCGGGTTGAAAATGTAACTGTTTTGTAGAAAATTCATCTTTGACTTAAAAATTCAATAATTTGGTTAAAACTTTTTTCTTCCTTAAGCGGAAAATCTTTTTTGGTTCAATAATCAACTATTTAGTTGAAAATTAAATTTTTTGTTGATAGTTTATATATTCAGGTTGAAAATTCAACTATTTTGTTGAAAATTCATCTTTTTCACTTAAAACTTGATGAATTGATTTATCTTTCGGTTTTACTTTCTCTATTGAATCTTTAGCGATTTCTTCGCTTTCGACGATATCCTTGAAATCTACAAAATTAGCAAATAAATTGTTTACGAAATATATGAATTTCGTATCATAAAAAAGAATCTCTCTCAAAGTGTCTTATTTTCTAATGTCTTAAATTTATGTTTATGATTCCGAAAAATTGAATTGAATCCTTATGAAACGAGGGGAATAGGAGAAATTTGGGTACAAATTCTCGATTTTAGGTGTTTAGCGGATTATTCAAGTTTTATGGGGAAAAAAGGAGATTAGGTAAAAAAAGGAACGGACTGTGATCGCGCCTACAAAATAGGGTTTCGTAGCCGTTCAAACCTCCCCCTCTCATACTTTCCCTCCCTACTTCCCCTACATTCTCCTCCATTCCTACATTCAACATTTGCTTCCCCTCATTTCCCCAATTTCTTCCTCATATACTTACCTCACTTTCCCTACCCGCTAATTACCCTTCACTCACTTTCCCTAGTTCCTCTCCCCTTATTTTCCCCTATTCCCCCCACTTTTCTACTTCCACTCCCCTCGTTTCAACTCACTTCCCCTACTTCCCCCCCATAGATTCACCTCACTTTCCTTGCTTCTTCTCCCATCATTTCCCCTTACTTCACCTTTTACCCCTTCCCTCACTTTCCCTACTTCCTCTCTCCTCATTTCCCCTATTTCTTACGCCATCAATTCCCTCACTTTCCCTACTTCTTATCCCATCATTTTCTTTCACTTCACCTTCTACCTCTTCCTTCATTTTCCTCACTTCCCCTACTGAAACTTCCTTCACTTCCTCTACTTCTCATTTTATAGTTTCCCTAACTTTTCCTACTTCTTCTCTCATAATTTCCTCTCACTTCCCCAACTTCTTCTCCCATAGTTTCCTCTCACATCCCTACTTATTCTCCTATAAAGTCCCCTCACTTTCCCTACTTCTTCTCCCATCATTTCCCCTCTCTCGACCTTTTACCCCGTCCCTCACTTTGCCTACTTCCTCTTCCCTCATTTCCATTATTTCTCATCCCCTCAATTCCCCTAACTTTCCCTACTCTTTCTCCTATAATTTTCTTTCACTTCACCTTCTACGTCTTCCTTCATTTTCCTCACTCCCCCTGCAACCACTCCTCTCATTTCCCCTACTTTTCGTTTCATAATTTCCCCTCACTTTTCCTACTTCTTCTCTCATATTTTCCCCTCACTTCCCAAACTTCTTTTCCCATAGCTTCCCCTAACTTTCCCTACTTCTTCTCTCATCATTTTCTTTCACTTCACGTTCCACCTCTTCCTTCATTTCCCTCACCTACTCTACTACCACTCCCCTCATTTCCCCTACTTCTCATTTCACAATTTCCCCTCACTTTCCCTACTTCTTCTCCCATATTTTCCCCTCAATTCACCTTTTACCTTCTACCTTTTCCTTTATTTTCCTCACTTCCCCTACTACCACTCCCGTCATTTCCCCTACTACTCATTTCATAATTTCCTCTCACTTTTCCTACTTCTTCTCCCATATTTCCCCCTCAATTCACCTTTTACCTTCTACCTCTTCCTTCATTTTCCTCACTTCCCCTACTACCACTCCCCTCATTTCCCCTACTTCTCATTTCATAATTTCCCCTCACTTTTCCTACTTCTTTTCCCATATTTTCCCATCAATTCACCTTTTCCCGGTCCCCTCACTATCCCTACTTGTTTTCCTATAATGTCCACTCACTTTTCCTACTTCTTCTCCCATCATTTCCCCTCAACTTTTACCCCTCCCCTCACTTTCCCAACCACCTCTCCCCTCACTTTCCCAACTACCTCTCCCCTCATTTCCCGTATTTCTCATCCCATCATTTCTTCTCACTTTCCCTACTTCCTCTCCCCTCATTTCCCCTATTTCTCATCCAATCAATTCCCCTCACTTTCCCTATTTCTTCTCCCATAATTTTCTTTCACTTCACCTTCTACCCCTTCCTTTGTTCTCCTCACTTCCCCTACTACAACTGCCCTCGTTTCCCCTACTTTCCATTTCATAATTTCCCCTCACTTTTCTTACATCTTCTCCTATACTTTCCCTCCACTTCCCCTACTTCTTTTCAAATAGTTTCCCCTCACTTTCACTACTTATTCTCCTGTAATGTCCCTTTACTTCCTCTACTTCTCCTCCCATAATTTCCCCTTACTTTCTCTACTTCTTCTTTCAAAATTTTCCCTCACTGCACCTATTTACCCTCTTCTAATTTCCCATCACTTACCCTACTATTCATTTGAAAAAAAAAAAACTATTCATTTGAAAAAAGAATCAAAAAGAGGAAACTCACTTAAGAAATCCCCTGACCCCCCCCCCCCCAATCCTTATACCTCATTAATGGACGCTCCCTAATTAAAAATAATGAAATTGTATTTCTGAGGCTTTTATATGTTTACATGAAAGTTTGTTCACTTCGAATTTGAATCAAGATGAATTTATCATTTATCGGTCAGTATAAGGAGAATGACGGAGAACAGCGCAGCGGGTGACGCCAGACATCTATCGTCTGCGAAATTAATCTTGCTCTTGCCGTTGTGAACTGTGAGCCGCAGTTAATTAACCTCGGATCGACTGCATTTAGAATTGCGAGGGATCCAATTCGACTCGATGAAATCGATCCTCAGTGGTCCACCCGTTCTTCCTTCTCAGTCTTCTGCTCGAATTAACTTCAACTTCCTTTTTTTAATTCTGAAGATTTTTTAAATTGATTTCAGGGCGTATAAATTTAATTTTTTATCCTGTTTTTAATTTTTTTCTATTGATTTTTTCAATCATATGAAACCTAACTCGCTTCGTCCTGGAATAAATAACTGGATTCATCAGTAAGGCAATGCGAGTCAGTCCTACCTTAGAAACTTAAGAATTTAATTTCCATTATACTGTATATTTTCCAATAATTTGTAACTTTTGTAAATTTTGTAATTGACATTATATGACATTTCAGCCGCGGATGGCGGCTGAAACTTAATGTAATCGATATAAATTTTAATTACGGTTTTTAATTCAACAAGAATTAATGTTATTCAAGTGCATAAGATAAAACACATTGGACGTTCAGGTCACGGTATGGTGGCCAAAACTTAAATTAATTGATCAAAAATTCTCTTCTGTTTTTTGTCATATAATATTGATTACAAAATTGACAAAAGTTACCAATTATTTGAAAATATACAGTATAATGGAATTGAGGTCAATTAAATTCTAAAGTTAGAAGAATCTTCTTTACAATTATGATACTTAGGTCAATTAGGAACCATATCTTTCGTAAACCCAGCAAAGATGTCATTTAATTTCCTTTTCTTAAAAATTAATTTTGTTGATTGAAGATTCATTTCTTTGGTTTTGTAGAAAATTAAACTATTTTGTCAAAAATAAACTTTTTTGATGAAAATTAAACTACATTGGTAGAAAAATAAACTTTTTGGTTCAAAATTAGACAATTTGAAGATTTACCTATTCTGTTGGAAATTCGTCTTTTTTTAGTAAGAAATTAAATTTTTTATCTGAAAATCTAGATATTCCATTTTTTGTTGAAAATGTTTCCTTTATAAGTTGAACATTCGTCTATTCAGGTAGAAAATAAATCTTGTTTGTTGAAAATTCATCATTTAAGTTGAGGATTCAATTATTTTGATAAAAATTCGTATTTTTTAGTTGAACTCCACTGGTGGAGAATTTGTTTTTTTGTTGTTGAAAATTTGTTTTTCTAAACTGATAATTTAACTATTCTATTTCTGGTTGAAAATTGATCTTTTTCAGTTAAAATTTCAACTGTTTTGTTAATATTTCATCTCTCTTGCTTGAAAAATAACTTTAATATTGAAAATTCTTCTGTTCCGGTTTAAAAGTCAACTTTTTACATTCTCATCCAGAGAAGGTATTAGATTTGTGTAAAATTTGACCCCCCCGGTTTTTGTCAAATGTCCACGTCTGGTAAAAGTTGAACCTCTTTTTTAAAAATTAATTTTTTTGTTGGAAAATTCATCTCTTGGGTTCAAACTGGAACTATTTTATTGAAAATTCTTTTTTTTTGTTTGAAAATTAATTTTTAAAATTAAAATTCAACTATTCCATTTGAACTGCTTCGCTTAAACTGATTTTTGTTGTTGTTAAAAAATTAATTTTTTTTCTCGAAAAATGTAACTTCTCCATTTTTGGCTGAAAATTTATTTTTTAAATCGAAAATTCAATCACTTGCGTACAAGTTCTTGAATTCATCTTTTTTGGTAGAAAATCCTATTGTTTAAAAATTCATCTTTTTGGCTGAAAATTGATTTTTTAATTTGAAAATTGAACTATTCCAGTTGAAGATTAATATTTTTGTTAAAAATTTATTCCGTTGGTTGGAAGTTTAACTACTTAATTAAAAACTTTTTTTTTGTTAAAAAAATTAATTTTTCAAGTTGAAAACGTAACTATTTCATTTTTGGCTGAATTTTTTTTTAATTGAAAATTCAACTATGTACTCTGGTAAAAGTTGAACCACCTTATTAAAAATGAATTTTTTTGCTCGAAAATTCATCTCTTGGGTTCAAAATGGAACTATTATATTGAAAATTAATTTTGTTGTAATTAAAAATTTAACTTCTCCATTTTTGGCTGAAAATTTATTTTTTAAACCGAAAATTCAATTACCTGCGTAAAAGTTGAACCAATTTGTTATAAATTAATATTTTGTTTGAAGATTCATCTCTTAGGTTGAAAATTGAATTATTTTATTGAAAATTCGTTATTTTTTTATCTAGAAATTTGTCTATTTGGACTATTCTAGTTGAAGATTCATGATTTTAGTTGAAAATTCATCACTTTGGATGAAAATGAATCGGTTTTAATCGAAAATTTAACTATTTCCTAACAAAATCATCCTTTTTACTTGAAAATTCAATAATTTGGTTTTAAATACAACTTTTTAGTTGAAAATTTATCTTTTTGGTTTTAAAGTTCAACTATTCCAGTAGAAAATTTATTATTTTAATTGAAAATTCATCACTTTGCTTGAAAATTAATTTTTTTAACTATCTTCTAAAAAAACATCTTTTTGACTTGAAAATTCAATAATTTGGTTATAAATACAATTTTTTGGCTGAAAATTCATTTATTCCAATTAAAGATTCATAATTTTAGTTGAAAATTTATCATTTTGGTTTAAAGTTGAACTATTCCAGTCGAAAATTTATTATTTTAGTTGAAAATTCATCACTTTGGTCGGAAAATAATTGTTTTTAACCGATTATTGAACTGTTTTCTAAACAAAAAATCTTTTTGACTTGAAAATTCAAAATCTTGGTTAAAATATAAACATTTTAGTTGAAAATTCGTCTCTTTTGTCTGAAAATTCAACTTTTTTTATGCAAATGCTATATATTTCGATTTTAAGTCTTAGGAATTTTAAGGGTTTCGCCTCAAGTTCAATATGTTACCTACATTAATTTTATTCAAAAAAATAATAAATTTAAAAGACTTATGAATTTAAAGGAATCTTCTTGGTTCAAAATTTATAAAAAATTTAGCTATTTAGTTGAAAATTCAACTATTTCTTTAAAATTGTTATTGTTTCGTTGAAAATTTAATAGTTTTTAAAGGTCATATTTTTTAGTAGAAAATTCAACTAATTTGTTGGAAATTCGTACTTTTGTAATGAAAATTCATGCTTTTTAATTGAAAGTTCATGTTTTATGGTAGAAAAGTCATCGTTTTGGTTGGAAATTAATTTTTTTCAACTGAAAATTTAACTATCTTCTAATAAAATCAGCTTTTGACTTGAAAATTCAACAATTTGGTTATAAATACAACTTTTTGGTTGAAAATTGGTTTTTTGGGAGAAAATTAATCTTCTTGGTTGAAAATTCATCTATTCCAATTGAAGAATCATTATTTTAGTTGGAAATTTATCTTTTTGGTTCAAAGTTCAACTATTCCAGTAGAAAATTGATTATTTTAGTTGAAAATTCATCACTTTTGTTAGAAATTAATTTCTTTAACTGAAAATTCAATTATCTTCTGAAAAGTATCATCTTTTTGACTTGAAAATTCAATAATTTGGTTATAAATACAATTTTTTAGTTGAAAATTCATGTATTTTGCTGAAAATTCGTTTTCTGGTAGAAAATTATTCTTCTTGGTTTAAAAATCATCTATCTTTTTGAGTAAAATTGATCTATTCCAGTAGAAAATTTATTATTTTAGTTGAAAATTCATCACTTTGGTTGCAAATTAATTTTTTTTAACTGAAAATTTAACTATCTTTGAAGAAAAATAATCTTTTTGACTTGAAAAGTCAAAAATGTGGTTATAAATACAACTTTTTGGTCGAAAATACGTTTTTTGGTAGAAAATTAATCTTCTTGGTTGAAAATTCATCTATTCCAATTAAAGAATCATCATTTTAGTTGAAAATTTATCTTTTTGGTTTAAAGGTCAACTATTTCAGTTGAAGATTTATTATTTTAGTTGAAAATTTATTACTGCTTGAAAATTAATTGTTTTTGACCTAAATTGAACTATTTTTTAAGACAAAAAAAAAATCTGTTTGAATTCTAAATTAAAAAATTTGGATGTAAATACAACTTTTTGATTCAAAATTCATGTATTTTGCTGAAAATTCGTTTTTTGGTTGAAAATTAATCTTCTTGCCTGAAAAATTTATTTATTCCAATTAAAGATTCATCATTTTCGTTGAAAATTTATATTTTTGGTTTGTAGTTGAAAATTTATCTTCTTGGTTTAATTTTGAACCATTCCAGTTGGCGATTTATCATTTTATTTGAAAATTCATCACTTTGGTTGAAAATTAATTTTTTTAACTAGAAATTTAACCAACTTCTAAAAAAAAACAGCCTTTTGACTTGAAAATTCAATAATTTGGTTATAAATACAACTTTTTGGCTGAAAATTAGTTTTTTGCTAAAAAATTAATCTTCTTGGTTGAAAATTCATCTATTAAAATTAAAGGTTCATAATTTTAGTTAAAAATTTATCTCTTTGGCTTAAAGTTTAACTATTCCGGTCGAAAATTTATTATTTTACTTGAAAATTCATCACTTTGGCTGAAAATTAATTTTTTTAACTAAAAATTTAACTGTCTTCTAAAAAAACATCTTTTTAACTTGAAAATTCAACAATTGGGTTATCAATATAATTTTTTGGTTAAAAATTCACGTATCTTGCTGAAAATTCGTTTTTTGATAGAAAATCAATCTTCTTGGTTCAAAATTTATAAAAAAATCAGCTATTTGGTTTAAAATTCAACTATGTTGTTAACATTTTTATTGTTTTGTTGAAAATTTAATAAATTTGTGAAAGTCATATTTTTTAGTAGAAAATGCAACTAATTTGTTGGAAATTCGTACTTTTGGAATGAAAATTCATGCTTTTTAATTGAAAGTTCATGTTTTATGGTAGAAAAGTCATCGTTTTGGTTGGAAATTAATTTTTTTCAACTGAAAATTTAACTATCTTCTAAAAAAATCAGCTTTTGACTTGAAAATTCAACAATTTGGTTATAAATACAACTTTTTGGTTGAAAATTCGTTTTTTGGGAGAAAATTAATCTTCTTGGTTGAAAATTTATCTATTCCAATTAAAGATTCATCATCATAGTTGAAAATTTATTATTTTAGTTAGAACTTCCTCACTTTTGTTAAAAATTAATTTTTTTATCTGAAAATTTAACTATATTCTAAAAAAACATCGTTTTGACTTGTAAATTCAACAATTTGATTATAAATACAACTTTTTAGTTGAAAATTCATTTTTTGGTATAAAATTAATCTTCTTGGTTGAAAATTCGTCTATTCCAATCAAAGATTAATTTTAGTTGAAAATGTATCTTTTTGGGTTAAAGTTTAACTATTCTAGCAGAAAATTTATTATTTTAGTTGAAAATTCATCACTTTGGTTGGAAATTAATTTTTTTACTTCAATATTCATTACTCAGGTTGAAAATTAAACTATTTTCTGGTTGTTTTTTTGGTTAAAAAAGATCGATCTTGAAAGAATCGAACTAAAAATCAATAAAAATGGCATGGATCAGTGAAGAATTGATTCAGAATCGTACGTCGCTTTTGAATAATGTTGGTTTAAGTTGCAAATATTAATTAATAAATAATAAATAATGTTACAGGGTTCGTCTCGGTACCATCCTCCTTCAATTCAGCACTCCCACACAATACAGAATTTCCCACCGACTGGATCACTGCCTGCTCAGTCAAATTGGTCGAATACGGTGCCGGTTAGAGGCCGAGGAAGAGGAAGACTTAGATCTGAAGATTTAGAAAATTCGGCTGCTTTTAGGCCAGTCACACCGGATCAGTATTCGGCACAAAGTTCCCGATCGCACACGCCTAGCCAGGATTATGTTAATCGGTAAGAATAAATAAATTATTAATATTTTTCAAATTTATTCATTTGTTTTTTCCACATTTTCAATTTGAAAGCTTCAAAATTGAACTATTAGAAAATAATTCATCATTTTCTATTATGCACATTAAATGTTGAAGAGTCTCCAATTGTTAATATTCAAAATTGAAGAATTTTTCATTGTAAATCTTAAAGATTGAAGAATTTTTAAGTTCAAATTGGTAAGATTAAACATATTTTTACTGTAAATCTTCAAAATTGAACTTTTCCAAAAAGACGCTGAAAATTACATCATTTTAAACTTTAAACATTCCGAATTAATAAATTTTCAATTATGAATAATAAAGATTGAAGAATTTTAATTTTCAAATAGTCAAAATGGAAGAACTTTTATTGGTAAATCATCAAAATTGAATAAATTTCAAATTTAAATCGTCAAAATTAAGTAATTTTCCATTTTGAATCTTCAAAATTGAACTATTACAAAAAATGCATCATTTTCTATTATACACATTAAATATTGAAGAGTCTTCAATTGTTAATATTCAAAATTGAAGAATTTTCATTGTAAATCTTAAAGATTGAAGAATTTTTAATTTAAAATTGGTAAGATTAAAGACATTTTTATTATAAATCTTCAAAATTGAACTTTTCCAAAAAAAACCCTCAAACTTACATAATTTTAAAGTAAACTTTCCAAATTAATAAATTTTCAATTATACATAATACAGATTGAAGAATTTTAATTTTGAAATCGTCAAAATGGAAGAATTTTTATTTGTAAATCATCAAAATTGAATAAATTATAAATATAAATCTTCAAAATTAAATAATTTTCAGTTTTATCTATATCTTCAAAATTAAACTATTCGAAAAAAAATTTAACTATTCTGAAAAAAACATGCTACATTTTCAATTATACACATTAAATATTTAAGAGTCTTCAATTGTAAGTCGTTAAAATTGAAGAATTTTCAATTGTAAATAATCAAAATTGAACTATTCGAAAAACTTTTAAAATTACATAATCTTAAACTATAAACATTCCGAATTAATGAATTGTAAATCTTAAATATGAAAAATTGCAAATCCTTAAAATTTATGAATATTCAACTATTCTGAAAAATATTCAAAATCACATAATTTTATACTGTAAACATTCCCCATTAATGAATGTGTAATTTTAAATTTTAAAGATGAAAGCATTTTTTATTGTAAATCGTTAAAATTGAGGAATTTGCAATCTTAAATCTCTAATATTGAATAAATTTCAAATTTCAATCTTCAAGGTTATATAATTTTCAATTTTAAATCTTCAAAATTGAACTATTACACAAAACATTTTAAAGTGACATAATTTTAAACTGTAAATATTCCGAATTATTGAATCTACAATCGTAAATCTGAAAGATCGAAGAATTTTTAATTTCAAATCGTTAAAATTGACGAATTTTCAATTGTAAATCTTCAAAATTGAATAAATTTCCAATTTTAATCTTCAAAATTAAATAATTTTCAGTTTTATTAACTCTTCAAAATTTAAATATTAAAAAAAAGCATAAAAATTTACATCATTTTCTATTATACACATTAAATATTGAAGAGTCTTCAATCGTAAATATTCAAAATTGAAGAATTTTCAATTGTCAATCTTCAAAATTCAACTATTCCAAAAAAATGTTGAAAATTACATCATTCTAACTGTAAACATTCCGCATTAATAAATCTTTAATTGTAAATCTTAAAGATTGCGGAATTTAAAATTTCAATCATTAAACTTTAAGAATTTTTAATGGTAAATCTTCAAAATTGCACAATTTCAAATTATAAAGCGTTAAAATTGAAGAATTTTCAATTGTAAATACTTCAAAATGAATAGATTTCAAAGGTTAATCTTCAAAATTATATAATTTTCAATTTTAAATCTTCAAAATTGCACTATTAAAAAAAATCTTTCAAAATTACATCATTTGAAATTATAAATATTCTAAATTATTGAATCTTGAATTGTAAATCTTAAAAATTGAAATTTTTTAAATTTGAAATCGTTAAAACTGAAGAATTTTCCATTGCAAATCTTTAAAATTGAATAGATTTCAAAGGTAAATCTGCAAAATTATATAATTTTCTAAATTATATCTTCAAAATTGAACTATAAAATTTTTTTTCAAAATTACCATCATTTTTCAACTATAAATATTCCGAATTATCGAATCTTCAATTTCAAATCTTGGAAATTAAAGAATTTTCCATTGTAAATCTTAAAGATTGAAGAATTTTTAATTTAAAATTGGTAAGATTAAAGACATTTTTATTTTAAATCTTCAAAATTGAACTTTTCCAAAAAGACGCTGAAAATTACATCATTTTCAACTTTAAACTTTCCGAATTAATAAATTTTCAATTATGAATAATAAAGATTGAAGAATTTTAATTTTCAGATCGTTAAAATGGATGAATTTTTATTTGAAAATCATCAAAATTGAATAAATTTCAAATTTAAATCGTCAAAATTAAGTAATTTTCCATTTTGAATCTTCAAAATTAAACTATTACAAAAAATGCGTCATTTTCTATTATACACATTAAATATTGAAGAGTCTTCAATTGTTAATATTAAAAATTGAAGAATTTTTAATTTTGAATTGGTAAGATTAAAGACATTTTTATTTTAAATCTTCAAAATTGAACTATTACAAAAAATGCATCATTTTCTATTATACACATTAAATATTGAAGAGTCTCCAATTGTTAATATTCAAAATTGAAGAATTTTTCATTGTAAATCTTAAAGATTGAAGAATTTTTAA